>JAOTOL010001163.1:0-318119 GCA_034440575.1 Imbricaverruca yamaguchii | reverse complement strand
ATTTTATTTCGTTGGCCGGAGTACCCCCTATATCATTATGTCTTACACAATCTGATATGGGATAATACATTTTCTCCCAAATATTTCATTTTTATTGGAAAACCAGCTGCAAACGTTCAAGATAGCAATCAACGTATCAACAGCTGGAATACATTGTGTAGTGTTGTATAAAAAATCGAAAAGGCTTAATTGGATGGGTCAATCCTGGCTTCTTCTGTTTCTCCAAGTCATGATGTTCGCAGTATTTAATAACATCCGGTAGATTTCGCAAGTTAGAACCAAAAAATGTTCCTCAAACTGAGCCCGTTTAATTTGAAAGACCATTATTCACGTACTTCCCATGACACTCCGAAATATATTTGACAAGGCCTTAGCCACTATTATAGAAACTATTTAGTACGCAACTCTATATATTCTTAACCCGCGCCGTCTCTCCGGTCAGATCCTCACACCACGTCTCGGGGGGCGGGGAGGATAGTAACCCCATCTAAAATCCAAACTGAACGTCGCACGAAAACGAAAGAGGTGTCACCGGAAAGCGCTCGACGAGCAGGCTCCAGATCCACAAGAATTTCCCCCAAAGGTGACGTCACCAGGGGGGCTAGATATTCATGACTATTCACGACTTACATTATGTTTTTGGCTCTGGGGAGTTCATTTTTGGGGATACATGAAAACAAAAATGTATTTAGAATTAGAAAATGACAGCTAAATCGACCAGTGCAATATATTTTTCCTGGCCCCCCCAAAAATAATAATTAAATTTTTTGAAATGTCAGAAGTTTTCGTTTTCAAGCTTTCTTTAATTTTCCTTTTCCAATGGGTAGAGCAGACCGAGAAACGTTGTTGAAAGTCCACTTGCCCTAATCAAAATGCTTACTTTAGCCAGAATCTTCTATGTGAACTGCAATTGGCAAATGTGCAAAATGTATATATAGTAAAAAAAACAACAAAAATCCAGATACGTTTTGTTGCATCTCTAGAACTAAGCAAACTCTGAAAGTTTCATTAAAGTACCTATATCCGTTAAAGCGTGCCGACTGGATGAACTTTTTTGGAGGTGACCTCACTTGACGTCGACTAACTCGTTGACCCTGGACGACCTGACTTCAAAATTTTGAAACAGCATGCCAAATTGACGTGGGAAAAGGCATCACAAATTTGGGTGCGCTGCCGCCCGCCGTTCGTTCACTATCCGCGAAAAACCTGAGGGGGGTGGTTGAAGACCCCTCCCCGAGACGGACGGGTTAATACTCTGCGGATCATCCTCTTTTTTATTCATGTTATCACTCCCCAGCTGTGCGATATGAAAACACCGCGCTTCCTTTTGCTTCATTTATGTAATCTACGATCATGTTGGCCAGGTCTGGCCAGAAGAAAAGAGAAAATGTCTTCCAAAATCCGGAAGCGGAAGGAGCTTTGTTCTTCATCACGCCTTGGAGCATATATAGATTGCCTTCACTTGTTGACTATTACAGGAGTTCTTTCAATTTTGTATAATTCGGGAAAATCTATAGAAGCCAGATAATCGTTGATTCGCCGGTCGCTATGATCTGCATGACATGTTGACTCATATAGTTAAGTAAGCAATGCATTGTAATATTTAAAAAAATGTCTGCTGTCGGTAGCTAGCTGCCCGTCTTCTGTTTTCAAAACATTGATGTGTCCTTAGTATTTCATTGGGCACACATACCGAAGAAGCATTTTGTAGGTATCTAACCCTGCTTTATCCATTTCAATCTAGACCATAACTAGCAGGTCAAAGATCCTAGAATGCATTTGCTCGATCACGAATAGTTGCGTATGGTTGGCAGAATCGTTGGTAGCGTGTCGTTGGTGGTGGTAGTTGCATATTCGTTGGTAGAACTGACGACAAAAGTAGTCAATCCCATATTGTTGCAGTCATGTAATGTACTTTCTTCTTTTCTCCTCTGCACGATCTTTTCTTTACGGCTTCTGGTTCTACTGACTCGAATGGCACTCGTGGTCATTTCTAAATTCAAACGCAAATCATAAGCATTATTCCGTTTATGCTGTCGCTAGCATAATTCATTTTTGATCTCTACGCACACTGCAAATGAAAATCATCTTCGAGAAGGGTATTGTTAAGTCACCATAATCCAGGTCTCATCGCAGATGCGGACAGCATAATTTTTGTATGCATAGGCTGTGGTCCGTACACTGTAACTTATGTAGATATTCAATCTCACAACTATTGCATTTAGTTGCTGAAGCATATAATTGCCGCCCAAATTCGAATATCACGAAGGTGCATCACATTTAAGTAAACTGATATTCGTGGATGTTTGCCATGAAAAAAAAAATTCCAGAATTGCCAGGAATATCTGGCGGCGACGAAACTCCGTTCAATTAATTCAGCAATCAAGAAGTGGTTACATGTTCAGCATTATTTATGTGTTGCAACATGCATAGTGATGCATACCGATGCATGCATCCTGATCCATGTGTACTGAAAGCCAGGTATTTGTGTTCGCTTCCATGCTTAGGCGGACATTTGGTCAGGATACTCTGAATTTCAATTATTTTTAGTTTATGCTGACAAAATGGCCAGCCGAAATTAAACCTGGTGTATTTTGATGGGACATGTTCAGATCTGAGTGTAAACCGAAATCAGTGCATGATGGCCGAAACCATGCATACACCAACATGACTACTTAAAAGATTCCTGATCGGATCCCGTTCTTCAGATGTGGTCATTTATTCACTGCATACACATACATACTATTCACTGACAACAACCTACATACATATCCGTTTTTCGTCTGGAAGCTGGCATTATTAAAGCGCGTGGTATTATCCCGACGTACTTAGGCGAATATTTTCTATCATGCAATTAACGGGTCATTTCTGGTCGTGCTTAGTCAGACATGAAGCTATCTTGCCACAGGTGTGCACAACATTTTACTGAAACAAGCTGATCAATCTATATATATATATATATATATATATATATATATATATATATATATTAATTGTTCAGCTCTTACCACACTTTTTGTTCGCTTAACTTTAACCCTCGCACGTTCAGGAGCGTATCACATTGCCACCCATGTTTTTGTGACCGCGGAACAAACGTCACTGGTTAGCATGTGGCCTCTTAGTGTAACTCGCGGGGAGGGGGTCTTATTTTTGCGATGCTCGTACTCTCGACTAGAGTTTCCACTTTCTGGCGCAGTGGCAAGACACGGCAACCCGTAATCCTGGGAACATGAGCCTTTTGCTGTACAATGCCATAATTTTACGTGCCATTGCCGTGCCAGTGTCGGTACCCCTAGTAATAAAATTAAAGCATATATCTAAAATTGTATTGATGTTGAACTGAATTGTCCAAGATTACCAGGAAAAAGGGCTTAACCAATGATGTGTGGAATAACTTTGAAACGTAGAGATTGATATGCTGTCCGTGTGTGAAATGTTTTGCATCTCTGGTATTGCTTACTTTCCTCATCAATCATGATTTCCCTCGTTGTTTAGATGGTCCATTTTTTATCCCCACGCGTTTTTATGTGCCATCATCCAGCTTGCTGTGCCATGTGTCGTGCGGTGCCAGAACCTGCTGTGCCCGTGCTACGTCTCATGCTAGTGTTTGGAAGAAAAAGTGAACAACTCTATTCTGGACTCTTATCGGGTCATCTATCAGTGGCCTAATCGGGGAGTGATCTGTAACCTAGAACACCATTGAGGGATATAATCCCTCCGTACCCATATTCAGGTTTTCATAAATAATTAGCGACAACATTGCGTGCAAAATACCAAAGGCAAATTACCGCTTGACCCGATGACATCACATGGGCTACTTTTTTGTTTCTTAGCTTTACCTTAGTAATTTCTCTCTGCAGTACAGGTTACTTTTGGCTGTATCTTAAACGGTTTGTGAGATATATTTAATGCACATTTAAGAACTGCACTAGATGACGTCACCTGATTTTGGCGTTCCCCAACTTCGTTAAGTTAGTGGACTGCACCTCAACATTTGACATGCACGTTCATCAATTGTCGGGTTATATGATAAATTACCGAAGTGATTCTTTAGACGGATTATGAGTTATTTCAGAAAACCTTAGATGGTCTAATTAATCCCTTCACTGCGAAGTCCAAGCTAATGTAAGATATTCATTTGTTACCCGAAGTATACAAATGGGTATTAATCGCGACAGCTGATCACATGCACCACGCTAGCTTTTCTTTCGCTTCGCTAACATTCTCCGTTTGTAAATATTTGAAGAGAAGTAAACCACATCTGTAAAATTTCTGGATAAGGTGACAAAATGCAATGAAATGCGTTGTAATGCAAATGTAACGCAAACTCCATCAGTAAACTTTCCGTCTCCTTTTATGTCAGTCTACTGAATTGAAACCTAGCCCTTCACTTTATTCGGCGACTACTCCGATGGACCATAGCACTGGATGCAACGGATGTCTCTCACCAAAGAACTTAAAATCTCCCCATGCCATTGCATGCTGACGACGGATGCTGGATGCGGGTAGCGACGAACACAGCCCAAAGTGCTGGTCTATGCCCTGTTGTGTTCAGCTCCATTTATAAAGAACTGAATTAACCGAATCGGCCGTCGAAATGGCCGCTGAATGCCACGTAGCATTTGACAGGCGAATCAGCATCTTTAGGCTGGTTTGCTGACAAACACGAGGAGCAGTGCTTATGAATTCATCCAAGCCATGGCTATTATGTATGAAATGTGTATTCAATATTTTGGCAGTGTCAGGGGTACTCCCGCCGTGTCCTCCTTCCTCCGATTCATGCATCCCTGACGACAGTACTGACATGCACTCGCCTGGACAGGTCCATTACGAGGTGTGTGACCTCAGCATCTGACAAGGAATCATGATTCATACATTTGAAAATGCCAGGCACATCCATCATGTCGGCCCAAGGAATGGTAAAGAAGTCGTCACCACTGCGTTACGTTTCAGAAGTATACTTGTTAGTTGTTCGCGTTCTTTCGCGTACGTTAGCAAATGCCGTGGTATGCTCAATAGTGACCACGCCGCAAGAAATCTGAAGTTCATTGTCCGCTACAGCATCTCCACACCTCATGATGCGTCCTGCCACATCAGTCAATATAAATTATGAGGTTAAGGTTGATGGAACTGAATGAACATATGTGCCTGCGCCTTCCACTTAATCAAAATTAAAGAGGAGGTGACAAAAAATGACCCTGACAATGAATACTTTCACTCAGTTTTTGGAAATTCACACTAATCTCCATAAAAATTGTGTTGTTGAGGGACACGGGAGACTCTTCAACCGACACGGAACGACTCTCTCCGATACAAGAGGTAACTGACACAGAAGGCTCCTCACAGACACAAGGACTACCATGACCAATACAGAAGGCCTCTGATGGACATAGGAGGCCCCGTGATCGGCGTAGGAAGCCATCTGACAGAGGAGGCTCTCGCGGGAAAATGAGGACAGCCTGACTGGCACTGGGGCGTCCCTCACTGATATAGGAGATGCCTGGTGATTTAGGGATTGCATCTACCATTCTAGATAAAACGTTGTCAATAAAGATCAGTGTACGTAAACTATTTCATTGAGCTGCGCCTTTTTGGTCTACCTAATTACTTGGCTCCGATCATTTTGGAATAGAGAACCGATTGTTTCGTTCTCATGGGATGCATAGACCTAAATTTAGATATTAGAAGTGTTGCTATAGACTTACGCCGGAGTTTACTATAATTTGTTTACTTATTATATAAGTAAACAAATTATAAGTTTACTTATTATGGGATGAACTCATGCAGTGCGAAGCACCCGAAGTCCGAATGCCCCGAAACTCTCAGTCACGTACTGATTGTCTGCAGCCGACTTAACCATGAGCGAAGGCGTCATTCTGGACATACCTCTCTCTCTCTCTCTCTCTCTCTCTCTCTCTCTCTCTCTCTCTCTCGCGCACTTAGGGAAGTCATCAATTGTTCAACCGGGAGGGCTTTTCCGCTTCCTATCAGAAATCAAGTTTTCATTGATTTACACTGATATATTCATTAACTCGATTTTATACCGGACGAAATGAGAATCCTAGCATGGTAAGGTATCATTTGTACTTAACCCCGTGATATTCAATTCTGACTGAGTTTTGCTAGCATTTTACTATTTGACTGACGATGATATGGGCGCTGAATGACAGATGCAGTCGATGAGCCCCTAAACTCCAATAACCAACCAACCAGCCAACCGAAACTCTCAGTATATGTATCTCGGCCTAAACCCCGAGTAGCTCAGAAGCTGAAAATGATTATCATAGGTCCAGATACGTCACCAACTATCAATCACTTTGGAAACAAGCTGATGTACGCACATGAGCTTAGATGCCTATCATCTCACCGTATCCAACATTTTTTTATATGTGGGCAACAAGTGACGTTGATTGCCAATAATTCACACTTGCCTTAACAACAACAGATACATTTCCGCCTATGGCGTCATAGCGCAGTTATATGATCAGGCATTTTCATTTTTCATTTGATCAAGACCGCAACAGATGGTCCCATCAAGCAGCGGCGCCCAAACCCACGCCGTTCCTCCGTAGTCGCGAAAAAAAGGATGCATTGACACCAGCCTAACCCCTCGCAGCCCCCACACGGGCGGAGGTTAATGCACATGAAGCCAAATTGCGCTAAGTTCGGAATGCTTTTGTGTAATGATTTCCCTCCCCCAAAAATAAGAAACGGTGGCATGCAACCGTCACCCCTGCCGCATCATGGGCAAAGCAAACGAAGTGGACTGCATCAATGTGCTATTGTACATGTTGCTTCAGGACAAAATTACGTACGATTATTGGCATTTTGGCAACTTTCCTTCGTGCTCGCTTAACCTAGCCTAGGCTCACCTATATATGATCAAAAATGTTTGCTAAAGCAGATCAGTCTAAGTAACAGGTCTTGTAATGATGCCAGCCTGAAGAGGATGAACGAATATGCATGCAATTTAATTCATTTGGAAGCAATCCATTCAGCCAATGTGGGAAAGATTCTAAAATAGAAGACTTGACTCAAATTTTAAAGCTGGGTTGAAGCGCACAGCTCCAATGGTTTCTTCTAGAACATTCGAAGGTGAACTTAGCGACTAATAAACTTCCTTTGGCATCCACAAGAACATTTTCCATCTTGCGGACCAGTTCAGGAAAAGATGGAAGGAATGGCAGTATATCAGAATCAGGTTTCCTTTCACCATATGTGAGGGATACGTCTCATTCCCATTATTTTTTTCCAGAACTTTATCATCTTTAACATTGGAGTGGGTTTCCTGCAACAACGTAAAATGATGATGATAATCTATGTTTAGGAATCTGAACGAAGTCATTCGTTGTCAGTGCGACGGATTGAACGATAAAACATTAAATCCGGAAGTAATACGTTAACCCTCCCCGTCATTCCGGTCAGATCCTGACACCCCGTCTCAGGAGAGATTCATTATATACCCCTCCAATCTCCAAACCAAACGTCGCACGAAACCGAAAGATGTCTCATTGGAAAGCACTCGACGAGTACGGCTAAAAACCACCCCAGCATCCTTTTATGTGGTCACGGTTGACGTCATGTATGTTCTGTGGAGTTCAATTTCGTTGAGAAAACTTAATTGGAATCAGAATAGAAAGACGAAATTGGCATTGTGCAAAATGTTCGCCCACCCAAATATACCAATTGTTTTTATGTTGCTCAATTTTTGGTTCAATTCTTAAATACTTTTTCATGTTTCTAATAGATAAAACATACCGAGAGAAGTTGTTTCAGGTAAACGTCGCCTCATGCAAATTGCTTACTTGAGCCACAATTTTCGATTTCAGCCTAAATGGGCAAATATGCTAAACAAATATGCCATAAAAAGGCTAAAGTTCAACCATAACTCTGATGCGTTTCGTTGCGTCCATGAAGAAAATTAAACGCTGAAAGTCCCAAGTATATCGACCACGGCACGTCGATTGGCGAAGGTTTCATGAAATTTGGTTCCGTACTTTCCAAGTATGGGCGGCGCAACAACCATCAAAATGAGTTTTATGCATTTTTTATGGCCTTGACCTAGGGCCGAGGTCACCATATTGAAAAGTCCCAAGTATATCGACCACGGCATGTCGATTGGCGAAGGTTTCATGAAATTCGGTTTCGTACTTTCGGAGCATGGGCAGCGCAACAACCATTAAAATGAGTTTTATGCATTTTTGATGACCTTAACCGACCGCCAAGGTCACCATATTTACACTCCAGAATATATCTCGCATTCCACGTCGATTGGTGAATGTTTCATCAAATTCGGTTTGGCACTTTGGTAGCATTGGCGTGTCAAATAGGCAAGAAAACAATTTTGTGTATTTTTTTACCTTGACCTAAGGTCAAGGTCACGATATTCAAAGCCCCACGTATATCGAACACGTTACGTCGATTTGTGAAGGTTTCATGAGATTGTATTGGGTAGTTTCAGAGTATGGGCGTGGTTAAAAGTCTTAAAAATGGTTTTGTGCTTTTTTGATGACCTTGACCTAAGGCCAAGGTCACCATATTCAAAAGTCCCAAGTATATCGATCATGTCACGTCTATTGGTGAAGGTTTCACGAAATTCGGTTCAGTAGTTTAGGAGCATGGTCACGGCACAATTCAAAATAAAGATGTACTTAATCAGCGACCTTAGGTCAAGGTCAAGGTCCCCATATTTTAAAGTCCCAAGTAAATCGACTATGCTGCATCGATTGGTGAAGGTTTCGTTGAATTCGGTGCAGCGGTTTATGAGCATGGGCACGGCAACACTTTCAAAATGAATTCAAAATGGCCCCTCCAAGTTTGAGGGGTAATTTTATAGCTTTGCGTATTGGTAAGAGTCCCCATATTCAAAAGGCCCACATAAATCGACCCAACTGAATCGATTGGTGAAGGTTTGGTGGAATTTGGTTCCGTAGTTTCTGAATATGGTCACGGCAACAGCCCAGGGGAACAGAGTAGACCCACCCCTGTTCGGCAAGCATCTAGACGGTACAGTCGGTGCAGTCGGAAATTAAGGAACCAATCAGACGCGTCAGAGTTTCGCCTCAGGATTTTTTTTGTGACGTCATATATTGGCAGTCGGTATAGTCGGAAAACCACATAATCTCCGACGGCATGTTAACTTGTGCGAGGCTGATGCAGTTGAGACGAGGTTGGAGTAGCACGGGTTACGGCAGGGGCATAGGTAGATACATGCTTCCAGGAAGATTTCACGCATGACATGGCCGCCAGTTGAATTGTGCACCCTTGAGCCCAAATAATGAATCAATTAGATTGTTTCCTACTTTTTGGTCATTACAGCCTTGTTCTTCCATAACGTTGCTGAGAAATCGAATGGCTTTAACTCAAGGTTACTTGCCCTTTAGATCCTTGGCCTTTGGTGCCTACTTCTGTAGAAGCCCCTGAGCACAAGCTGGGAAAACATATCGAGGAGACTTGTTGAATATTACCTGGAAGTATATTCACCTACCATTTCTTTGGTAAATCATATGTAGGCAAGATATTCCATATTTCATGTCACGCCATATAGCATTGGCACAATGGATGATGCAAAATCCTTTTGTGACAATGATATTTTACAATACAGCATCAGTAGGTTTTAGGCGATACATTGTTAATGGGCTTTAATGACCTAACATGAGCGCAATCTAGAATATTCAACATCAGGTTATATCATACAGGCAACCAAACATGAACTTTTTGTTGATCACGCATTGGAAGGCCAGATTAGGTTTTTACGGATAATTTTGCATTGTTCTTTATTGCATACATCCATTCATGACCCCCATAGGCTAAGTAGAAGAGGATCATTCAGATTGACCTGATCTAGCCCTTTAATATTTTTTTTACATTTCAGTCACATCACTCCTTAACCTCCTATACTTCAGTGAGTACATATATAATGCCATAAGACTTTCCACATATTATAAGTTACCTAGTCCACTGATGAGTCTAATGACGTTGCAGTGCTCACAGGTCAATTATTTTTCCTGCCAACTGAAAAGTATGTATTTGCAGAGGAAATGAGTGGTCACATGCTAGTCGTAATGATACAACTTGCATTGAATAACAGAAATTTCATGAATTCAAATTACCTGAAAGTGCAAATTTACCTAATGTTTATGAGCATCATTTAGATGCCTTAATTGAAGACGTCAGGTGCCACGGTGCCGCGGTAGCTCCCCTTATTTTCTTCCTCGGACGCCCATGTCCGACATCCATATAGAAAACTTTTACGTATATATTAACTGTGCATAACTATCCATCACCCACCCATCTTCACCTATCGCCCAAACTCATCGTTCCCCCATGTTTCCAAACGCATCATTCAAAATCTGAATGAAGGCAGGAAGCAGCTGACCCTCGTCCGCATGGGTAAAAAAACCATCAAGTTGGTCGCCGACCAAACCGAAGCAATTGTGCGTGGTCTCCTACCCAAAAAGGGTACAAGGAGGTAAATGAGCAATATGAGCATGTGGCACCTTGCCTTCGAATAAAAATTCGTTGCTGCTCTTTGGTTGTCCTGCAATCATGAAGGAACGTACACACTTAAGATAAACCATGCATTAATTCCGACCAATATACCCTGCCCACTAGCAGTTAAAAAACACGTTAAATTGATTATGACAAAGAGCCTTCGCCAGGCCCCATCGTATCGGTGATAACACAAACTAGCAACATATGGAATGTCGTGCTCAGCTAAATCCGCCAAAGGGGGCTGTAATAAATTAACTCAGAAATTTGTCATTTTCAGTCTTTGGCGCCAGAACGCTTATCAGAGACGCCTGGGGGGGTGGAGGTAGGGCGCCGAAGTTGAAAAATGCTGTACAGCATACAGTCTGTGTGCTTGGTGCACCCCAGACAGGTTCTGGAGGAGCTGGAACGAGTATTTAGCACTGGGTTGCTCCAATAGGAAAAGGGGTAAGCATTTAGTTTTATATCATGTGAATTACTATGCCAAAAATTCCATCACAAAATATTATGGTGAATTCAAACACAATTGGCAATCATAAGTGGTGGAAAGGCACCTTTTTCAGAGTGTTATGGGTTCTACTAAGGTATGTGTTGTGGGCCATATGGAAGTTACACAAAAAGCTTGAGACCAAAAAATTGAGTAGGATTATTCAACCACGGAACCATACCAAAATAAGTTGCACCGAATTCGATTAGCACCTTATACGTCAAGTTGGGTCACACTCTTTTGTCAATTTGGGTTAGACATAAAGACATAAAGACATAAAAGATTAGTGCAACTATGAGCCACAAGGGCCCTTCTTGGATCCACTCTGTACACTGAACCTGTTGCCCACCAAATCTGTCAATCAGCCCTCCCTGTAATACTGAAAAGCAAGCCCTCTATTCTTATAATGATTGTCTATGCTGTTTTTCAAGATGTTCAACGTGCTGCTACTGACGATGTTTTCTGGCAGCTGGTTCCAGTGTTCCACTACCCTGTTGGTGAAGAAAGTTTTCCCTAACCTTGTTCTGCTGTGGTTAACTTTAATTTTGAATTGATGACCTCTAATTGCATCATTTCTGTTCAATTCAAACATTTCCCCAAGGTATCCCCTCTCCAGAACATTGAAAAATTTAAAGACCTCCATGAAATCTCCTCTTAGCCTTCTATATCTAAGTGAAAACATATTCAATTTCTTCAATCTTTCCTCATATGCCAGGTTGCTTATGCCATTAACCATTTTTGTAGCCCCTTTTGTACTCTCTCTAAAAGCCAACAATCTTTTTCATAGCTAGGAGACCAAGCTTGGATGCAGTATTCCAAATGTGGCCTGACGTATGCACAGTAAAGCTTCCTGATCACTTCCTCACTTCTGTATGATACATTCCTATTTATTGCCCCGATCATTCTCAGTGCCTTCATCCTGGCTTCCTTGGTCTGTTCTCATGCCCCCAGTTTTGTGTTTAGAATAACACCTAAATCCTTCTCCTGTTGAGTCACTGATAGCACTTGGATACCCATCAAGTATGGAGCCTTCATATCCTGCTTACCTACATGCATGATTGTGCACTTCTCAAAGTTAAATTTCATTTGCCATTCTTTGGGCCACTTCACAAGTTCGTCTAAGTCTTTTTGCAGCGTGATATGCTCATCCTGACCTGTTATTGCCCTAAAGACCTTCAAATCATCCGCAAATTTCTAAACTTTACTGCTTAGGCCACTTTCAATGTTATTTACAAATATAATGAAAAGTAATGGCCCTAGTACTGACCCCTGGGGGACTCCACTAAGAACATTTTGACATGATGACTTTGTACCATTTAGCATCACTCTTTGCTGTCTATCTGAAAGCCACAACTCTATCCATTTTAAGATGCTACCTGCAATACCATGGGACTGAAGCTGTATCATTAACCGTTTATGGGGTACCTTGTCAAAGGCCTTACTAAAGTCAAGATATGCTACATCAACCTGATTTCCCTGATCAAATTGTTCTGTGCCGAAGTTCAAAAAGTCCAAGATGTTTGTGAGACACGATCGTCCTTTTCTAAACTCATGTTGAGTATCTTGAATCAATCTGCTACCTTCCAGATAACTAACTATGCTATCCTTGATAATTGATTTGAGTACCTTGCAGACTAGGGATGTGAGACTTATTGGCCTATGGTTTTCAACTTTCCCTCTTTCTCCTTTCTGGAAAATAGGAACTACATTTGCCCTTTTCCAATCGGTTGGAATTTCATTATGTGAAACTGATCTACAAAATATTATACTAAGTGGAAATGCCAGTTCCTTTTCAGTTTTCCGCAACACCCTGGCATAAATTTCATCAGGTCCTGCTTCCTTATTTGGCTTTATTTTCCTGATATGATTGTAAACAACATCACTATCAATGAAATCAACATCATTTGTCAGATCCCATGTCACTGAACTATGGTGTACGGTCGGCAGATTGGTCATATCTTCCAATGTAAACACTGATTTGAACTGCTTGCTCAGCTCCTCAACCATCTCACTATCCTCACCCAATGTGGTCCCGTTTACTTCCAGTGGACCAATTGTGTTAGAAACTTTATTCAGCTTGTAGAAACTAAAGAACTTTTTACTGTCCCCATTACAGTTTCTAGCTAAATCCAGTTCTTTTGCTCGCTTTGCTGCTCTAGTTTTTTGCTTCACAGTGTCTCTAGCTTTTCGATACGCCTTTAGATTAACGACATTTGAGGCTTCTTTAAAAACTCTAAATGCAGTTTTCTTAGCCTTAATTGCTTTTATCACGTCTGGTGCAAGCCATGCTGGCTTTCCTACCCTTATTTTGCACCTTTGCTTTTGGGGGACATGTCAAGTCTGAGTTTCCTTCAAGTAAGATTTGAACTTTTCCCACATTTCACAGGCATTTAAATTGGAGAATTCTTCTTCCCATCTGATGGCACTTAAAGCCGCTCTCATACCGTTAAAGTCTGCTCTGTTGAAATTTGGAACCTTTACCAAATTATCCTTCATAATTTCCCCTACATGTGCCTTGAATCTAACTATGTTATGGTCACCTTTTTCCAGAGTTTCGCCTACAGTCAAGTCTTGAACCAAGTCACTTAAATCCGAGAATACAAGGTCCAAGAATGAACCATGCCTGGTAGGTTCCGATACAAACCGGTGTAAGAACAGGTCCTCTTCAAGGCATGTCCTAAACATTTTGCATGATGGGTGCCAACACCAGCATTTTCATAACCTTTTAGATTAAAGTCACCGAGAATAAGTACTTCCTCTTAAAGTTTCTACTGATTTCCTCACAAATCACCTTGTCAAGCTCCAGTTGCTGAGAATGTGGCAGGGTTCCTGATCGGTAGAAAGCTCCTATCCTAAGAGTATTGCTGTTGCCTTTTCCCACAGTGACATCAAGCCGAATGGACTCCACAGACACATTTTTATCCCCACCTGCTACTTTTTGATAACTGAATAAGCTATTCATTTAGAGCATTGCACCACCCCCTTTCATTGCTGGACCCCTATTATACGAAAACATATTGTATCCCTGGATCTCATAGTCCTGTAAGTTATCTCCAAAATACCCTTCACTGACCCATGCCTCTGTAATACAAACAAGATCCGGTTCCTCCTCAGCAACATAATACTTTAACATCAAATTTGGAACGGATACTCTGAGCATTACACATCATACACTTAACAAATGCTCCATAACCACCTTTCGCTTTTTCATATTGAGGAGTTCTTTTATCACTAGATGAACTATAACTCTGTCCCCTTGAGTTGCTGCTGGCCCTATTTGAAGACTTTGAGGTTCTATTGCCTTGGCTGACACTATTGGAATATTCCTGAGTTAGCAATGCAATTTCATCCCTCCCCACCCCATTTCCTAGTTTCCCTGAAGGACATGCTCGTATACTTTGCCTAACACATGGACCCCCTTCTCAGAAAAGTGCAGGCCATCCCTCTGATAGAGGTCCCACGATGCATAAAACCTGCTCCACTCGTCTACAAATGTAAAACCTAGCTCATGGCAGAGCTTTCCTACCCTGGCGTCAGCTGCCAGTGCCCTAGAGCTCCACTCAGGGGAGGCTCTAGCCCTAGGCAAAATTCCTGTTATAATGACTCTATTGGTACCCTTGAGGGTGGCCAGAAGGGCCCTGTACTCCAACAGAAGCTCCTCACTCCTAGAAGTACCTATGTTATTTACCCCTACATGCACTATGACTGTGTTAAACTGGTGATCACTGGTGACCTGTGCCACCGCAGGTACCAGGTCCTTCACCTTGGCACCAGGCCTGGTGATGCACCTCCTGTCCCTCCTACCTTTACAAAATACCCGCTCTAAATATCGCACACGAGAGTCTCCTATGACCAGCACTGACTCCTTACTACTGCTATCCTGGGGGCAGTCATCCAATGCCTGGAACATATTTGTTGTTACTATGCCTGCCCGCTGGGCCGGTTGGCTAGACTTCCTCCCGCTCCTACCACCTGCCACCTGCCACTCACTAACCTTTTCCTTAGGTTCGCGTCTCCAAATCCTCCACCCCCTGACCTCATGCCACTTCCCCTCCTGTGACCTACCGGAACTACCCCTCCTCTGTTCACTATTAAAACTCCCCTCCTGAGAGATCCCAGCCACCTCCACAGTAGGGGAAGCCTCAGCTACCTGGTGGCCTGCGACCACCTGGGCATATGATGTCCCTGCTACGGAGTGACCCCTTGTTGCTTTATCTTGCCTACCCTGTGCAACAAGGGCAGCCTTGAGATTGGAAACCTCTGCCTTAAGGGTCCTAATTTCTTCCTCTAGTGCCTGCATCCTGGTCGAAACCATTCTAAACGCTGCAGCTTATGCCTAGATTGAGATTCAAATTAACTCGCTAAACAACCGACAAAAAAAAGTTAACTATCATTCACTATAAATCGCTACCTCCTATACTGTCAGTTTATTATCTGAGTGCCTCAAGAAAAGCAGAAACTATTAAACAATTGTTTTTTTTTGTTGTTTTTTGTTGTTTTTTTTTAAATTAAATAAATACACAAGATGTCTAATCTAATTTTCTTCAACACAAGTATGACTGATGGCTAGACAGAAAAATGAACAGTCACACCGCACTTATGAATATCCCCAACTTACTGCTAATTAAATTATCTTAAACTTCAACACCAAACACACTATGCACACCAAAAAATAAATAAAGTATGTTAGGATAGTATGAATGTTGTCTAATGTACTTATGAAATCTACACACTTGTAATATCTCCTACTACAGAAATCGAAGCGTCGAGAACACGCCGAAAGCCACGCGGCCTCGCTTTGGCGCACACAAGATGGCGCCCTGCGGCGTCGCTAGGTTAATATAGTATAGTTTGCGTGCTACGAAAATGCTTATAAGATAAAAAAACTAATGAAATATAATCACAGAAGTAATTGCTAAACACCTATCCACAGCTTAGACTAGAGTACTGCCCTGTTCTGCAGCGACTTATCTGGAAACCTGGAGCTGTGGCGCGCGTGCTTCCACCTTGACACCTGGCGGCAAACTGTGTAAAACATGTGTGGAAAAGTAATAGTGCCCATGACAATTCCTATGCTGTAGCAAAACATGGCTCATATCCACCAGTATTTTGGGGATTTGGGGGAAGTGCTACACTTTGTGGCTTACTGGTTGTGTGGATGCCACTCTACCTCTTGGTGTTCATCCATACATTCTTCTGGGCACATCTGGACTCTGTTCTGAGGTTTGTCCACAAATGGAGAACATACACATGAATGCATTGGTGGCTGTTTATTAATTCACCTGCACCTCACCAGAAATCGCACATGCACAAATGGAATGTTATGGAATGACATGGAAGATGGAATGTTGTGAAATATGGAATTTTCAGTGGAATTAAGATCATATTCAGACTGCAGTGATCCATATTTTGCCATCCCTTGATATATGTTGTACTTGTGCATGCTAGCAAACTGATATTCTTCCAATGTGGCTGGTATCTCATTCTCGGCTCCACGCCTGCCTCCTCTTGGAATGTGCCTACAGATGACCCAAAATAACAAATGTGTATTATCCTCAATTATACTGGAAACTTCATGTGGTAGGGGACCCAGTATGACTGAATCTTCCTCTCCACCCAAGTTATCACTATTGTATAATGACATCTAGCTGTCTTGCTAGTTAAGTATGTCTTCATCCAGCAATGCAAGGAGTGTATTTTTTCCGGAGTGTATAATTCTTTGGATTCCAAAAGTTCAAAAAAAGGGCCACTTTTCCAACGCTGCGCTGGATAGATCTCAATGAAGCCTTCGCCAAACGATCGGTCGTGTGCCAGAGGCGTGCGGTTTGCGCGCCTCTGGTCTAACCGCATGCCTCTGGTCACGAAAATACAAACCTCGCTCCTCTGGCACACGGCCGTTCACTTGGTGAAGGTTTCATTAAGATGGAGCCAGCGGGTGCCGAGATCGGCTATGTCTGTGAGTAAATTTGTTTTTGACAATGGGGTGACCTTTGCCTTGACCAAAGGCCACGAAGGTGCAAACCACACGCCCCTGGCACACGACCGATCGTTTGGTGAAGGTTTCATTGAGATCGATCCAGCGTGTTCATTCGATTTAATCGCAGGTGGAGGATCGACTTTTTTAGTGACTCGTCGTTTCTGAGTCTGAGCCGCAGTCACAAGTTGACCCACTGGAGACACCGCGCCGAACTTTAGCCATGACCCACCACGAGCGCTATCAGAAAGCAATAGTCATCTGTAATCAGGTCGCGTCCGTCGGCTCTGAGTTGGCAGCTGCTTACGACGTGTTCATAGGCTCTATGAACTCGACTTTAGACATCCTCAGGAACAACCAGCTGTTTGTGCCTGTCATTCTCGGAGCTGATGTGGACCAGGGAGCTGATGCTGACCAAGCCTCGGACATGCAGTCCAGTAGCGGTGTGCCTCGGGCTACTGCCATGTCGTCGGCATTTGGCCAGGCCCCGGACATCCCTTCAGGTAGCGGTGTTATTCTGGCTACTGCCATGTCGTCGGCATCTGATCAAGCCCCGGAAATGCCTTCAGGTGGCGGTGTCCATCGGCATGTCGGCACCTCATCAAGCCCCGAACCACCTCATGTCGCCATCTGACCAATCCCCATACATGCCATCAGGTGCCAGCACTTCTGATGTGCCTGATGTCCAGTACTGCCGTGCCGTCTGTGCATGTTACAGAGCGATGCCTGCGACTGAGTGTGAATGACCCGACGGAGCCGCGGGTCCTAAAAGAGCCGACCAAGATGATCAAAAACAAGGGGCGACCGAAAGGCAGCAGTGCGACTAACGCTATCGGCCTGCCTCGGTTGCGACGTTCTTCTTCCAGACTCTGAAGATCTCCTATTTCATGAGAAACAGATCCGCACGTGTTATTTTACTCCTTGAAGTTTTATATGATGAACAAGCATTGTCCAACCGGCCCAGCTGTTTGCTTTTATCTCCGAGTTGTCGCTTTCTCTAACATTTCCATGGTTTTCAGTGTGTTGAATGATGTGCAACCTACATACTGGTCGTTGTATTTACCACTTGTCCCCAGGTTTTAGTAGTATAGGCGATTTGCCAGCGTGTTGATAATTGATTTTGTTACGGGCGCTATATGCCCAATAACGTCGATGTTTCCCGAAGCACAAATAACTAACTGTTGTGCTATTATCATACCTCGCCGTTGTATTGTGGCTTCACGACGCACTCAGCAGCGAGGCCATATGGCGTCGCCTGCCCCTCACCCCGGCAGGAAGGGCGAGCATCGCGGGGAATCGAACCCCGTGCCTCTGGCTTGCCAGACGCTAAGCTTAACCACTGAGCCACCGACGCCCCTCATGCTTCGCCGTTCAGTTTAGCTTTGCACTAGGCCTTTCTGAATCAGTGGGGATGGGGGGGGCTGCAGAACAAGGGCAAGGAGTTATTGACCCTAATTGAAATAGAAGATAAATATAGGGCATACTTTGATGGCACAAAACTGGTAGCATGGACATAGCTGTTGAACTAATGGGATGCAAGGGAACTGGATACTGCATTAATGCATGATGCATTTACTTGACTCCTTATCTATTTCCTAGGGATGCTTCGACGGATCCTCCGTAAGCCATCAACGGAGGGCCTGGCTGGCATCAGCGACCTGCGCGGCCGGATGGATGTGAAATTTGACAGGCTGAAGGCACATGTAGAGGTGCTGCTGTCCCTGGAGCCGCGCTTTACCCCACTGGCTTGGAAACCACTTCTGCAGCAAGTGAAAAGCTTCGATGATGACATGGATTGGTGGTGTGGCTGTGGTAAAGACCACCTGGTTGGTGACTGTTCTGTGTGTGGTTTCAGCTGTGGTTTAAAAAGGGCTGTTGTAGTGGCTTTATTGCCAATGAGCAGGCATATGCGTGTGTTAAGTGTAGAAAGTTTAAGACTGTGAACTAATACCAGCTTATGTGTGTGCACATGCATCCAAGCTCGATGTCCGTCACCAGATCTGATTCTTCCCAGGTGTATAGGGAGGCCCCGTAGCTGCCGTGTCAATTTCCTAAGCTCACAGTTGACGCCAGGCATCACATAAGTCTTCCCAGCTGGACAGACCTTCCTCAACCGAGCCGAACCAGCCGCTGTTGTACTGCTTCCACTACCAGCACACATCATCCGTGCTGTTGTGTGCTGGTCTCCCAGTTTCGTCTGCTCGGGATGCCGTTGACTTTCCGGCACTCCGGGGTCTCAGTATTTGGGCTCTCGAAAACGGAGGCTCAATCTGATGTGGTCGCCTTCTCGCGGCAGACTGTGTTTAACATAAAGAACCACAGAAAGTCCTGCGTAGCATAGGCAATAGTTTGAATGGCGGGAAGCGCGTGCCATCAGTTGACGTGATGTGCCAGACCATTTATCTCAGGGTTTATCTGCGACAGCTCCGAAGCAATTCGGCGGTGTCAGAATTTTGTTCGCGATAGGTGTGTACCGGGCGCGCGGCACACGCACACATTTCCCCAGACACCCTGCATCGATTAACATGTGATTAACAATTTCGGACATGCTAAATGATTGCGCTTTGGTCGAAGCATCCTTAAAATAGAATATAGATCGTCACGCCAACCGAGATCGGCATATTTTGGCGCCCAACACGATTCACGTCAGGGGTATCGAGGGGCTGGTGACATGACGTAAGAACACCAAATTTTAGCTATTCGCCGGCCCAAATGTTGCGATCTGGTCAATGTGTTACGCGTCAGCACCACGAGGGCTCTTGGTCAACGGGCGTCCGTCGAGCGTGCAGAATGTCCGTCACTTGTGTCGTGTGTCCGCCGAGTCTGCATCGCACCTGTGCCGCGTCTTTCGTGTCTGCCCGAAGTCCGACGCGCCTGTACCGCCCCGGACTTCGACCAATAACTGACGTTCTCAAAATTAACTGTCGTAAAATGACATATTTCAGTCAGAAAAGTCCTTGGACCCGATTCCGATCGCGATAGCTCCACAGCCCATGGACTAGTCTACACGACAGTGTTGCCACGATTGTCAAATGCTAATACATCGGTCGGCCTACTCACCAGTGTCTTGAACGCTAGCGCATTAGCGCACAGGTGCCAACAATGGTGACTGATCAGTGCCTGTTTTTTCGGATGTGAACGATTCAACCCCACTCAGCAGTTGCACTGCTGGTGCAGCTGTTATCCTACAATCCACTCGTAACTGTGTGGAACACTACGTTCACACAGCTTAAAACGAAATGCAACTTTCATGTCGACGTCCATGTCCACAATAATTCGGCGCTAGTGACGGCGAGCGAAACATGGACGGTGACTATCACCACGAACTGGATACGTTCGTTCGGAACAGCAGCCGGGGGGGTAGAAAATCTACCGAGGCCAACGAACCGATCAAAATCAAACCAGCACATGACAACACCACCACACCACCCCAAACACTGGACCAACGACACTGTGCGGTTCGCCAACGGCATGGCCAAGAACATGGCTTCGGTGGTTCAAAATTGAGATGATGCACGCGCTGCGACGCCACCCATATTCAAGCGAGAACGAATTGTATCATTTGAATATCGGAACATGGTAATGCAGACACTGTAAAATCAGCATATCGGACGAGTCAATGGCCCGATTCCCACGCAACCGACAGCAAATGAAAATGGAAATGTTTTTCTTCGTGCAACGATGCAAATGCCGAAGGCGCTTGTTAATATTACTATTTTCGGACACGACACACAGGTATGGCATCATGGGTCCGGTCATGCGAACATGCACTACACATACAGTGGATTGGATTGCGTTCGGACATTCAATATAAAATGTGGAGTTATTATAAATAACTTGTCGATTTGAGGTCGTTTCATCAATATACGATGACCTTTCCTCGATTGTAAATACAGTCCAATGTAATTGCTCTGGGTGTATATTCGGGCCAAATCACGAAAAATAAGCGATCCACCTAACGGTCGAATTATCACGGCGACAAGACATTTAGTATGCCTTGTGCTTTGCTCATATTTTTTTAGACGTAAATATTTATATTTTTTATTTTGAAGGCCCGGTGCCTCTATGAATCACACTGGGCCCCAAAAGAACGGTCCGGGCTTCTAAAAATCACGCTAGGGTCCCAAAAAATATCACTGGCGCCTCTGAAATTCACACTGGGACCATCAAGAAATCTTACCGGGTCCTTGAGATAACGCTGGAGTCTCTAAAGTTCCTGTCCGGGCCCCTGTAAATCACGCTGGGGCCTAAAATGGTCTTGCCGGTTCCTTGAAAATTACGATGGGGGACCAGAAGGTCAGAGCGGGGCCCCTAAAATTCACGCTGAGCCTGGAGATACAAAAAGCTGGCATATCACACTGGACTCGCCACGTGCCGCCGGGTCCCCCCCCCAAAAAAACGAAGCAGGGGAGACTAAAAAACAATCTTTACATTATCAATCACCCTGGTGCCCGGAGAAAATCCGCCAGAGGCCACCAAAACGTGTTCGGCCCATAAAAACGTGTCAAAGCCGCCAACCTCACGCTTGGCATCCCAATAAATGACGCCGGGTCCAAAAACGCGCACCGGACCATGAAAAAGGCACGATGCAGCCCTCAAAATCACGCTCGATGCCAAAACATTGCGCCGGGGTGCCAAAAGCAGCAGCTGACCCCCAAAATCAATTCTTACTCGGAGTAGCAATGCGGGTTTAAAAATCACGTCAAAGACACCCCTCCCCCCCCATATACACACGCAAAAAAAACTAGTGCCCCGAAAAGAAATGTGTCAGGACACTGCATGAAAACCGCACCGGAAGCCCCGATTCGAGGAGGAACTGTACGGAGACCAAAAATATTGCGCTGGGGTTTTAAAATTATGAAATCCCATAAAGTATCACACCGATATTTGACGTGAAATCGACCCGAGCATCGAACAAAATCAGAACAGGTCCCGAAAGAGAATCAACCCGAGGCTTACAACTCTGAAAGGTGCCATCGGCTTAAATATATATATATATATATATATATATATATATATATATATATATATATATATATATATATATATATATATATATACATATGTATATATTCACTATGATTCTTCGGGGACGAGTAGCATGAGGGCGAGTTGCTCGTCTCACAATCGAAAGGTTGTGGGTTCGAGTCTCCCCTGCCGCTACTCTTCGCCCGTGACCAACCGGCGTGAGAGATTGGCGACGCTGCATGACTCAACGGTCCTAGGAAGTGGAAGTAGGAAGTGGAACCTAGGTGGTAGCGATGAAGACAGATTTGACAAGGATGCGCTACCTGCCAAGCCAAACATTAGGGAGGCGCTAAGCTTGCTCGAGACTGAATCGCTGTCTCTGACTGCAGATGAGGTCAGTGACAGGTCAGGCGAAGGAAGAATGATTATACATACCATAGACTCCACCACCAAGAAAAGGGTGGGCCAGTTTTCTGTCCAGGGGATTCATGTTGGTCAAGAGCTCCCCGTCCCCCTGCCACTGATCAACATCAGTGGGGAGACCACGGAGGATATTTCCCTGCAGGTGGATCTCGGGTTCGATATTCTGGTTGCCGTGAAGGGTAAACCGGTGGAGGAAATATACACACATTGCAACATGTTTTCTAAACACTTTCTGCATACGTTGCAACATGTTTTCTAAACACTGGCATAGTTATACATATATCTGCCCCGTATCAGAAGTTAAGCATGAGTTGGGTACCTTAGCTTCACGGCATACATGCAGTGGGAGGTTGAGAGGCTTCCAGCAGTCTCTGTCCCTCCCTTACAATGTTTCTAGTCGTGCCCCTGAGTACCAGTTTTCACCAGTACCACTCTGATGTATTTCATCATTTTCTAGTTTGTGTGCAACGCATCTAATGTAAAGATGCATAGGGTGTTCTGCATGAGATTCACACTTAAATAGGAATGCTTTTAATTGGCAGTTTAGCTAATGCCACTTGCTCTAGTGATTGCAATCAAACCAAGCATACTGATTAACCATAGTCGGACCGATGTACATAGGTGTGCTGTGCAACCGATACAGTTGCTGCGCCCTATACCCTAGTATAAATAATGTACAAAGGATTCTGAAAGCCGCTTAAATTGCTTAAGAGTTGAAATGATCGAGTGGTGACTTGATGATAATGTTTGTTTTATATTCGGTGGGTCCCCAATATTTATTCGAACAACTATTGTGTGCGTTTGCATGTACTGATGGCGTTTTCTTCGCACGTTTACATAAATGGAACATTTCTTTTGATGTATTTTAAAAACGAATTTGCCCTTCTAAAATGTATGTTTACACGTATGTGCTCCTCTTCAATCTTCCTTTGTCGCAACTTTGCCTTGTCGGAGGGAGAAGTCCGGAGAATGTTTAGAGCAAAACTAAATGATGGAGCAAAACTGCGGAAACGTCGCTTGGAGTCTGCCACCCACCCCGCCTGCTTGGACTGTGGAGCCCATCCGATGTAACACAATCACGGCACCATAACATTTGTGTGATGCGTTCTGATGACTTATAATACAGGGATACCTACATTTTGTCGTGTGTTAATTTAATGGCTCTTGAGCTTTGATGATTGGCACATACTGAATCGTGCCAATTATGGAACAATTTGTTCTCTCAGGATCCCTGACAAACTGGCTTCTTTCCTGGATAATTCTGAGTCATGTACACTTCTTGCAAGGCAGACTTGTGCATAACATGTACATAATGTGTAGGGGAAGATACCAGATTTGTACGACACCATTTGTATAATTTCCAGGCTGAAGGAATTCAGCTTCGAAATTCTAAGTATGGTGTCAAACATGATGCATTGTTTCTGCATAAAATCCTTCATGATTCTGAATTATCTGAATGCTGCAGTATTATTGTGAATAATCCTGCTAATACCAACTTTGTACATGGGGGTGTATGTAGGGGTGTATGCACAGTAATCATGGAAGACTATCGTGCAAAGTCCCGCACGATTACTCTACATGTAGCGCTGCATAATCCTGTTGTATTACCGCGCAGGATCCTGCAGGATGATAATGCAGGATAACGTACAATCCATGCGTCAAAGTTAGCAGAATTGATGTGCAATATCCTGCATGGTTACTGTACATGATCATATTGTACAGAATTCTAACGATAATCATAACGACAATATCCTTCACAAAACCATGAAGGTCTTGCTCAATTCAGGTGCCGGATGCTGTGTGGTTCACATGCAGGATCCAGCAAAATCTAAGTACAGGACCCTGTATGATTTATATGCAGGACACCACAGGATCATGCAGGCTCCCATTCAATTTTCATACCGGACCCTGCATGACAGACCTGGATCCAACAACAGGATTGATGTAAAGGATCCTACAGAGCAGTTCTGGATGCAACAGGATTTATGTGAAGGATTCTGCAGGACTTATGCGCATGATCCTGTAAGAAAGCCCTGGATCTTACAGGATTTATGTTAAGGATCCTGCAGGACATGTGAAGGATCCCACAAGATTTATGTGAAGGATCCCACCGGATTCATGTGAAGGATCCTGCAGGTTTTATACGCATGATCCTACAGGACAGTCGTGGATCCGACATAATTTATTCTAAGGATCCTGTTGGATTTATACGCAGGATCATGCAGGACAGTCCTGGATCCTACAGGATTTATGTGAAGAACCATGCAGGATTTATGCGCATTATCCTGCAGGACAACTCTAGATTCTACAGGATTTATGTGAAGCATCCTGCAGGATTTATGTGAAGCATCATGTAGGATTTATGTGCAGGATCATGCACGACAGTCCTGGATATGACAGGATTTATGTGAAGGATCCTGTAGGATTTATGAGCATGATTCTGCAGGACAGCTCTGGACCATACATAATTTATGTGAAGGATCCTGTATGTATTATCTTAAATATCCTGCAGGATTTATGTGCATGATCATGCAGGACAGTACCGGATCCTACAGGATTTATATGGAGGATCATGCGAGACAGTTTTACATCCGACAGGATCTATGCGAATGATCCTGCAGGACCCTGCAGGATTATATGCAGGGCCCTGGAGGATTCATGCGCATGATCCTGCAGTATCCTCGTATCAATTTCTCACACATAATTCTGCAGGATCCCTAGGATTTTTCCACTAGGGATGATTCGCAAAGAGCCAACTGAATTAGTCTCGTGGTCAGTGCAAAACATATTTCAGGACTATGACATGCCACCTCTACCGTCTACAACAGTACATTCCAAACTTGTTCGTGCATTGCACTACAAATTCGGCTGGTAGGGTACATGGGGGTCGGGAGACCCGCGGTCTAGGCCCAGCTGCGCACGCATAGCACCATGCCGCCGCACTGCGGTATTCCCCCATTTACTGCTGCCGAGGGAGGGGATTTCTGAGGGGTAGCGACCGCGCCATTCCCCACGTTCAACTCACGTTTCCCAACTCATTCAGTTGCTATTTGAATATCTGTATGCCACAGAACTAGCAGGAGCTCTCTAGGCACCATCAACTTGCAATACATGACCGCGAAACACTCGTAGGAAACACGTAAATAGCCATCCCCGCATGGCGTCGGACGTACATGAACCGATTTGCTTCCCAGTTAGGAATAGTTGGCTATCTAGCGGTGCCGTCGGAGGTAGATGAGCCGACTTGCTTTAGGAAAACATAATTTTTTTTAATAGCTTAACGTAAAACCACTGCCCAGAGGAGCCGTCGGACGTAGATGAGCCGATTTGCCTTCATACACCTAACGTAAATGGCTGCCTAGAGGAACAGCGGAAGTAGAGGAGCCTAATCATGAAACACCGTGCTAACCCAACTGACAACCCTGCGTGGCATGCATAAACTAACCAACTACTAACAACTAACACGCGGCAGCCGGCGTGAGAGGCGGTGTGGGCAATTGCCTCCTTGTCAGCACGGTAAAAATCCCTCGGTGCTCTTCATAGGAGTAGGCTAAAGCCTGCACCCTGGCAAAATCAACTCGACACTCTCAACACGCCCCAGCCCCACCCAAACTACAAATTATTACGTGGAGGAGAAAAGTAAAATTAAAACCAATTATACATCAGGGAGACGTCCCCAACCCAGCCCCCGCTTTCAGCACCCAAAAAAACTTCGCACAAAGTATGACGCAAAATTCCCTTAACGTAAATGTCCATTTTCCTGTACCTTGATCGTAACACTCGCTTTCATAGATAGATACGTAACGTGTTCCTTTAAAGGCGGCGCAAATGACCTTTATGGTCCGGCACGCCTAAAAAACACCCCCCCCGGTTGAGGATGAGCAAACTCGGAATACGATAAACGTGCCGCAACAGTGGCATTCAGAATGAAATTGTTTTTTTTTACTTGACTTAGGCCATGAGCAAAGTCGTTAGGTTGCATAAGTCGTACTTTGTTTGTTTTATAACTATTTTTTTGAAAAAACCAAGGAATATGGGATATGTGATGGATATAAGAAGTCACCTATTTCATGTCACCAACTACACAACTTTGTCTCCAGTGCACTTCGGGAGCATCCAATGTCCAAGTGGAAATTAGAGATGGGCGTTTGAAATTTGATGTGCAAATTGTAGGTTCAGACATGGATACCAATTTGCATGCCTTTGAGGGGCATGCTTACTGGTATGCATCCATGCTTTTTCTTTGCATGTATGTATCGGTGGCTGATGGAGGAGGTCCGTGTGCCCCCCCCCCCCCACATGGGAAGGTGGTTTTCCTCTGACACACGGGCTTTGAATATTTATGAAAATCGTTTGGAGGGGTATGTGAAGACGATGGTCAAGTAAAAATGGATTGGAGGTCACACTTTATAGAGCCGAATGCTAGCAGATGAGGTTATTGGGGAGGAAAAACCATTAGTTGTCACTTTCCCACTCAAAAATGTATAAAGCAACACCCAAACTCAGACGGGTAGCCCGTCAAGTACACCGTACTACTCGAATGCCCCTCGCTAAACGATCTTTCGTCCCAAGGTGCCCCCTCAGAGTAAAAGACGCTTATTCAGTATGCTCTAGTGCAGTCCTCTTTCCTCGCTAAATGAATATTGTACTGAACGAGAGCGTCGAGGGAGTACCGCACAGCGCCCTTCTGAAGAAATTATTTCCCTCCAGACGAGTACCTGCCTACCCAGCATGTGAAAATGTCCGGATCCCCGTCCATGAAATAAGTGTTTTTGGGAGCTCAGGGAACACCTGAAGCCATCGTCATCCATCACTGTGCGTCAGCTTCCCGGTCGGAGCCGGAACAAAAAACACATATTGTAGCGTGTTTTATTCACCCTTCAGTAGCTGCTGCACAATGGGATTCATCTGACTTTCACAACAGCAAGTAGGTAGATCAATGAATTTTTTTTTTTAATCGTCACTGCTTCGCGCAAGAGCGGAGCAAGCGACCGATAATGCCACCGATCGGCACCGAGAATGCACATATGCGCCAAATATCACCACAACCATATCACCGCCAGCAGCTGATCAAAGTAAAAAACTCTACCCGTCGTTCCGGCGCCTCGACCTGGAAGAGCTATTTTGGCGGAAGTTCAACCTATTCCGGATGGGGTCGCCGGAACAGACCCTATATCAAGACACCTTTACTATACTGTATTATCCTCGCACGCGCGATTATATCAAGCTCATCGCGCGATTATATCATCCTCGCACTTCGCTGCCCAGCCGGCGCTCAGTCCAAACCCAGTCAGGACCCAGCTCCGCAACACAACGCGCTGTGAACCATGTCACGCGGTGAACTCGGTGTGCTGCATGTGGGTTGTGATGGCTGTGTGTGACATGTGTGCGGCGCTTGAAACGTTTAGAATAAACACCTTTAGGAAAACTGTGGATGCACTCCTGACTCATATTATGTGGCCGTGTGAGACTATTTTCTCCCAACTATGCAACGGAAAAAAACGTAACCTGGCCCAGTCTACGACAACATGTTTTTATTATTTTTTAAATGTAATCTTGCAATTTTTACAACTTGAAAAATACAAAACCTAACCTTACATAAAAACTTCCCGGTTATAGGTTACCCTTTGGAAGCCTTGGTATCAGACCCCTAGGTGGAGGTAACATGTGGAAAACTTATTTTGTGAGAAATCTAACACCATCAAATCTAATCAGTATTGTTTTTGTTTTTCTAACATATTCATGAGACAAGTTTTGCACACGTTTTACTTCCGTGAAGAGAGCAAACATGTGCGGTATGATGTGGTCGGGTTAGGTTAGGTTTTATATTTTTATTTTTTAAACGCCCCATTTTTTTTGTGCTAAAAAACAGCTGACATAAAACACAAAAACAGCTTAGTTCAATGCTTTTGACAAATTCTGAAACCACAATTTTAAAATTAGTCTTTCATGCCTTTGTTGATAATTGTTTGTTCCATGGAAGGTTGGCCTATGTTAGGTTGTGATGCTCTAAATGAAAATGTGTGCTATATTGCTAAACTCCAAGCTATTTTTTTGCATTATTTAAACTGCCAACTGAAAAGTTTGCCACCCCGACTGCTCGAACTGTGGAGACCATATGATGTAATACAATCACGGCACAAGAACATTTGTGTTATATGTTCTGAGGACTTACAGTACATGGATACCTACATTTTGTGGTGTGTTAATTTGATGGCTCTTGAGCTTTGATGATCTAACATACTGAACCATGCCAATTGTGGAACAATTTGTTCTCCCAGGATTCCTGACAAACTGGCTTATTTCCCGGATAATTATGAGTCATGTACACTTCTTGCAAGGCATACTATGTACATAATATGTATATAATGTGTAGGGGTTAAGATACCAGGTTTGTGCGACACTATTTGTAGAATTTCCAGGCTGAAAGAATTCAGCTTGGAAATTTTAAGTATGGTGTCACGCATGATGCATTGTTTCTGCATAAAATCCTACATGATTCTGAATTATCTGAGTGTTGCAGTATTATTGTGAATAATCCTGCTGATACGAATTGTGTACATGGGGGTATGTAGAGGTGTATGCACAGTAATAATGTAAAACTATTGTGCTAAGTCCTGCATGTTTACTCTACATGTAGTGCTGCATAATCCTGTTGTATTACTGTGCAGGATCTTGCAGGATGATTATGCAGGATACCGTACAATACCTGCGTCAAAATTTGCAGAATTTATGCGCATGATCCTCCAGGTTTACTGCACATGATCATATTGTTCAGAATTCTGACGATAATCATGGAATATCCTTCGCAAAACCACGAATGTCTTGTTCATTTCAGGTGTCGGATGCTGTGTTCACCTGCAAGATCCAGCAAAATCTAAGTGGAGGACCCTGTATGACCTATATGTAGGACACCACAGCATCATGCAGGCTCCCATTCAATTTCCATGCCGGACCCTGCATGACAGACCTGAATCCAACAACGGGATTGATGTAAAGGATGATACAGGCAGCCCTGGATGCAACGATATTTATGTGAAGGATTCTGCAGGACTTATGCGCACGATCCTGCAGGAACGCCCTGGATCCTACAGAATTTATGTCAAGAATCGTGCAGGATTTACATCAAGGATCGTGCAGGATTTATGTGAAGGATCATGCAGGACAGTTTTGCATCCGTCAGGATCTATGTGAAAGATCCCGCAGGACCCTGCAGGATTATATGCAGGACCCTGTAGGGTTTATGCACAGGATCCTGCAGTATCTTTGTTTCAATTTCTCACACAGAATCCTGCAGTATCCGTGAGATTTTTCCACTAGGGATGATTCGCAAAGAGCCAACTGAATTACTCTCGTGACCAGTGCAAAACATATTTCAGGACCATGAAATGCCACCTCTACCGTCTACAACAGAACATTCCAAACATTTTCGCGCATTGTCCTGCAAATTCGGCTGGTAGGGTGGATGGGACGGGACGGGTGGGGAGACCTGCGGTCTAGCCCAAGCCGCACACACAAAGCACCATGCCGCCGCACTGTGGTATTCCCCCATTTACTGCTGCCGAGGGAGGGGATTTGGAAGGGGTGGCGACCGCGTCATTCCGGACGCGCTCCAGCGCTTACCTTTTCTCCCCTCTTTGACCGACGAAACCATTCGGAAGGTTATTTTTGGTGAGTATTGGCCTACAGGCTCATATTCAAATTTCAATCGATATTTGCTAGGCACATATCCCTAGTAAAAAAGACCTGCAGGATCCGCGGAAAGTTCCCACAATTCTACAGAATCCTGCAGAATTTCTCATACACTCCTGCACAGACACGCGATCCTGCAGGACAATCCTGCAGGATTTGATAAAAGATGGATAACTGTCCTACAGGATTATAATGTCATGCAGGACTGTCCTGCAGGACTATCGCATGCATGCATGACTGCCCTGGACGAAATTATAAATGTTTATTCAGGCCTGTCTCGAAGGTTTGATGTGATCACCAATTACAGTGATAGATCTAGAGAATGGAGAGGGACTTGGATATGAGCTCCTACCTCCCCTGGCCACGGAAGCTGGCGTCCCTCCAGCCGGAAAAAAGGTTTCCTCCGAGAAAGTTCGTGTGCGCCCCTTCGAATTTATCATCCAGAGTCGCCCCTCCAGGTACTTTCGCAACAGTAGCCTTCCGAAGAAATCGCACCTCCCAGACAAGTGCCCCCTCCCTACGATTACAATTCCTGGACGAGTTACAGACAGACAGCCACGCATTATGTATTCTCAGCTCTGAATTTAAGGATAGCATAGGTGAGTCCGATGTGGCCAAGTTCCTCATCATGTACCCTTAACAGACTTCTACGCGACTCGAATTGTTTGAGTCGACTAACATATGACTCATAGATCTTGAGATCTGATTCGACTCGCGACTCAAATAAACTGACAGAAATTTTAATCGATTCAGATCCGACTCAGTGGTATCATACTCATGAGCCATATGATTCAGTGTCCACTGCTCTCACACGATATTTGAATGAGTGACTCATGATTCGACTCATTTTTTTACTTATTAGAAAGATGTGATCCAACTCACAACTCAAGATATATGTTGGGGAAAAGAATCGATTCAACTCGCGGCTCATCCAAAAACGATTGATTCATGAGTCGATTCTCGATTCAAATCGAGTCGAGCACAAGTTTGAGCCTTAAATGGGTTGGCTCGTTTATAATTACATGTCTATGGGGAATATTCTGCCTCCTCAATCCTCCCATGCTCACGGTACCTTGCCACCCTCATCAGTGTACAAGTAGGCTGGGGTTGCTACGGCCTCCTTAGAATTTCAAAATGGAGAATTAGCGACATGTAACAAAAACAAGCGTATTGCACGGAAATCTCGCGAATGGTGTGGCATTTTTGTATCTTGAGTCAATGGGTGATACTTAGGTAGCTTTAAACGTCAATGCTTGGCAAACATTTACCGGGTACAGTACGCGACTGGGGACACCGGCAGGGGCCCAGCACGGCCCCCGCCGATAAAGCATGGAACGCTGACGTAATCGGCAGCCCAACCGGGGCCCAACGCAGCCCTAATCCATTATCGCGCGCTTATATCAACCTCGTATTTCGCTGCGATACCAATCTGCGATACCCGACTGAGCGCCCAGCTGGCGCTCAGTCTGGGCCCAGTCAGGGCCCAGCTGCGTAACACAACGCGTTGTGAACCGTGCCACGCAATGAGCTCAGCACGTGCTGCATGCGTATTGTGGCAATGCCTGGGTGACACAATGTGCAACGCATGAAGCATTTATAAAAATACCTTTACGAAAACTGTGGACGCACTCCTAACTCATACTCTGTGGCCGTGCGAGACTGTCTTCCCTCCATTGCTGATTGGCGCTCTGGCATTATAGTAGTCTCAACCCATTGAGTTTGAATCGTTGCGAGCCATGAACGCTAAAAAGGCGCCTTTTCGCAAGACATGGAAGGACGGTTACTTTTGGCGCAGTCGGTCATCGATTTGAGGTTTGTTAGTTCTGCCACTGATTAAATATGTCAGATGTCAGAGGGAAATGTCCAAGACATTTTCATTCATTTCATTTAATAATATTGGGCACAACTTTTAGTGGCCATAGGATCAGGTTTGGAAAGAGGATCTTCCTGTACATTTAGCATTCAAGATTATCCTCCAGATTTGTTTTATCTTTCTTCTCCGTGTGATGTTCACTGGCAGTGAATGGATGTCTGACAATAAATTGGTCGATGAGGAAGTGCACAATATTCATTACAAACTGATATTCTCATGTAGAAGTTGTGAAGAACAGTATCCGGTAAAGGTGTGTGTTAAGATGCTTTACGAATTCTTGGACTCTAGCATTCCAATGCAATGTTTATGAATGTTACTAAGATGATGGGACCACTTATTTTCTCTTCAAATGTTTGCTTTTCAGGTAGTGAGCAAAATAACACCAAAAAATGGCTTTGAGTTCGTTAATATAAAAATAAATGCTTTAAACTAAAAGAAATGGAGCATAACGAAACACCAACCCTTGTCTAACCTACATTTGGAGAAAAAAATGATATTAGAGAAGCTAAAGCAATTTGTGTTCTGATAATATTCTAAGTAAAAAAACCTAACTCAACCTAGAAAAATATAGGCTACTTTTGGAGAGAAATTCGTTTTCAAATTCATTTTGAAAAAAGAAAGAAAATTGAAACATTTTTCAACTTCACAAACCTAACCTAACCAGACCCAACCCTTGTCCAAACTCTGCGTTAAAGCACAAAAAATGACAACTTCAATTAAATAAAATGTATTTTGATTTCGATCGATTCTTCGATCGATTGAAAAGCGAGAAGAAAAGTAACATTTTCAGCATGTGCTGAAAAAAAAATGCTCTTCATCTCGCTTCTTTGTTTTGCCACCAGAACACATCAGGTAACAAAACATAATATCACAAAAAATCCCGCAGCGCTAAAATTAGCAATCACAAGTAATCGTTACAGTATATATATATATATATATCTCTCACCACAGGACGGTAAACGGGTCGTCGGCGCGTCATCAAGATGCATGTTATGGGCCACATGGCGTCCTCGACAATGAGCACACTATTAACCCAGGACATCAACTCAACCATCGACAAGGGGAGCGGAATGTCGGATAGCACGTTAGGTGGGTAGGCAAGCGTCCTAGTCGAATCAGCATTCGATCGAGTTGATCCACCCAGTTAAATCTGCAAAATAGTAAGAAAGATGGAAAAGATATCCGTCAGTCGCCGTCCGGCACCCATCTCACCTAATACAGGTTTTTTTTCGGACAGCTGTGTGCCTTGGAAATGTAGGCACCTTTCTGGGCGATGTGGTTACAACTCTTTGTAATATCAGGGTCATAATTGGCTACATGATATGCTCCTCTCCCGACAAGAAAGGCATCATTTTGGGCGGATGGGTGCTTTGAGAATGCAGGTACTCGCATGGGCCGACCGGTATTATTGCAGTCAGGCGCTTACAGGGGTCAGGTATTGCTTCTGTTGAAAATGAAGGCGCCGTTTCAGACAGTTAACATCCCTGATGCAAATGTGGGCACCCTCCTAGAACACTGACGTCTTGCTTGACAGTAGCAGTACAGGCACCCTTCTGGGTGCCGCTCCAGAATGTAAATGCCTTCCCGGGCCAAGCGAGCGCCACCATGAAAATATAGGCACACACCGCAGCACAATATAATGACTAGCCTAGCGTGGCCATTGGCCAAAAGTAATCATTGGTGTAGCTGAATAACGCAAAAAAGCATGTCTCTCATACTCGACACACCTTTGCCGTATCATTGCTTCCAGGCAGTTATCTAGTCTAGTCAGATCGAGAAGACGACTGTCGAAGGGAATTATTTTCAACGAGGAAGGGAATTATTTTCATATCATGACTCCAAGGATTAAGGCTTTACGATCCTAAGCATGTTCGCAAAAGCAAATGACTAAATCATTGGCAGACGCAATGGCATGCCAATGCAATTAAATTAAGAGCATTCATCTGGTGGACCAGGCACCATCTCCATGGGGGAGCACCATCAATTGAGAAAAAAAATATCAGGTGAGCTCAAATCTCACAGAGGCAAAAATTTACCAGCGAAATTTACCTAAAATTTACCTTAGCTGAAGAGAGAGGAAGATAAGCTGTAAGCGACCGTTCCTGTGGGAACGCCATTCTGGAGGACGCAGAAGCACATCCACGGGTAATCTTGTTTGCTAGGCATCCCTGCTGAAATCTTTTTCACTGTTCACAACACTCTTGTTTGCTTGCTAGGCACTGCCCTCTCCCTTAGCATACAAAATACACTAGAACAAGAAAGACATTTTGTGATTTTTCAAAACGCAAACCATAAATTTTCGTTTCGCCGAACGCTTCCCCTTTCTTAACATATTTTTTGTCGAGCCTCCACTAGGAAATGTTTGGCTACGCCCTCGGAAGAACGTACCCTTAGTGCAAGTGACCTCTAGATACCAAGGTATGCTTTAATCAGGGATGCGGAGCCGGGAAAATTTTGGACGGCTCCGGCTCCGGTTCTGGCTCCGAGTAAAATATCCCGGCGGCTCCGGCTCCGATTCCGGCTCCGGGCAAAATGTACCGGCTCCGGCTCTGGCTCCGGCTCCGTACATTCCATACGTGATCGATCCATTAACCTGCACCGTCTTTCCGGTCAAATCCTCCCACCCCCATCTCGGGGGGGGGGGGACGGTTGAAGAGCCCTTCTAAAATCCAAACTAAGCATCGCACGAAAGCGAAAGAGGTGTCATCATAAAGTGCTTGACGAGTAGGGTCCGGGTCCACCCTAAAAAAAAATCCCCCAAAAGTGACGTCACCAGGTGGGCTAGATTTTCAAGACTTTTCACGACTTACATTATGTTTTTGAATCTGGGGAGCTCATTTTTGGGGATATATCAAACAACAAAATGTATTTGGAATGAGAAAAGGACAGCGAACTCGACCAGGTGGATAATTTTTGTGGCCCACCAAAGTATTTTTTAAAATAAATATTTCAAAATTTTGAGTTTTCAAGTTTTCTTTAATTTTCCTTTTCCAATGGGTGGACCAGAGCGAGACACGTTGTTAGAAGTCAACTTGCCCTTATAAAAAGTGCTTACATTAGCCAGAATCGTGTATTTGAACTGCAATTTGGCAAATACGCAAAATGTATGTAGTCAAAAACGAAAAAAATCAACTCGTACGTTTTGCTGCATCCGTAAAGATAAGCGAACTCTGAAAGTTTCATTAAAATATCTGTATCTGTTAAAGCGTGACGACTGGTTTAACTTTTTTTTTGGGGTGACCTCACTTGCCCTTGACTAACTCCTTGATCCTAGATGACCTGACCTAAAAATTTTGAATCAGCATGTCAAATTGATGTGGGAAAATGTATGCCAAATTTGGGCGCGCTGCCGCGCGCCGTTCGTCCGCTATCCGCGAAAAGCCTGAGGGGCGGTTGAAGACGCCCCCGAGACGGGAGACGGATTAAATAAGAGCTAGGGGATGTAAAAAAGTAAGTCGCGACCACTCAGAGGCGCAAACTTCAGACAATTGTAAGCAATTTTCCCATAAAACCCTGTATCTCTCTTTAGATAAACGCCTGCCCCAGCCCAAATCACTTTTCGGTGTTATGCCCTCGTAAACTGACCCTCGCTTCGTGCCGTATTGGGGAAATCAGAAGAGGGGAGACTCGAAACAACAATGATCTGTGAATCATTATGATTCACAGATCATTGTCATTATGATCCCCATCCCGTGAACGGTCCTAGGAACACCATTGTTGTAAATCGTAATGTTTGACCTCGTCTCTAATAATGTTTGTTGGTTGGTTATTGGTTTTACGACACATCGACCGTTGAGTCATGGAGCGTCGCCAATCTCTCACGCCGATTGGTCGCGGGCGAAGAGTAGCGTCAGGTGGGACTCGAACCCACAACCTTTCGATTGTGAGACGAGCTACTTACCCCTAGGCTACTCGTCCCTGTCTCTAATAAAGTACAACAACCCGTTGATGATGGAAACAATGAACTTAACTAAACTAAACATGGAACTATTGCATCGAATACTGAGGCTAGAATATGGTTATTGGTTATTCTATCAGTATTTGATGATATTTTTACATGTTGCTCGTATTTAAACATTTTGGCTTAAAAAATGCGTTTTCATACTATACCATACCATACTAGGTATAATGTGTTCACTTCACGTATGCTAACTTTGTTTCATCTACAAGTCTTTCGGAGTCGGAGCCGCCCTGCTTTTGACGGCTCCGGCTCCGACTCCGGCTCCGAGTAAAATATCCCAGCGGCTCCGGTTCCGGCTCCGGCTCCGGGCAAAATGTTCCGGCTCCGGCTCCGGCTCCGCATCCCTGGCTTTAATACATTTGAACAGGGGAAATGATGATGGCAAAACGTACCGAAAACGAGGAATTTGTTCGGGATGTGTGTATTTAACCCTAATTTATTGAATTTTTAGATGGTTAGCAAAATGTTCGTCCTCAGTTAGCATGTAAACATAGGCTTCACTGGATCTGCCGCTGGGTAAAGTTATCCGAGTGAAGTGACTGCAGCTTTCGCTTCAAATGTCGCAAACAAGATCACAAGTGAATTTCAGCAGTCATGCCTAGCAAAGCGTACTGTGTACCCGAGCAAAAATTATCTTTGAAACGTTATTCGTTCTGGAGAAGTGACCAGAAAAAATACGAATATGTATTCTATAAATACCTGTATAAGTTAAGTGTAACGATGCCGTGCTTACCTTTGAAGATTTGTTTTATTTTAAGAAACCTGGCATCTAGGAAGAGTAAGCCGTTTTCATTAAATCAACAAGAGGGTGCGATGCCCCTTTGCTTGCGCAAGGGAAGGCGCAGCGCCACATATTTTCTGTCGCACATGCTGCCAAAATACAGCCAGCCAGCCCCCAATCTGCAGAGTGCCACCCGATTCACTGCAAGAGCCTGCATATGGACATCCTACACGTTGTAGGACATCACTGAAACCTGCTGAGCGAGTACTTCAGCTGTTGTAGGTTCATCCCATGAGATTTAAGCACCCAGCAGTTGTTTGGGCATCCCAAAGCAAATGTCATCCCAGTAATTGGAGAGGATTCATGGTTTTGTTGTATAAAGATCATCCTGTGCAGCACAAGGGGACCTGGCCAGCAGTATTGTAGCATCCCATTCCATCCCAACATTCATGGGGTATCCGAGTTTTGTGTGACCTGAAAGAAAGGGTACCAAGTCATGGATCGTGCGTTTGCAAAGTCAAACAACAGTGTTTTTTTTTTTCGAGCACCGGCTTTCATATATTTTGAAAATAGCATATTCATTAAGTCTTGCTCAGTTCGCACATAGTACGCGTTTCGTATCTTTGAGCATTCCCAGACCTTCCAATGCACCGTGCCTGAAAATACAGAAGATATGTAGGATTTTGAAACGAACTGACTAAGTCGAAGAGTGTTATATGTAACGTCAATGTTTTAGATTTTCGAGTCTGATAGACAAGTTTTGGTGATGTTATATGAAGATGTTCGTATCTACTGTATCCAACAGTCACTAGACTAACCGATATGTGCAGACATGGACACGGTTACAACAAAGTGCTACTCGGCTCAGCAGTTCCGGCAACAGCGTTCGGTCAGCTCAGTGGGTGGCCGTTAGTCCGTAGGGTTAAGTGGTGATCCTTCATGGCGAGTCCCGGGATTGGCAGCGGCGGCTGCCGACATTAGCAGACCGCCTGCCGCTGGGGTGGGGTGCGATGCATTTGTATGCACCGCCGGTGGTCACCCAAGTTGGCTGATGGAGTTTGACACAAAGACGCAGTCCCAACGCCAGACTACCGGCTGCCTTGCATGTTTCCATTGGAAAATGCAATCGGTACTCACATGTGCCATTTACGGTAGAAATTGGGAGGGAATAATGCATTCCCCGTTAACAGAAACACGTGATGAAGTCACCTGCGGCGCACCTTAGTATGGGACGCATCAGTCAAGAAAGATCGCAATTATCCACTGCCAGCTGTGCACAGCATGGGCGGCGGAGTGTATGGGGCACTGGGGTGCTTCCTCCCCCTTGCGCGAGCCAGTGTGTGTGGGTTTGGTAGGGGGCTGGGGGTGGAGTCGCACCCCTTCGGTAAGCTCACTAATACTGTGTAGGTACTGTCCCAAGATACCATGCCCCTAAAAACAAAATAAGTCTCCAATGCTAAGCACTACATCCTGACGGGTTATCTAGCACATGTCCTGTGCACCATGGCGACTTCGGCAATGGGCGTGCTATTGGCCCAGGACATGATTTCTGTCATCGCCAAGGGGAGCAAGACCTGGCGGGTAGCATGTTAGCTGGGTCCGCAAGTGCCCTTCCAGCAGAACCAGCTTGAACCCAATCGGTTGAGGGCATCCACCCAGCTAAAACCAGCAAAATAATAAGGCAGCTGGAAGACAATGGAACCCGTCTGAGGTCAGGCGCCTATCTTGCCAATACAGGTGCTATTCCGGACAGCTGTGTTTCTTGAGAATGTAGGCACCCTCCTGGGCCATTCGGGCATCGTTCTTGGTAATATGCGGAACATTATTGGCTATATATGCTCCTCTACCAATATTGAAGGCGTATTTCTAGGCGGTTAGATGCGTTGAGAATGCAGGCGTCCTCATGGGTCAGCCCGCACTCTTACCTCGGGGGAATTTCATATCTGAGCTGAACCGTCACTTGCTCACTTTTGCTCTGGGGGTGGGGGTGGCGGGTATTGTTCTTCCGTTAAAGGCACTTTCAAAACCAAATATCATCCCAGCCCACCCTGACCATCAGGCATCCTGTATATTCATCAGTTGTTGGAGGCTAATTTCGGCTGAGATTGCTTGTCCTGCTAGCATATACGGGGTACATGAGTGCAGGCAGCAACCCTGGACAGGGGTGTTGTTTCATGTATTTTTTAAGCGGTCTCTGTAATGACATTTTTGTTCGACAATCCCCTTAAGAAACCCCTGGCTGCACCAATGCCTGATATGCCAGTGAAACGTAGCAAGCATGTGCATCATCCAAACCCGTCACATTCCCGACACAAATTATAGGTGCACCATTGGTCTGCAGCGTAAGTATACCTATTCCATGCAAGGAAGTACCACACGGGATGCCCCACACGTTCGTGAGCTGTTGAAGACTATTTCTCCAACGGCTGCCGCAGGCTTGGGCAGTATTATCGCTGCCATCAGAGGAAGCTCCTCTGTATCAACTGCCTACCGCAGCTGAAGGATTGTTCGATGCATCGGCTTCAGGCCTGGTTTCAGCAATGGTAGCAGGATGCTCCACAGCGCAGACAGTGCTAGTCGGCGCAGTCTCCGGACATCAATACACTGGCCACACGACATGGTATAGTCGCGATGTTAACTGTGGGTGTCAGTCGCCTGGAAACCGTCCTGAGTCACAGGCCACCAGAGTGAACGAGCGGATGTTACTAGTTCCAGGGACATTAACGGGACTATCGGCGGGACCACTATTGGGGCTGTCGACGGGACCATCGACGGGCCATTGGCGCTCCCGCTCCCGCTCATATGTGGGGAGATTCACTATCTGATGGGCAAAATTTGACACTGAAGGGCCACACGCCTCTCCGAAATTATAAAACAGCGCAACAAGGGGCGTCTATCCAGTGATGTCATTCTGTGAACGTAACAGTAAGATAGCCGAATGAATTTACTTTGTCCTTGCACTCTTCCGGAATTATAGTTTCGCTCCTCGTTGGATAACTGAACTAAAAAAATATTCTGCGCAGCATTTGTGAGCAACACACGACTTCCGGACGCAGCTGAGCACGGTCGGTGTCTAGCTTCTGGGATTTGGACCGTGTGTAACCTCTGGAGTTACACACCGTGCAGACGGCGCATGGTGTATAACCTGCGGGGTTACACACCATACAGACGGTGGATGGTGTATAACCTGCGGGGTTACACGCCGTGTTGACGGTGTGTAACTCTGGGAGTTACGCGCAGTACGTATGGTGTATACCCCCAGCCTATGTCAATGTAGGTAGGTACATGTTTGGAAAAATAGGCTGCTCCTGGAATTTTGAAATCCACAACATTATCCTTTACAGAAAATGGTTATTTTCCTCATCCAACATTGGATATCTTAAGTTGGTAACTATTTGACTATGTGCTGCTGTGATCAAGTAAATATACTCAAAATTCACAAGAGGGGGAGGAAACCAAATTATGATGCATAACATTTGAAGAAAGGTGCCCTCCATACTGGATGACCAAAAAGTACTGCTCTCCATATCTAGGGAAGATATGACCAATCTGCCGACCGTACACCATAGTTCAGATACATGGGATCTGACAAATGATGTTGATTTCATTGGTAGTGATGTTGTTTACAATCATATCAGGAAAATAAAGCCAAATAAGGCAGCAGGACCTGATGACATTTATGCTAGGGTGTTGCGGAAACTGAAAAGGAACTGGCATTTCCACTTAGTATAATATTTTGTAGATCAGTTTCACATAATGAAATTCCAACCAATTGGAAAAGGGCAAATGTAGTTCCTATTTTCAAGAAAGGAGAAAGAGGGAAAGTTGAAAACTATAGGCCAATAAGTCTCACATCCCTAGTCTGCAAGGTACTCGAATCAATTATCAAGGATAGAATAGTTAGTTATCTGGAAGGTAGCAGATTGATTCAAGATACTCAACATGGATTTAGAAAAGGACGATCGTGTCTCACAAACCTCTTGGACTTTTTTAACTTCGCCACAGAACAATTTGATCATGGAAATCAGGTTGATGTAGCATATCTTGACTTTAGTAAGGCCTTTGACAAGGTACCCCATAAACGGTTAATGATACAGCTTCAGTCCCATGGTATTGCAGGTAGCATCTTAAAATGGATAGAGTTGTGGCTTTCAGATAGACAGCAAAGAGTGATGCTAAATGGTACAAAGTCATCATGGCAAAATGTTCTTAGTGGAGTCCCCCAGGGGTCAGTACTAGGGCCATTACTGTTCATTATATTTGTAAATAACATTGAAAGTGGCCTAAGCAGTAAAGTTTTGAAATTTGCAGATGATTTGAAGGTCTTTAGGGCAATAACAGGTCAGGATGAGCATATCTCGATGCAAAAAGACTTAGACGAACTTGTGAAGTGGTCCGAAGAATGGCAAATGAAATTTAACTTTGATAAGTGCAAAATCATGCATGTAGGTAAGCAGCATATGAAGGCTCCATACTTGATGGGTGGCCAAGTGCTATCAGTGACTCAACAGGAGAAGGATTTAGGTGTTATTCTAAACACAAAATTGGGGGCATCAGAACAGACCAAGGAAGCCAGGAAGAAGGCACTGAGAATGCTCGGGGCAATAAATAGGAATGTATCATACAGAAGTGAGGAAGTGATCAGGAAGCTTTACTGTGCATATGTCAGGCCACATTTGGAATACTGCATCCAAGCTTGGTCTCCTAGCTATGAAAAAGATTGTTGGCTTTTAGAGAGAGTACAAAAGAGGGCTACAAAAATGGTTAATGGCATAAGCAACCTGGCATATGAGGAAAGATTGAAGAAATTGAATATGTTTTCACTTAGATATAGAAGGCTGAGAGGAGATCTCATCGAGGTCTTTAAATTTGTCAATGGTCTGGAGAGGGGATACCTTGGGGAAATGTTTGAATTTAACAGAAATGATGCAATTAGAGGTCATAAATTCAAAATTAAAATTAACCACAGCAGAACAAGGTTAAGGCAAACTTTCTTCACCAACAGGGTAGTGGAACACTGGAACCAGCTGCCAGAAAACATCGTCAGTAGCAGAACATTGAACATCTTTAAAAACAGCATAGACAATCATTATAAGAATAGAGGGCTTGCTTTTCAGTATTACAGGGAGGGCTGATTGGCAGATTTGGTGGGCAACTGGTTCAGTGTACAGAGTGCAACCAAGAAGGGCCCTTGTGGCTCAGAGTTGCACTGATCTTTTATGTCTTTATGTCTTTATGATTACAATGAAGAACTCCAACATTACCCATGTATGACAAAAAGGGCCAGAACAAGATAATAACTCACCTGGTTAGTGAAAGACAAATTTACTTGCTAAAAATAAATGAAATAAATTTGCATGATTTTACAAAAACTTTCTACAACCAGATTACTAACCTAAAACCATTGGATGACATCATGTGGACTTGAAGTAAAAGTTTGATCTACTTTCTAGGAAAGGTATCTTGGTCAAATGCACATTTGGACTTTGCTTGCAACACAAACAAAATCAAGTGTGGCACCACGGGGGACAGGCTTTACATTGCTGCATCACAATGTTCACCCTAAAGCATGCAACATGGAAATAAATTGCAGGGCAGGGTTAAAATAGTGTTTTTTTGTTAGGCATGAGATGTCAAAATAAGCTCAGTAGGATTTGGGAATTTGTCATTGAATTAATGTTATTTAAAATGATTTTGATGGCTTTTAGACTCAACTTTGAGCCAGTGGTGTAGGTACTTATGACTGTACCTTTATCATTTGTTTTGAGATTTGTAATGTAGAAAGAGAGGGAGAGCAATACCTGTTAGTTAATCCCTTTACCTGAAATTGGGTTGCAAAATGTGTGTATAACCATTCCATGTCAAGAGCATATACAGTATACATATAAATTAGATACTGTTAGAAGGGAGACATGAAAACTTTATAACCATGTACCAAGGAGCAGAATGCCAATATGTCTCAGGAGGATGTCAATTGGATGTTCAGAAAGTGGAATTGTCCACCCTGTCTCAAATAATTTATCACTGTTGCAGGGCAATGCCTCTTTCACTTGAAAATGTCAAATGGTCTGGAATTCAAGTCTTTTTTTAAAAGAATAAACTTCTGGAAGATTTATTGTAATTTCTTACTCTTAAAGATGTTTGATTGCTTAGATGCTTATGAAATGTGGACAATGATAAAAGATAAGCTATTTCAGGGTCAGGATAGGTTCATTCCCAGTAGGCAAATTAGATCAAACAGGGTTAAGCACCCTTCGTGGCTGACTAGGGAAGTTAAGCAATTACTGGACTCAAAGAAACAAGCATTCAAGAAACTAAAAGATACTAACTCTGGGTTAAACCTAGAATCATATAGAATAGCTAGAAATAAAGTTAGGAGGTGTGTTAGAGCATCTAAAAGACTTGCTGAAATCAACTTTGCTCGAGAATGTTCAGCAGGTAATGCTAAGAGATTCTTTAGCTTCTATAAATTTAAGGCTAAAAAGTGTAGTGTAGGACCACTGGAGGTAGATGGGGAAATAGTGGTTGATGATTGCGACATTGTGGAATCCCTAAGCAAGCAATTCTCATCAGTCTTCACTAAAGATAATTCTGGTACAATAGGAACATCTGTAGGCCATGCCATGGCAGGTGATATGCTGGAGGATCTTACAATAACTACAGAAGCCGTAGAGAAGCAGTTGCAGAATATAAAACCTAATAAAGCTTCCGGACCAGATGAAATATATGCTAGGATCTTAGTAGAGTGTGCTAAAGCTTTAGCAACTCCCCTAGGTATCATTTTCAGGCGATCTATGGAGTATTCAGAAGTACCTGAAGATTGGAGAAATGCAAGTGTAGTACCAATTTTCAAAAAGGGAAATAGGAAGAGTGTAGGAAACTACAGGCCAGTCAGTTTGACCTCATTAGTTTGCAAAGTACTAGAAAAGCTGGTTAAACAGAATGTTCAGATTCATCTTGATAGGCACAACCTTTTAAGGGATACTCAACATGGATTTCGATCTCAAAGGTCTTGTTTAACTAACCTATTGGAGTTCATTGAGTATGTTACCAAAGAAGTAGACAATGAAAGCAGGATGGATGTTGTGTACTTGGACTTTAGCAAAGCTTTTGATAAAGTTCCACATGGAAGGTTAATTCATCAATTACAACAACATGGGATTGTAGGAAAAGTTCTACATTGGATTGAAGCATGGTTGCAGGGAAGGAAACAAAGGGTAGTATTGAATGGATGTAAATCTGGTTGGAAAGATGTTCTGAGTGGAGTGCCACAGGGCTCTGTTCTAGGGCCCCTCCTCTTTATCATCTTTGTGAACAACATTGAAGTAGGGCTGAGGAATAGAGTGTTCAAATTTGCTGATGACATCAAGCTGGTAGGAGTGGCTAACAGCAGAGATCAATCTAGTAATATTCAACTAGATTTGGACGACCTAAAAGAGTGGTCTGATCAATGGCAGATGACTTTCAACTATGATAAGTGTAAGGTTATGCATATAGGGTCTGCAGGCGAGACATTCAGTTATAAAATGGGAGGGAGGGAACTGGATGTTATTGAAGAGGAAAGGGACTTAGGTGTGTTGGTTTCAAAAGACCTTAAAGCAGAAAAACAATGTATCTCAGCTAGAAATAGGGCACTCAGAATGCTGGGACTCATTAATAGAAGTGTGAAATATAAGAGCAGGGAAGTCATGAAAAAGCTGTACTTAGCATATGTGCGGCCCCACTTGGAGTACTCTGTACAAGCATGGAAACCCTACCTAGAAAAGGATATAGATATGTTAGAAAGAGTCCAGCGCAAAGCCACTAGACTCGTCAGTGGATTAAGTAACTTAGAATATGGAGAAAGGCTTAATGCATTAGATATGTACTCACTGAAGTATAGGAGATTAAGGGGAGACATGATTGAAATGTACAAAATTGTTAGAGGGCTAGATCAGGTCACTTTGAATGATGCTCTGCAGTTTAGAGTATCCCATAGGGGTCATCAATTCAGGTTAGACAAAATGAGGTGCAGGACAGTTAAACGACGACAGGTCTTCAGTCAAAGGGTTGTTGACCAATGGAATAGGCTGCCTGCTGATGCAGTGGGGAGTCCCTCATTGAATGTCTTTAAAAGTAGGGTGGATAAATTTTTTAGACAGGAAAATGTTGTTTTTGAATTCTAACTTGTGATGCATGGGATATTGAGTATTTTCACTAGCTATATAGGGTATAACATTATGCTAGTATTATGTTGTACTATATGGGGTGTACCTAGCAGTGGATTTGGCAACTTCCTTTGTGATGTCATACTGATGAGATTGGCTGTGGTGGCACAGGTGGAGGGATTGCATGGGTTTGGAATTGATAGGTGTGAACATGTACTTTCTAATATCTTATAGACAGGCTTGACCCAGATGGGCCCTTGTGGCCCTTATTAAGCCTTAACACTTTATGACTTTATGACTTTATTGCCTGGTGTTGTATCACTTAATACCTACAGATTGGGATGTTGGATGGGTTTGAATTGGGTTAAAATAATGGTTCTTTGCTAGGTGTGAGATGTCGAAATGGGCACAGAAGGATGTCAAAATCTGCCATAGAATTAGTGTCCATTAAACAGCTTTTGATGTCTTTCAGACTCAAATTTGAGAAAATGGTGTAGGTACTTATGACTACATTTGTCATCTGCTTTCAGATTCATAATTTAGGAAGAGGTATATTCAGGATGGGGAGAAAATTACCAATGCAATAAACTGGTGGTGAATGCCATATCACATAGTTAATGTCTACTGAAAATTGCATTGTGAAATGTTCATGTATAGCTATTCCTTATTGGGAGCATTAACATGATAGTAGCAAGATACTGTTAGAAAGGAGACACAAAGACTTCACAAGCACCATCATGGAGCAGGATGTTGATACTTCTTGGAGAAAGATGTCAGTTGAGTGTTCAGAAAGTCATATTGTCCACCCCATTTAACAAATAATTTATCACTGGCTACAAATGTACAAATTTTAGATTGTTTAGTACCTAAAGATGTTTGATTCATATTATTGTAGATCAGGGAATGTTGTTTCAGTTCAGATCAGGAATTTCTTTTTGGCAGATATGATGTTTTCAGGATAATATGACTGACCATTCATTTTCTTTGAAAAATATTTCTTTTCAGTTGGCAAATAATTACATGATCATAATCTTGACAATACTCATATGGCCAGTGGCATATAATTATCCATGCCTGGCATGTCACAGATGTGATAAAAATGAAAGTCAACACTTCATACACTCAATTCAATGCTCATTCACATTTAAAATCCTACTTTTTTGGCATAGTTCCACATTAAATCCCAAAACTGAACCATGCCAACTACATGCTTGAGGAACTTTTGATCAAAGCAGAAGCTACTTGCTAGGTATGCTGTTGGCATTAATGACAGTGCTAAGAATATTCACCAAGATTTGATGGCTTGGTGGCAAAAGTTTGTTTGTGGAAATTCTTGTTCTGATTAGGTTAGGCTAGAATTATCACGTTGCAATATATTTTAATTATTTTGCTATGTTATGTTACTGAAGGTTGGGTTATGATACTTGATATTTTCCATCATTTATCCATTTATGTGCAATTTTTGGACTCTTGAAGATGAAACTTGAAACAGAAGTAAGTGAGAATTTGCTGTATACTGGTTGCACCCCAGTAGCTCAGGGTCATTAATCCCAGGCACTAAATGACCAAACATGGTTGATGTGCCCTAAAACTCAGATAACCAACCAAAACCAAGTCAAGGGCCTTTACATACTTTTGATTAAGATTTCTTTGGGGGATAATCACACAAGTGTATTATTATTTCAACATGGTTTTGCTTCCAGAAATGTTACTTGTCCAAATTGTTCCAGTGTCTGCCAGTATTTGTTTGAAGGAGTTCCATGTTGATGGAATTCATAATTTCCTTCTTGAGGCATCTAAGTTTTATTAATTGCACTCTGCATGCCATGCTAAGTCATCCTGACACCATCAAGATACAAAAGGACAAACCACATCCCAGACCATCCCATTGAGGCATGTAAGTGCTTCCAGCTGCTTGCAATCATAAAATACAGTTTGTCATGTCCAATTTCTTCCATACCATGCCTATGACATCATCAATTGGCTGTTGACTTAAAAGTAATGCAGATACAATGAGTGATAGGATGGTCTTAATCATGTTAAGATGCATTGTATTAAAAGTCATTATTATAAGTCAAAAGTTACCCTCATCTGCAGGTTTGCATTTGGATAGCATGAAACCTTTGTATTTAGTGATCAGTAGTGGTTAAAGTGCCACTATACACCTTGATCACAACTCACCATTTATGGGAGCACACAATGGTCCCAAAAGAAATGTAAAGCATTGGCCTTTTGATATCTGTGTGTTAATAAATACTTATAACAGCTATATATCAGAGGTAATATAAATATGTTTTGCTCTGCAATTCCTGCCTGCCTGATTCCTGAATGGGGACCATGTCCTACATAAATCCAAATAACTAGTGCATTATGTTCGTGAATATTGTGAAATAACGAAGCATGTCCACACCACCAAAGAGACGATGACACATGCAAAGGAAGTTCACTTACATAATGCCATATCTACATGACCTGACCTAGCATGAAATAGTTTGGTTCCAGGATAGGTAAAAATCGAACAGTTAACAGGTTTGTAGCATCTGGTTAGACTGATTCAACAGTACTGAAGTTTACAAAAAACAGAGGGTGTGTCCTTTTTTATATATCCCAGGTGGTTCTGAGTTAAGGTAACCCAGAGTGCTGGCTTGATGGTAGCATACAATTTGGTACCATATGATGTGCATTTATTTATTTGTAATGCCACCAACAGGTACAGATGCCTGTTCCATGTGAAATCAATTGTTAAAGTAGCAACAGCATGGTATTGTCAGACACAAAAGGGGACTTGGTTTGAGTGTTTTGCATATTTCTGTCATATATTGTTTAAATTTTCTTCAAAGTGTCATTTGCTGGAAATTTTCACAACCATTTTTAAAAGTGGATATATATTATTTTTCCAAGCTGAGCCAAGGAAAAACATGCCTTATCTTTCTTTGTTTATTGGGTGTTTCAAGATGCACCTTATGCACATTCAGGGCTAATGGTGACACCCACACTGTTTCGCGACATGCCTCATAAGTTAGCAATGTTGCTAATGAATTTATCTGGTACATTTGCACAGAAATCAAGAGGTGTAGTTAAAGTTTTGGTTTTATTTGTTTTTCTGTATAAGTAGAACTGGAATTAGGATATTGTACTTCCACCCATTCTTTCAGGTTCCAATGATATCCTTGCCAATGCATTTGCTGCCCAAAGTCCCAAGTCCAAATCCAGAAAACCAAAAGTCCCAAATATCAGAGACCATTGTCGATGGGCCTCATAGCCATGGATGGTACAGGTGCAGAATCAGATTGTACAATGCTAGCCAACGCCAGTCATGACATGCTGATGTTTTGTGTGTGCAGGCATATTGCAATGCATTATATTACCTTGCAATTGATTGTAACAAGTAAACAGAATGCCTTCATACATCCTCTTTTTCAGAGGACATCCAGCTATGGCAGACTCTGATGATTCAGAAAGTTTCCGGAGTGCAGATGAAGGTGATGGAGTTGCTGGAAATGACTCCAGTGACATTACACTGTCTAGTGATTCAGAGCCAGAAGCCAAAATTAATACTGTTAGGAACCAGGATTCCAGTGACATTACTCTATCCAGCGATGAGGGTGAATCACAACCTGCCAATAAGAAGGTGGACATGGCATCTGAAGCTAAAGCGAGGCGCGGTCCAAATATCACCCAATCTGGTATGCATGCCAGCAGCAACATAGACCATACTGTGATGACCAAGGGCAAGAGTGTCAGGAAATGCAAGGATGAGAAAGGGCAAAAGCATGGCGTGGGTCCTTCTAAGCAAGCACAAACCATCAAGGCCAAGGATGTACAGCATTGGTCTCATCGTTGTATAAGCCAGTCCTTACTGGCAGCAACGGCTGCTTCCGGTCCGCCCGCTGATGCAGCCGCACGTGCAGCGGCCACGGCCAGTGCCGACGACCTCGAGCGATTGGCAGCAGACCAGGCCGTCACCGACCCGACTGGCGACACGGCCGCCCCACTGTTGGCCGCTGGCGCTGTGGGCGGCCGCGGCCCAACCGCCTGCCAGCCGGCGTCAGCGGCATGCGGCTCTACCGCCGGCTCTGAGCTGGACCTGGACACGGCTCCGCCGACCGACTCTGAGCTGGGCCCGGGCACGGCAACGTCGGCGGCGCGCTGCTCTACCCCCGGCTATGGCTTGGGCCCGGACACGGCCGCAGCGACCGGCCGCGGAACGGCGCCGCCGACCGCCCCAGACATAGTGGTAGGCACTGCCGACAAACAGGCGGTCCGGGGTCGGCCGGCAGAGTCGGCGCAGGGAGACGTGCCAGCTCCGTCTGGGGCGTCACCTGTAGCGGAGCCGGGAGACGTGTCGGCCCGGACAGAGGTACCAGCTATGGCTGAGTTGCCACTTGTAGCAGAAGTACCGGCTTCTCCAGAGGTGTCTGCTTGTGCAGGGTTGCCGGCTCGTGCTAATCTGCACGGTTCGACTAACCAGTCGACTGTCGCGGCCCCACCCGCGGCCAGCCGGCCGGATCAGGTGCGGCGGCGGCCCGAGCGGCAGCAGCGGCGCGGCCCGCTGCGGCTCGGCGCCAGGAAGCTGGGCGCCAAGCTTCCGCTGGCGGCCGCAGAAGAGGCACCGCCGTTGACCCACGGCTGGGACGCATGCTCAGCTGGTGAGAAGACCCCTGCTGTGGAGCCGGACCCGAACACCGCCCGGTCGTCTGCTGTCGACGACATACCCGACGGAGACCAGGTGTGTTTCCGGCCAGCCTCAGTGGCATGTAACTATTTCATGGTTTGACTTCATTGAGCTTGTCGGGAGGACACATTTACTTTTTGGTGGGTTGTGGTTATCAGGATATGTCGCCACCATTGGAAGCTGACGTAGAGATTCACGCCTGGCATCGCATATTTATAAATTATACATCACATGTAGCGCTATCTTCAATTGTTTCTCAGAAGTTCCCCAGAGTCATATGAAATCATGGGGAAATTGACTTAATGTAGATACTACACAATTCCAAATGAGACATCTCTGTCGCTATCGTGAGTGTGTCAATTTTTTCCATTTATTTGTGTCTCTGTCTGTTTCTCTGCCTCTGTCTGTCTGTCTGTCTGTCTGTCTGTCTGTCTGTCTGTCTGTCTGTCTGTCTGTCTGTCTGTCTGTCTGTCTGTCTGTCTGTCTGTCTGTCTGTCTGTCTGTCTGTCTGTCTGTCTGTCTGTCTGCCCGTCTGTCTGTCTGCCCCTCTGTCTGTCTGCCCGTCTGCCCGTCTGCCCGTCTGTCTGTCTGCCCGTCTGTCTGTCTGTCTGTCTGTCTGTCTGTCTGTCTGTCTGTCTGTCTGTCTGTCTGTCTGTCTGTCTGTCTGTCTGTCTGTCTGTCTGTCTGTCTGTCTGTCTGTCTGTCCGTCTGTCTGTGTCTGACTGCCTGCCTGTCTGCCTGCCTGTCTTCCTGCCTGTCTGCCTACCTGTCTGGCTGACTGCCTGCCTGACTGACTGACTGACTGACTGACTGACTGACTGACTGACTGACTGACTGACTGACTGACTGACTGACTGACTGACTGACTGACTGACTGACTGACTGACTGACTGACTGACTGACTGACTGACTGACTGACTGACTGACTGACTGACTGACTGACTGACTGACTGACTGACTGACTGACTGACTGACTGACTGACTGACTGACTGACTGACTGACTGACTGACTGACTGACTGACTGACTGACTGACTGACTGACTGACTGACTGACTGACTGACTGACTGACTGACTGACTGACTGACTGACTGACTGACTGACTGACTGACTGACTGACTGACTGACTGACTGACTGACTGACTGACTGACTGACTGACTGACTGACTGACTGACTGACTGACTGACTGACTGACTGACTGACTGACTGACTGACTGACTGACTGACTGACTGACTGACTGACTGACTGACTGACTGACTGACTGACTGACTGACTGACTGACTGACTGACTGACTGACTGACTGACTGACTGACTGACTGACTGACTGACTGACTGACTGACTGACTGACTGACTGACTGACTGACTGACTGACTGACTGACTGACTGACTGACTGACTGACTGACTGACTGACTGACTGACTGACTGACCATCTGCCTCTCTTCTCTCTTCTCTCTTCTCTCTTCTCTCTTCTCTCCTCTCTCTTTTCTATCCTCTCATCTTTTCTCTCCTGTCTTCTTTGTCCGCTCTCTTCTACTTTTCTCCCTCCGCTCTCCCCTTTCCGTGGGCGCGAATTATCAATCATGGTCGAAGCACCCTAAAGTCCAAATAACCAAATAACCCGCTCAACTCTCCTCGCTCCTCTGCTATCTCCCCTCTCCCCTCCTCTCACTTTCCTCTCCTCTCTCTCCCCTTTTTCCACTCCCCTCCCTCCTCCCTCCTCTCTCCTCCCCTCCCTCCTTCCTCCCCTCCTTCCTTCCTCCTCACTCCATCCTCCTCACTCCGTCCTCATTCTTCCTTCCTCACTCCTACCTTTTCCACCTTCCTCACTCATCCCTTCTTCCTTCTCCATACTCCCTCCTCGATGCGCCTTAAAACTCAAATAACCAAACAACCATCCCTCCCTCCTTCCTCCCTCCTTCCTCCCTCCTTCCTCCCTCCTTCCTCCCTCTTCTCTCTTCCCTCCTCCCTCCTCCCTCCTCCCTCCTCCTGCCTCCTACCTCCTACCTCCTTCCTCATTCTTCATTCCTCCTTCCTCATTTCTTCTTCATCCTCCTTCCTCATTCCTTCCTAATTCCTCTTTCCTCTTTTCACTGTCAATCATTCCCTATACCATGTTACTCGTTCCTTACTCCTTCCTCATTCTTCCTTCCTCACTTTTTCCTTTTCCACCTTCCTCACTCATCTCCATCTCCCTCTCCCCTCCCCATTTCATCAGTAGAGACTGCTGTGCTGCTGTGAGACCGGTGTTTTCCTACCTATGCATCCGTGGGCGTGAATCATGAAACACTGTAGTCCAATCTTTTGAGAATACCACCTTTAGCAACCAATGATGAAGGTAATATTAGCAATATGCTCTGTGCATGCATCCGGCAGCATCCCGTCACTTCAACAGTGCAATAAATGTCCATCGGCCATTATCTGAACAGCACGACTTTCTATTATCTGTCAAGTCCAATATTCTGGGTTCCGCTCGTATTATCAGACTGGTATGTTATCAATGCGTACGCGCTTGATGTTAGTATATGTTATTATTGAACTTGTTATGGGTGCGGTGCCCAGTGACATATTTTATTATGTCACTAGTGGGTTTCTCAGTATTCGTCTCATAATGGCAAATATCTTCTTTCTTTTCTCCCAGTTGCTCCAATGGTTGATGTATCATCACTGCCAGTGTATTGGAGTTGAAGTAAATTAAAGGAATTACTCATCCAAAGTTGGCTTCCTCCTTCGGCACTAATAGCTGGCCCCCTCCTTCAGAAAATCCTAGCTGCATCTCTGATCACAATGCACAACGATATAATAACTATAAAGTGACCCAAAATATACAAATAATTATAGAAACCACCTGACGTGTATTCGGTTACGCAGACAGACACATGACGTTTTACCGGGTATTACGCTTCACAAACACCAATCGTTCCAGCATAGCGGGCTCTAGCCAATGTATCCTGGCACGGCAGATGTCGCCAGCTGTTGAGAACAGACGCTCGGCCGGAGCAATCCAGGCCGGTAGGGCGAAAATTGCCCTGGCAGCCTCTGACAGTTTGGGGTAGACATCATAGACATAGCGGAGCGGCTGGACGGCACGTCCAGCCGCTCCGCCTCTTACATATCGGTCCATCTCGTCGTCCACCTGGTCATTGCGGCACGTGGTCATCGGTGTGCTCTTACGCTTTCGTTTCAAGTATGAGAACAGGGCAGGGGGCCCTCTCGTCCTGGTCTGTGTTCGCCACTTCTTCGTCTTCGCATGTCGAGGGCGAGGCAGTCTCCACCACCTTCAGCACCTTCTTCACAGTCCGCTTGCACACGTTTCTGATTTGAGTCTCCACATCACTGTTCAGCCAAGTGCACCCAAAGTTTGGGTCCAAATAGGCCGCGGATACCAGCAAAGGATCGCCATCAGGCCGTCAAACCTCTTGTGTACGCTCTGACTGAGCGCCTTCGCTGTCTTCTTCGTTGACACCTACACTGTCTTCCAATTCACTGAGGACACCATGCATGCTTTTGATGGCTGTATGACTTTACTGCTGGTGCAGACGTCTGCTTCGAACAGTGCGGTGGCCTCCTGGAATGGCTCCAGAATTGAAATGGTCTCGCCTATCATGTCCAGCTCATGCTTCGTCATCTTGATGTTGCCCTTCGTGCATGCCTGCAATCTGTTTTGGATCGACGGATGTTTGGTGACGACAGAGTGGAATTTCTGAAGCATTTTCCACTGAGCATTCCAGCGGGCCGCATTTGCGACATTAAACCGTGTTCCGGATTCTGCCAGCAGGAGTTCAGCGTCCGAGACGCCGTGCCTGGTGGATGAGACGATTTTGGACGCCTTCCTAATGACGCTATCCACCATCGAGTCCACTTCCCGCTTCAGGCCGTCCTTCACACACAGTTGTAGCGGGTGACATGCACAACCAGACTGCAGTGTGACGTCCTTCAGATTCATCTGGAGGTCGCCATCACAGTACAGACCGGACACATCGTGATCCTCGTGGTCGATCGGCTCTAGCCCGTCCCAGTCATCCCAAATGTCAAAGCCTGGCACGGTCTGCGCAAATGCCTTCAGCATGTTCGATGCGTTGTCTGTTACTACCCGGTTCACCTTTCCCTCCAGTTCCCACTCAGCGATTAGTTCAGAGTACTCGGCCCAAATGTTGTCGCTCGTGCGCGAACCGCGGATCACTCTGCATTAGGGTGTGTCGCCTGAACGGTTTTTCTTATGCATAGTGAAATTATCGTACAGATCACCTAAAAAAAACCCTGTGGTCGAAACCAAATCGAAATCAAACAATAAACAAAATATGCGACAGGCCGGTAAAGAAATAAATTTTCCGGGCGCCCGGCGTTGAAGTCTCCAGTGATGGGGCTCCGTTGCGATTGGCATCTAACACCACGCGTCGGCCGCTGTCGGAGCGCCGCCGCGGCGCTGTGACGAAAAAGGCGGCAGTCGGTGCTGTGGATGACTTATGAATTGATTCTGGTAATTCAAAAACAGATCAGGGGAGCCGGGATATATCTGATTGTAAAGATTAAACTTCACTGAAGCAGTGTAAAATAATTCACCATGTGGCCTGGAAATCCACAGTTAATGGAGTTGTGGTATTTCATCCTCGTATTCGGTTTTTACCATTTTACCACATGATGTATGCGCAGTCATGCATACAACTGATAAATAATGTAAAATGCATGTGACTGAAGCGAAAGGCATTCCGCTTTTTAATCCTTAAGTGGCAATCCTTTATTTTCTTCCAATCTTTCACTATTCCCGAGCAACTTCTTCCTTCATCAACACAGTTAATGGTGAAGTAACTTTAGGACACTGCACTGAAGGACTGATCGCTCCACTTTCCTTTGTCTGTGCTCTACCTTTCACAGTGCTATGAATCATCATTCTAATAAATTGCGTACGCACTAACGACACAAAATGGCTTCGCATGCCATACATCCCTGCTTTATTAGTCAATCCAGGTCTCCTGTTCCTTTTCGTTACTCAAGTTTCAAGGGAAACTGGGATTATCAGCAGTAGGGACAACCTATTAACGAGGGCGACACGAGCCGGCGGCGATCGTCGCATGGCGCGGGGGAGGGGCTGGGATGGGGCGGGAGACGGCCGGCGCACGGTGAGGGTAGAGAACACAAAGAGCGAGACAGGGCAGGGGAGGGGAGGGGGAGACAGGGGAGGGGAGGGCCGCCGAGACAAGGCAATCGGCGGCGGAGACCCGGCGGGACGGCCCGAAAAAGAGTGGTTTGGTGTCTGCAAGTTGTGCCCACTGCCTGTGAAGTGTGATATTACCTGCGTCGGTGTGATCGGGGTAAGAGTTCGAACATGAAGACCCGCGCTTCCACCAAAGGGCTTTTGGTTCCTTCTGAACTAAAAACAAACCGACTGCCCACGAGAATTGACGTTCTGAATTACTTGAGTAAAGTGAATAGAGACTCATGCGTTGCGAACAAAAGGTTGAAAGAGAGGCTAGCACCCCATATAAAGTTTGTCGCGGAAAGTGTGATGAAAATGTGGTGCTGCGAAGGAATACCAATTGTTGGGAGGGCCCGAGTCGAACATATGGTTCGAGAATGCCGCGATCGCTACTTGCGATACATGAAAGCTGCTGGAAAGAAGTCGACATCACCAGGTGTACGTCCGTCCGGTGATGAGTTGTTTGGAAAATTGTTTGATATAGCCCGCTGCAAATGTGCTGATATCGATAGCTGCCAATGTGCGATGGCCGACAAAGTGCCACAAATGGAGTTTCCCTTTGTCCAAGACCAGAGAGGACCTCGCCAAATGCAAATCGGCACCGCAGATATCCGTGAAACCACTCGTCGACGCGCCATGGACGAAAGGAGATGTCTGACCGCCGAGAGAGTCACATCACCACAATCGGGACCTTCTGGAATGGCCCAGCTAGATTCTAATTCAGACCAAGATTCCGCCACAGATTCATCATCGCTCACATCTGTAGTCAATGAGTCAGAGTATATGGTGAACAGACGAACTGCTAAATACGGCTCTAGCAGCAGATCGGTACGGAGTGTCTAATCGTGCGTGTGCTGCGATCATAAACGGTTTCCAAGTGGACATTGGTCGGATCACTTCTGACGATATGGACTGCATAGTGGATAGCAAAAAAGTATGGCGAGCAAGGGATCGGATTAGAAGAGAGGTAAAGCCCAGAGCCACGAGCCAGAAAGCCCAGAGCCACGAGGATCATGCAGGTCGTGTATCTGGTCTCTACTTCGACGGTAGAAAAGACGACACGCTTATGACAGCCAGTTCAAAGAAGACGGGAGAGCACATTGTGGTTGTATCCGAGCCAGACAGTACATATTTAGGACATTTTACCCCACAGACTGGGAAAGCGGAGGACATTTTTCAGGACCTGAACGCCGTGGCATATGAGTTTGGTGCGGATGTTTCTGTGCTTGGCTGTGACGGCACGAGAGTTAATACTGGCCAAAAAGGTGGTGTTATCCGTTTGTTTGAGCTCGGACAAAAACGCCCCGTCCCCTGGTTTGTGTGCCAACTTCATGCAGATGAACTTAATCTTCGTGCAGTATTTAGCCAGTTAGATGGAGTCACAACAGGATCTAAGTCGTTTAGTGGGCTGATTGGCCGGGCTGCTGCAGGCGCAGTAGAAACCTTGCCAGTGGTCGATTTTGAGCCAATCGATGACGGAAATGTTTCAGAAATGACGCAGGAGATTCTCAGTGACCTAAGTTCAAATCAGGCTATTCTGTACAGTCTGGCGCGTAGTGTCCGTAGTATCTCAGATAGAACTGCGAAAATGAAGATCGGTCCAATAAACCACTCCAGGTGGCTGACTGGCGGCGCGAATTCTCCGGCTCTACATATCAACCGAACAGCCATCAGACAGTCTGAGAATGCTAGCGGAGTTCATCGTGTGCCACTATACTCCCATGTGGTTCTGCATCAAGAAGAACTGGAAATGTTCTGACGGTCCTGGCAATGCGCTGCACAGCGTGCAACTTCTCAAAAGTTTGCGACCTGAGATAGCGGCCATGGTGCAGCCGGTAATACAGCGCAACAGCTACTGGTGTCACCCTGAGGCAGTACTGCTAGCAATGCCAGCGGGCCAAGATCAAGCCACACGGGAAAGGGCGGTCACTCAAATCCAGCAGTGTCGCAGGACTCAAGTCGATAGTGATACTGATGAAGTGCGGAAGTTCAAGCTTCCAAAAGTGAATATGGGGGCAAACAGCATCATGGAGCTGATTGATTGGTGTAATGAGGCGATAACCGAGCCGCCCTTGACGCAACAACTGTCCGATGATAACTTACTAGCCATCATCGCGAGTCCTCTCGAAGTACCGCCATACCCCGTGCACAGTCAGACGGTGGAACGGATGGTGAAAGTGGTGACCGAGGCGTCTTTGAAGGTAATTGGTGAAGAGGCCAGCCACGGTTACATTGTGGCGAAGTTCAAACACAGGTCAGCAATGCCAGAGCTCAGCAGCATAAAGGATTTCATGTCGTGTTTTCTGTCGAGCATGTAGACAAGTAGTACAGTTATAAAATGATAGTTCGTACAAAAAATATGGCCGCTCGTACAAAAGGTGACGTCGCTGTATGCCCGTCTCCTTCGGTTGTAGTGGAACGGAGCATGATGCCGATTTCGCCTGGTCTATTTGTCATAACAATAAGATATCAAGTGTCTCATAATTATTTAATTGGTCTTCGATGTAAACAGACGAGGAATTTTGAAGATGTTCAAGCTTTAAAAAGTGAAAATATTAGCATTAAACGCCGATAGATCTACTGATTGAAAATGGAACGAACAAGCGACGTAAAGTGAACCTTTCTTTCATGCGTCAGATATACAGGCAACTTATCAAGCGACTGGTGCTTATAAAAAGCATTTTACCCCACTAAACACTTTCATTGAGTTTTATTAATGAGCTTCATCACCAGAATCCATTCATCAGTCATCCACAGCACCGACTGCCGCCTTTTTGGTCACAGCGCCGCGGCGGCGCTCCGACGGTGGCCTGACGCGTGGTGTTAGATGCCAATCGCAACGGAGCGCCATCACTGGAGACTTCAACGCCGGGCGTCCAGCAAATTTGTTTCTTTATCGGCCTGTCGCTTATTTTGTTTATTGTTTTATTTCGATTTGGTTTCGACCACATGTTTTTTTTAGGTGATCTGCACGATAATTTCACTAAGCAAAGTGCAATTTCCCAAAAAAAAGGTCCTTCGTGACACACCCTACTCTGCATGCCAAATATAAAGTTCAGAAATGTTGAAAATGTTGAAAACATTTTACGCTTATTTTTTATAAAAATAAAAATTTGGAAACCAAAACTAGCTATGCCCCAGCTTTTGGCCCTAACCGCCATATTAGTTTCCAACCGCGGCGTATTCCTGGGGGCAATGGTCGCAACTGCCCCCCGGTCGAAAGTCCCGGGGACGAACCGATGCATTTTGCCCACCGGGATCTCCTATTTTTCCCTCCCAGTTTCCCCAACCCCAGCATATTGTCAGCCTTAATTTTTGCATCGGAAACTGTTACATTTTCTCAGGAAGGATGAGTTGTAACAATTTGGCAGCATACGTATTGCGGTCAAAACGACATGCAATTTTGGCGGGCACACACATCTGCGATTGAACATAGTGTCAAATTTTATAGCTCGCATTTCGCAACCTGCCGACACTCCCCCCTTCACAACACTCAGATCTGCTTTGGCCCCAGCTCGAAATTGGAATCCGCCGCGGCTGATAGTTTCTCTAACTGTTATTGTGCTAAGTGTCAGAACAGTGCAAGTGTGGTGGGATATGGAGTCTACCAGATCTTAGGCAATATTTAGGCTACTTTCATATATATATATATATATATAAAACACCTCTACAACAGTTCGCCCCCCGATGAGGCATCACCTTTCCGTGGTGGGGGATTGCGTGCCTCAAGGATCCGGCGGCCAGACCACCAGGCGGCCGGGGAGAGGTCAGACTAAGAGTGCCTCACTCGTCCTTTCATCCATACGACCCCATTCCAATGCCCATCTCATCCCAATTCATGTCCTTCACCTAGCCCTACAACACTAACTATCCCTACTATGAGCAGGCAGGGCAACTTCCCCGGTCCTGCCCACCAGCTCCGTTTTTATCGGGGTAGCCGCGCCCCCTCGGCCCGTCCCCCGGGGTTGACGGAGTCCTGGAGGTTGAGGTCCCCCGTCGCACGGTGCTAGTTGTCACGGGGGACCAACACTCCTCTTTGGTCCTGATATCCTGGAGGGGCGGGCGGGCCCGTGGGGTCTCACGCGGGTCAAGTGGCAGGTCGCCTCGGGCTGGGGGCCTGGGTTTCACAGTGCCTGCCGGCCCGGCCGGTTGGGGTCAAGGGGTGGGCGGCGCTGGATACTGGTCCGGGTGGTGAGTCTCTCTCCCGGCCGGGTGAAGGCACCGCCTGCCCCGTATAGCTCCTCGGGCGCCTGGCGACCTCCCGTTCGCGGGACCCAGACGTCCCCCCAGTAGGGCCCCATAGGGGTGGGGCGCCCGAGGAGCCGAAACCAAGAACAGCGCATGGCATTCAGAACAAGAAAAATCACTCCTGGCTCCTCTTATGAGGGCCAGACAAATCGATCGTCTTCAAACGAGGAATGCCCCCGCATACTCATTTTACGAGCACGTGAAGGCTCCAAGCAGCTAGCGTCCCTATCACCATTTCAACGACGTGACGGGTGTGACAGATTCGGAGTTAGCACCAGATGTCAGGCTTTGCGTGACGGAGGATTAGAAGTAGAGTTCAAGGGGAGAAGATGCGAAGAAAGTGCTCTCAGCTGAATTTTCCATATACAGTATGCGAGATGGTAATATCAGACGGGAAGTGACCATTCCAATGAGTGCGGAGGCCCACAAGACAAAAAAAAACTCGTCCAAGGGCATAATTAACTGTTTCGACCTGAGAAATGTGTCTGACGCAGAAATATTGGATGGCCTCTCGGAGTTAGGGGTTGCAGAGGCTCGTCGTATAAGTACCAGAAAGGGACCGGAGGTGCGGCCCACCAACAATATTATCTTGACCTTCAATACACCCGACCTCCCAGCTACAGTTCTCGTAGGCATGACTCAACGGTCGATGTGTCGTAAAACCAATAACCAACCAACAGTTCTCGTAAGATACATTCGTGTCAACGTGCGCAGATACATCCCGAATCCTATGCGATGCTTTCAATGTCAGCGTTTCGGGCACACCAAGCCTGCATGTCGCAACCGGCCCGCATGCGCAAACTGCGCGGCCACTACCCACACCGCCAAAAACTGTAGCACACAGGATCCCTGGTGTCTAAACTGCGGGAGAGGACAATCTCCCCACACTTGTTATGACCGTTCCTGCCCTGTGTACATAAAAGAAAATGAGACCCTTTCATTGAAATTTACACACAACATTTCGTTCCGTGAAGCCCGAGACATGTATATTGGCACACATCCTGCAATTTCTTACGCTGCCAAGGCAGCAACGCTACCACCGACGAGGAAGCTGCCTACCCATCCGCAGCAGTACGACCAGAGTAGCGCTACTCTGCTGATAGGTTAGCTCGTAGCTCTGTTGCGATCATTTGGAGTCGCATGGCCCTCATTATCCCCTATAGCAACTGGAGAAATCGTGATAACTGAGGATGAAACACAGGTCGTGGCTCCCAAGCAGGGGTTCCCCCGGAGGATACAGCCACGGCCCCCATCGAGTGTGATGGAAACTGGCAGGTAGTACAAAGAAAGAAACGTCAAGGTAAGCCCACATTATCCTCCCCACCAAAGTCCAGCCAATTACCATCTACAACGACGCTATCCTCGAAACCACCACCTTCCACTGCCCATCCTTCCTCCAACCCTCCCCCAGTCCCCTCACGCACCACCACCACTACCACCTCCAAATCCCTCTTGTCCGCATCCTCCCTTCCAGAACCCAACCACCCTCCCGTGAGGCAGGCCTCTACCTCACCATCCACATCTGCATCCGCACCTCCATCGCCTTCACGTAACACCCAGCGACCAATCCATATATCTGATGCAAGTTTTAACTACCAGGAAGCCGAAAGGCGTGCCCGCGAGGCCAAACGAGCACGACTCGCACAGATGGAGAGAGCCCGGACGGAAGGACGCCAAGGAAGTGACAAGTCTCTCCCCCCCCAAGGCCAGCCACCCCATTGCCACGACGGCGAGTGGAGGGACCGGCTCCGTCAGGCAATGAGATGGGGCCTCCACTTTCACCTCGGTTGGGGCCCCAGAAGAGAGGATTGCCGCTGTCGGGTTCCCCACCAGCGGAAGCGTCGCCGCGTTCTCGCCCCAGGACCCAGTCGCTGGGTCGCAATCGAAGTGAACCCTCTGAGTTAATAGACTCCGCCCCTGGTAAGTGTACGTGGCCTTAATCTCCTAGTTCCCCTTCTATACGACCATTTATCATGCAACTACCCTTTTATTACAGAAACCAGGACTGTTTATCTGTAAAGTTTCCCGTAGTCTGTTTTAACCCTTAAATCGCCCATCATGCAAGCCTTTTTGCAGTGGAACTGTAGAGGTTTTAGAACTAGTGCCCCAAAACTCCAGAGAGTCCTTAATCAACGTTGTCCAGCGGTAGTATGCCAACAGGAAACTAAGCTTAGACCCAGGCATAATATATCTATTTAAAGCTACTCTATATTCCGTAAGGATATCCTGTTTGATACCATTGCTCACGGTGGGGTGCTTCTAGCTCTGCACCATAGTGTTCCTGGGAAAGAGATCGCGTTGAAAACTGACTTGCAGGCGGTGGCTGCGCGTATCCTCTTAAACCGTCGGGCTCTTACTGTGTGCTCCCTATGCCTCCCCCTGGTGTCGTGCTGCCAATCCATGAGCTGGGGAAGCTCTTGCCCCAGCTCCGGCCTCCACTCCTTCTTTTAGGAGACTTTAATTCTCACCACACCGTGTGGGGCTGCGTTGATGTTAACTCTCGTGGGCGTCTCCTAGAAAATTTCATTCTACGGACACCTCTTTGCATTTTGAACACTGGCGCAGGTACCCACATTAGCCTCCCATCAGGTTCTACTTCAGTTTTAGATCTTAGTATATCAAGCCCGCAGCTGGTGAACAGTTTTGAATGGACCGTTGACGAGGACCCATTGGGGAGCGACCACTTTCCCATCTGGTTACACTTTCAAGGAAGTCCCATATTAGGTCCCCAACCACAACGATGGAACCTTCAAAAAGCGGATTGGAAAACGTTTGAAGACAATGCACAGCGTGTCTTTGGTTACCACTACAATAAGCCACCAGTCTCAATCGAGACGTTCACATATCTCCTCTTAGAATCTACCACCGAATGTGTCCCGAGAACCACTGGTTCCCCTCGGCGGATACCAGTTCCATGGTGGACACACGAGTGTCGTGATGCCATTCGGACTAGGCGACGCGCATTTCGAATTTTCAAACGTGACGGCACCACCACACATTTAATCAACTTCAAACGTGCTAGGGCTCTCGCGCGCCGTACGATACGGGAGGCAAAGCGGTCTTCCTGGCGTGAGTATGTAAACTCTTTGAACCAATTTACCCCTCATTCTCTGATCTGGTCCCAAATTAAAAGAATCTCCGGTCAATTCAGCACGGTTCCTCTTCCTTGTACTAATCATTGGTGATCGTGAGGTGGTTCACCTATTGGATGTGGCAAATAAATTCGGAACTGCACTTGCTGAGAGAAGTCGAACCGGAACCACAGACAGAAGCTTCTTGCGCTACAAATCCGCCTGCAAAAAGTCCGTGATTGATTTTTCTACGCAACAATATTTTTCATATAACCAACCGTTTACCGAATCTGAAATAATATCGGCCATTTCTTCACTTAAAAGCGCCGCCGAGGGCCCGGATGGGGTGCATAATGAACTGTTGAAGCATTTGCCAGCGGAGGTGATCACGTTGCTCTCACGTGCCTTCAACAATTTATGGGAACTCGACCTATTCCCTCCAATGTGGAGGGATGCCATGGTTGTCCCGATACTGAAACCTGGCAAAACTGGCACTGACCCTTTAGACTACCGACCAATTTCTTTGACGTCTGCTTTGTGCAAGTTATTTGAGAAAATGATCAATACCCGTCTTACCCGTCTTGAAATACCCGTCTTGAAATATCAATACCCGTCTTGAAAACTATGATCTCACGAATTGTCATTTCGGCTTTCGAAAAAACAGAGGTACAATAGACCATATTGTTTCACTAGACACCGAGGTGAGGGTGGCCTTCCAGAGAAAGCGCCACCTAGGTGCAGTTTTCTTTGACATTCAAGAAGCGTATGACACCACCTGGCGCCACGGAATTCTCCTGGAACTTTTTAAGAGGGGAATCTGTGGCCACATGGGCAACTTTTTACAAAACTTTTTGAAAGAACGAAGATTTCGAATACGCACGGGAAACACCTCTCCCGATGATTCGTATAAGAAAACGGCGTTCCACAGGGAAGCGTACTTAGTGTACCGTTATTCGGCATAATGATAGACGACATAGGTGATTCTATCCCGCCGGCCGTGGGCCGTTCACTTTTCGTAAATGATTTTGCTATTTGGACTTGCGCCTCAAAAACACCAACGTTGCAAAGACAGGTGCAACTAGCAGTTGCAAGCTTGGAAAAGTGGGCGAATAGGGATGGGTTTTCGTTCTCAGCAGCAAAAACTGTCGCCCTCCACTTTTGCCGTCGTCGGTGTTGTCAGGATATGCAAATTAAATTGTATGGTAAGAATGTACCCGTCCAGCCCGTCGTGCGATTTTTTGGAGTGAAATTCTACCGACGTCTTGCATATAAGCAGCACCTGAAGACACTGCGTGGAAGGTGTTTTAATGCACTGAACGTATTGAAATGCGTTGCTCGTACTTCTTATGGCGGAGATCGAGGTACTCTTATGTTGTTATATCGTTCTTTGATACACTCAAAGCTCGATTACACCAGTTTTATCTATGACGGCACAGCTGCATCCAACAAACGCTCACTTGATACCGTTCATCTTGCGGCTATCCGTACAGTAACAGGAGCATTTCGTACCTCACCAAAGTCAAGTCTTTTAGTCGGGGCGCACGAGCCCCCTCTTTGCCTGCGCAGAGAAAGGCTGGGAATGCGCTACGCCTGCAAGCTTCTCCAGTTCCCTGATCACCCCGCTTACTTACATGTTTTCTCGAGACGGTTGTCGACCATTTTCTCCACAGATAGAATGTTGAGTGTTGCTCCGTTCGGTGTGCGCATACGTAAGCTTTTCCAAGAAAGCGAAATTAGACTCCAAGGAATCCGGAAAATTGAGCACTTGGAGACCCCCTCCACCCCCCCCCATGGGAGTTGATCGCACCCGAGGTGGATTTTTCCCTCGCTAAGACCAAAAACTGATGTCGCTCCAGAAGAGTTCCGCTCACTGGCCCTCGAACACATCGAGTCATTTCATGGATGGGTGACGACATATACCGATGATTCTCGAACGGAGGATGGTGTTGGCGGCTTATTTATTTGCGGCTCCGTCACCCGATCATTTTCCCTCCCGAAGCACGCATCTCGTCGCCATTTTGAAGGCGCTCTGCTATATTGAAGTGTCAGGGGGTGACCGTCATGTGATTTTCACTGACTCCTTGAGCAGTCTTTTAGCCGTGAACACAATTCATCCCTCCAACGGACTTGTGCGTGATATCCTAAGGTGTCTCACCGCTGTGCACCGCTTGGGACGGCGAGTTGTTCTGTGTTGGCTTCCTGGCCATGTTGGAATTGCTGACCGCTTCCCGCCACGGATCATTACCGACAGATCTCCATCTTTCTCCTCAACAAGCGGCAAACAATGTGGGACGCAACCCAAGCGAACAAGCTGAAAGCCATCAAGCCACGTTTGGAACCATGGAGTTCGTCCAGTCGTATGTTTAGGAAAGAAGAGGTGACTTTATGTCGTCTTCGGATGGGGACACTTACGCCACATACGCCACACACAAGCCCAAATAACTAACTACAAACAGTTCGGACCAAAACGTGCCTAGTGTTATATACAGAAGTTTTCTTTTAACACGCGCACGTCCGGCGGTCCGCGCCAACTTCGCCGGTCCGGGGGGGGGGCAGATGTCTGCCCCCCCAAGATCTCCAGAGCTATGTTAGGTAGCGACAAATAGAAAACGGCGTTGGATAGCCTGTGACACGCTCTATCGAAAGTATTTCTGTCATTTTGTCCGCTCTGACCAATATTAAGGGCACTAGAGGTCAGAGAAGGTCAAATGGGCTACTACGGGATGGGGTTGGTTTTTGGCGAATACCACTTGAGTAAATAAAGATAGAGCAATTAAACCTGCACCATTGTGATTGTCTTGTTCAGACGCTTTGAATGATATATCACATGGCCCAGGTAGATCAATATTTGACCTTGACCTCTGGTCAAGGTAAAATATTGACCTAACCAGGTCATGTTGCATATCATTCGACGCCTCCCGATCAGACAATCATAATGGAAGTAGAATCGTGTTTCTACCTCAATTCTGTCGAAAGTTTTTCAGGGAAATCTTACGTGACCCTAATGGACCTTTGGTGACCTAGTCAAGGTCACCGTTCTTAACATTGAGTGCGATGGTTGAAAGTGACCCAAACCCAGTGACATGGGCAATATAAATCAAATTGAACGACTTTCTGCGAAGTTATACAGGTTTTGTTTTCCTCCATAAGTTTATAAAGGGGTGGCCACAATTCTGACCTGACCTTAGATCACTGATAATACAATTATATGGTTTTACGATTGTAGTCCCTGGTGACCTTATGACACCCTATAAGTTTCATCTTAATCGGACCAACACTGTGACAGTGGCAACACCTGGAACTCTGATGGATGTTGGATCACTTCGCCTGACCTGGTAACCTGACATGAGATTACACGGGCAAAATTTTTTGAGGATATGCGGAAAAGACTAATGAGCAGCCATGCGAGGTTTGGCGTTGCTAATCAAGTTAGTGTGGCGGAAAATTAGGAAAACCCTCATGGGGGCAGATATCTGCCCCCCCCCCCCCGGACGTGCGCGTGTGAAATAAATACTTTGCCAATGCTGTTTTTCAATGCGTAATTCGCGTTTTTTTTTTTCAGTTAACAAGCATAGCTAGAAAACCCCTGTTAGACAAATGGCATCCTGGCCCTTCACCGAACTTACCTATATTGGATACACTGGGGTGAAACCCCCCGTGAAAATTTCAAAATCCTTATAGGACGCCCTGCATCCAACCCATGACCCATGATCAGACATGTACCAGGATGAGGATCGTACAAAAAAAGATAAAGGTCGCAAAATATATAGACATACTTTTTAAAATATCCAAGATCCCTCCACGAGTTAAATAGATCACAGATCTCAAAAGATCCTTCGAGAAACACAAATGATCCAGGATCCCAAATATGGACAATAAAGGGATCGATGGATCCGATCCCGGCTTTTTATTCTGGTATATGTCTACCCATGCCTTACCTGGAGCAGGTTCTTGAGAGCGGATGATTTAACCTGAGTTATTGGCAGCTGGTCACATCAGATAAATGTGACGATGGCTTCGTCTAACTCGGCTTCCTTGGAACATTTTGTGCGCTCCGGCTGCGGCGCCCTTTTATCATACAACTTCTCATGGGCCGCCAGCTGAGATGTATGTTTTCGGCGCAGATGACGCTTAAAATTGGAACTCACTGATATCTTCCGTCGGATAGCGGTATGGCACAATTTGCAAGTATAGGTGACGATTTCCCCCCCCCCACATGCGGTCCGGTGAAGAAAGCATCCAATACTGATACTGATGGCGTCAGGGCAGAACTTGGGCCGCCACCCGCTTCATTTACACCCTGGGTTCAGGCCGAAGGAAGGCAGGGATCAGGATCGCCCACATGGACATCTTCTTAGTCTGAGGCTGTCTTAAAAAAGGCGTCCAAAGGGCCGGTCTTCTTCCCATAGCCAGACATCTTCACACACCGCACACAGATCCCGCACTGTCTCGCCCTCGTGCGCTCGCGCAGATCCGGAAAATCCGAACGTCGATGCTGACCGGAAGTGTATTTGGTGCGAGCCAGTGATTCCCAAGCCAGCACAATATCCAAAAGCGGGGTTTCGCGCCCTGAAGTCCCAATAATAATAATACTGATTCCCAAGCCAGCAGTACCACATTAGTGATGGTTGGGCGGTTTGCAGTGGGATCGCGAGCTACTGTGAAGTTGAATTTGACACAAAGTGTATACGCCAACTAAGCAGCCGCGGCGTGATCTCGTTTGGCCAGGGGACAAAACTCATTTTAAACTCAATGTTTGCCATGCAACATATCACTGTCCAGTGATACCGTGCTCCTGTACCGGTGCACGTACGCACGCCGGGTCCAAACCTTGTCTTCAGTTTCAAACGTGTCAGGGTCGGGTCAAGCCTGGTTCCATAAATGTTACCAAATTGATGCCTCTGCCACGCATTTACACATTACCGATAGCCAATTATTATGCGCAGTAAATGTGGAAAAATGTACCTGGAATTGGCATGAAATTTAACTCATTAATTCCAATTCCTTTGCTAAAATATGAGTCACTCCAATTCCTGCTGGACGATCCTGGAGTGACTCCAACTCCAACTCGTCTGAGCAAAAATTGCCGAGTCGTTCCGGAGTCATTTAAACTCCAACAACTCCAACTCCAATACACTGATCATTGCACGCCTTTGTCCGCGAAGCCTACATATTACGTATAGCCTAATCCGTCAAATACAAATTTGCAGCCACGAAATTTTATGCAAATGTTTGGCCATTAAGCAAATCCGTTTACTGAAAATGTCAGCAGAATAGTTGTGATCATTTGGGATTCCAGGCTTATAAATGCCAACGTTTCGTATCCCAGGCTCATATATACCATTTATTGCCGAATCTCATGTTCACAAATGTCAGCGCTTGTTTAATTTGCATTGACCATGGTCAACGGAATCTGACTAATGGCGACAACGTAGACGCCATTTACAGTGCTCAGAAGGTGAATGCATGGAGTTAAAGGACCTGAAGCAGGCACGAAATTTCGGAACTTTTGCTCTTATTCGTGTGCAGCATTTACGTGTTATGTTCCTTTCTGAAAAGCCGAACGAATTACTGCCAGGGTTGCTCTTCTGCGGTGAGATTATCATGTGCCATTGGAAATAGCATTTCACAAATCCAACATGCAATTTTCCTTCCCATCTTAGTGACTGATATTTTTGGTAAATGCCATGGGTGCCAACTGCCTTCTGTTTTGCCTTTTGTGCTGCTGACTCGTGCCATGTAATACTGGACCGACCTGTGACCGTGACCGCCACCAGGACGGCTGTGGTTCGGTTTTGGGAGTGGTGTGTTGTGTCGTGACCGATCTGTGGTCGTGACCGCCGCCAGGACGGCTGTGGTCTGCTGCGTGGAGTGGTGTGTTATGTAGTAGCTGACCTATGACCGTGACCGCCGCCAGAACGGCTGGGGAAACTGGGAGGCCTGGGGATCGACACTCATCAGCTCGGCACGCCATGCCACCAAGGCCGTGCTGGACACAGTGGAGATCGGCTTCGGCGCTCCTGATCCGGAACAGCTGGCTCGCATCACCACAGAGGAGCAACAGTGGCTGGAGCTGGAGCAGGAGCAGCGGTGGACGCCGCGCCAATCTGGAGCCGGTACGGGTCCACGTGAGAGCCGATGGGGATTTGGGCTCTCACCGGCCGTCTCACGTGTGACGGCCGGTGAATCATTTTACGTTCAGGTGCTTGCCCGACGGCAGATTTCGAGTACTTGATCGAAGGTTGTGTGTTGCAAGTTGCGAGGATCCGCCATGGGTATGAAGTCAGCAACGGAAGTGTGTAAGACAATCGTACCCAGGCTCGGTCGTGTTCACGTTGAAGTGTTTACATTTATGTACAGCAGGAAGCTGTACATAAACGTAAACACCGGCAGTTATTTTCAATTGTGGTCAACTATTGCTAATTTTCTAGTAGGTGTTGCCGCACGTATTCATAAATTGATGTGTGGATTGTTTTACGTAAGATGTTGGGAATTTTCAGTGGTATACCAGTTCATACTCAGACAATACGCCTCTCACCAATAACTGCCACCGGGTATGTGAGGAGCTGGGTCGCCTGTGCTGTGAGATTCGCGACGTCATATGCGGTGAGGTGACTTCATGAAGTCCGTGCGCGTGCTCCGGAAACCAAAGTCGATACAAAATTTGAGTGTCTCTCCAGCAGGCCGGACAAATAGGCTGTTCTTGGGTTTGTAGCGTCCAAGAGAAGTATCCTCACTTTTTTCATGTGGAAGTTGAATGGTGCTATTTGATGGACAATTACTCTTTCGTATGGTATTCAAGATTCACTGAAAAGTGCAAAATGAGATTCTAAGGTCACAGGTTTTGAAGAAAATATCTCCTCCTTATTTGATTATACAAAATTGCACTCTCCACAACCAATATGACGAAGTACAAATCCAACCCTGCTCTCCAGGAACATGAACACCTAATTACCGGCAGCATTATTGGGAACGCCCTAAATCACAAATAACTAACTAACGAACACCTGATAATGTAGGTGTTCCTCTTCAGAGGCCCATGGCCGAGACGGCGCCGATTCAGCAGCGGCGGGCGACATGGACGGCGGCCAACTGAGCTCGTGGCTGGACGACGTGTCGCGCGTGTTCGGACAGACGTCGTCTCTGATGGTCAACACGGGGCTGGACACGCTCGAGATGATCGGCAAGCGCACCATGAACGTGCTGCAGGATGACCAGCTGGGCATTCACCAGACCATCAGCCAGCTGGGCGGCTCCAAGCCGTCCCTGTCTCAGGTGAGGGTCAGCCCGGTCCCCCTGTACGGGGTGGTGGTCAGTCCTGACTATCTCAGGTGAGGGTCAGCCCGGTCCCCCTGCTCGAGGTGGTGGTCAGTCCTGACTATCTCAGGTGAGGGTCAGTCCTGACTCCCTATATCAGGTGAGGGTCAGCCAGGTCCCCCTGTCCGGGGTAGTGGTCAGTCCTGACTCCCTGTATCAGGTGAGGGTCAGCCCGGTCCCCCTGCCCGAAGTGGTGGTCAGTCCTGACTATCTCAGGTGATGGTCAGTCTTGACTCCCTATATCAGGTGAGGGTCAGCCCGGTCCCCCTGTCCGAGGTGGTGGTCAGTCCGGACTATCTCAGGTGAGGGTCAGTCAGGTCCCCCTGTCCGAGGTGGTGGTCAGTCCTGACTATCTCAGGTGAGTGTCAGACTGGTCCCCCTGTCCAAGGTGGTGGTCAGTCCTGACTATTTCAGGTGATGGTCAGTCCTGACTCTCTGTCTCAGGTGAGGGTCAGCCCGGTCCCCCTTTCCATGGTGGTGGTCAGTCCGGACTATCTCAGGTGAGGGTCAGTCAGGTCCCCCTGTCCGAGGTGGTGGTCAGTCCTGACTATCTCAGGTGAGTGTCAGCCTGGTCCCCCTGTCCAAGGTGGTGGTTGTGATGATGTGTGGTTGTGATGTGTTGACCCACATTCGATGTGACACCACTCAGTACCTGGCGCCGCCTCTGCGCGCGGTTCGCCGCCGCGGGGCATGCTGACCCATTCGTTGTCCCGTGACCCGAGTGTTCTATAAATCCGTTGGTACCGGACCGCCGCCGAGTTTACCACATGGCGACCAGGGAGTGAACTGACCGGGTCTCTGAGGTTTGGTGTGTCAGTTTCGGTTTTCTTGGTGTACGATGAAAACGAGTGATGGCGTTTATTGGCAAAGCGTCGGAGTTTGATGTGTCAGTGGAGAGATTTGGTATATATAGCCGACGCATCGAACAGTTTTTCGTCGCGAATGGTATCAGTGATGATCAAGTGGAGAAACATCGCGCTATCTTTTTGAGCGTTGTGGGTGCGGGCACATTTAGCCTGGTCGAAGATTTGATTGCCCCGAAGTCAGTACACGAAGTGTCGTACAAGGATTTGATTAAGCTGCTCTGCGACCATTTCGAGCCGAAGGATTCATCGATAGTTGCGCGCTTCCGTTTCAACTCGTGCATCCGTGCACGTGGCGAGTTCGTGCCGGTATACGTGGGTCGGTTGCGGAAGTTAGCGACGTCTTGCAACCACGAGCCGTCTATTCTGGAAGAGATACTTCGTGACCGCCTCGTCTGCGGTATTCAGAACCAGCCTCTGCAAGCCAGATTGCTCAGTGAACCTGGCTTGACTCCAAAGTCAGCGAACACCATCGCCCAAGCCCACGAATCTGCCGCTGCCAACGCTGCGGAGCTTTGCGGGAAGTCTGCCGTTTGTGACGTCATCGGCTGGCTCAGTGGTCGTGAACCAATCGCCGTGCCGACTGGTGGTGACGTCATTCAGCGCATGGATTCAGGTTCCCGGCCCTTTCAGCCGCGACCTGTGGTCGGCAGGGTGGGGGAGCAGCGGGCGCTGTGGTAGAGCAGGGTAGGCGTAATAGACAGGGCTCCGAGACACAGCGAGGCTCCGAGACGCAGCGGGCCGGCATTTCTGGATCGGTGCGCACGGTGTTACAGACGCCGACACTCACCTTCTGCGTGCCCCTTTAAAACGTGCCGCTGTTTCCGATGCGGTGGAAAGGGGCACATCAGGCGAGCTTGTCGCGCAGCGGTACAGGCGCAGGAACTCACGTCACGTTTCAGAGGAGACGGTGGACATCAGTGCAATGGAGCTGACTTCAAGTGAGAATCGCCATCGTGACGGTGAGCGACAATCATACGATTTGTTTCGATCGCATTCGCAGTTGTCTGGGGGTGGACGTAAACCACCGCTTATGGTGGAAGTGTCACTGGATGGTAGAGATGCCTGTATGGAGGTGGATACTGGGGCTGCGGTCATTGTGTGTTCTGAGCAGGAGCTGTTGCGTCTGTGGGCTCCTGATACACCTGAACTAATACCCTGTGCCTCCAACGCTTAGAACGTATAGTTGGGAGGTTCTGCCAGTGTGTGGCCATATTGAAGTGGCAGTGAAATACTGGGATCAGTGTGGTCAGTTACCGTTGATTGTTGTTAAAGGGGAGGAGCCGATGCTTTTTGGTCGCAACTGGCTGTCTCACCTCAGACTCGATTGGCCTTCGATCTAGAATTTGTCAGGGAAGGGGGACCTGAGAGAAACTCTAAAGTAGTTTGCTGAAGTGTTTGAGGATGGCCTGGGCCGTTACAATGGAGAACAGGTCAGGATTTCAGTGGATCCAGATGTTCAGCCGAGATTCTTTAAGGCATGGCAAGTTCCTCTGGCTTATAGAGAACAAGTCGACGCGCAGTTGGATGAGCAGATTAAGGTGGGTCTTTGGGAGCCTGTCACACACTCCAGGTGGGCAGCGCCGTTGGTCGTGGTCCCCCGGGCAGACATAACTGTAAGGATCTGTGGCTACTATCGCCTCACAGTAAACAAGGCTGCACCTGTTGAGCAGCATCCTCTCCCCAGTGCCCCCCCGATGAGGCATCACCTTTCTGTGGTGGTGGGGGGATTGCGTGCCTCAAGGATCCGGCGGCCAGACCGCCAGACGGCCGGGGAGAGGTCAGACTAAGTGCCTCACTCGTCCTTCCATCCATACGCCCCAATTCCAATGCCCATCTCATCCCAATCCATGTCCTTACCTAGCCCTACAACACTAACTATCCATACTATGAGCAGGCAGGGCAACTTCCCCGGCCCTGCCCACCAGCTCAGTTTTATCGGGGTAGCCGCGCCCTCTTGGCCCGTCCCCCGGGGTTGACGGAGTCCTGGAGGTTGAGGTCCCCCGTCGCACGGTGCTAGTTGTGACGGGGGACCAGCACACCTCTTTGGTCCCGATATCCCAGAGGGGCGGGCGGGCCCGTGGGGCCTCACGCGGGTCAAGTGGCAGGTCGCCTCGGGCTGGGGGCCTGGGTTTCCCAGTGCCTGCCTGCCCGGCCGGCCGGGGTCAAGGAATGGGCGGCGCTGGATCCTGGTCCGGGTGGTGAGTCTCTCTCTCCTGGCCGGGCGATGGCGCCACCTGTCCCGTATAGCTCATCTGGTGTCTGACGACCTCCCGACCGCGGGACACAGGTGTCCCCCCAGTAGGGTCCCTCTGAGGTGGGGCACCGGATGAGCAGAACAAAACATACAACACATGGCATCTACTAAACAAAAACACTTTCCTGGTCCCTCCCGTGAGGGCCAGACCAATTCCTACTGCGGCCGAGATTGGTACACCTCTGTGGAGGGCACCCCGGTGCTTCGTGTTCTTGTGTTCCGAGGGAGGAACAAAAGTCTCACGTCCCTGTCCCCGTTTCAGAGGAGAGACGGCTGCGACAGGTTTGGTAACATTCTAAGATGCGACAAACTGAAAGATGGTGCACTAGAGGTGGAGTTCGTCGAAGCAGAGCAGGCAGCCAGGGCGCTTAAATCATCCGAGTTTGTATACTGTGTGCGGAGAGACGGGGAAAAGAGGGAAGTTGTTGCGATCACTGTGGAGCCTCACAAAACAAAAAACACATCGCGTGGGGTGATAAACTGTTACGATTTGAGGGAGGTATCGGAAGATGAGATTGTCGAAGGACTGGCAAATTTCGGAGTCATCGCCGCGATAAAAATGAAAGTGAAAAGAGGAGAAGATTTCATTCCAAACAACAACATTATTTTGACAACAGCACAGACATACCCCCCGAGATCAGAGTTGGCTATCTACGAGTAAATGTAACAGTTTCTTCCAAATCCAATGCGCTGCTTCAAATGTAAAAAAATCGACACACTGCCCAATATTGCAGAAACCGCCCAGCCTGCAGCAAGTGTGCCTCCCATGAGCATCCTTTTGAAAATTGCAATTCGGAGAACCCATTTTGTGCCAACTGCGGTGACGGACAGGAACCCCACACGTCGTTTGATCGTTCGTGCCCAAACTACATTAGAGAAAAGGAAATTATTTCACTTAAACACATCAACAAAGTAACATTCAGAGAAGCAAGAGAGCTATATGAAAGATCGCATCCCAGACAATCATACGCATCGAAGGCCAGGAACGCCACGTTGCTTCCACAACACTTACAACCCGATAGGGCCGCCGAGCTGATAACCCAGCTCACAGCCCTTCTCCGAGCATTTGGAGTACCTCTGGCGACACCAGAGAGGCAGGCGCGGCCCCTCTAAAAAAATACCGCAACCACCGATGTCCCACTCCTAGGTGAAGACACCGATAAACAATCCAAGGCGTCATCTAGATCGGCCTCTGTGGGCGAGGAATGGACCCTGGTCACCCGGTCTAAGAGGCCAGCTCGGTCCCCCATACCCAAGCCTAACCCCTCCCCCTCTGCCACACCATCTATCTTGAAATCCCCGCCCCTTACACCCCGTCCACCCTCCAGCCTCCCCTCCCCTCCCTCGCGCACTACCACCACCCCTAAATCCATCCTCTCCACCTCCTCCCTCCCTGAATCCTCCCCCCTTCCTGAGAGCCGGTGCTCGCCATCGCCCTCACCCTCGACATCTGCGCCTGCATCGCCATCCAAAAACGCGCACCGACCAAGCCAAATATCAGACGTCAGTTTACAATTTCAGGAAGCCGAAAGGCGTGCTCGCGAAGCCAAACGAGCTCGGCACGCTCAAATGGAAAAGGCCCGTGTCAAGGGCCGCCAAGGTACAGACATCGCGCCTCCCCAAACTCAGCCTCCCCGTCGCCGCGACGGCGACTGGAGGGACCGGGGGGAACGTCTGAAATGGGTCCTCCGCCTCCTCCGCAGCCGAGTGTCCCCCCAGAAACGGGGACTTCCTCCGTCCGAATCCCCACCGTAGGGTAGCTCACAGAGGTCCCGCCCAAGGACAAATTCACTCGGGCCTGATCGGAGCTACCTCCCTGAATCCTCGAAAGACGCTCCTTCAAGACACGGCACCGGAACTCAATTTTAAAACCGCATCCGACTTTTTCTACCAACAATGACGTACACACGTGACTATCTGGTTTATGTTCTTCATTTCTTATTAAGTCACTAAACCGTCGCTGGGTTTGTGATGTCCACTATCCATTGTGTATAACTATATCTTTTGACCACGCTCATGTTTTACTGTATTAACTTACTGACATCGTAGTTTTTCAGTGGAACTGTAGGGGAATCAAATCCAGCTTCAATGACCTTTATCATCTCTTAAGTTCCTGGACGCCGTCGGTTTTATGCATTCAGGAAACGAAACGGGCTCAAGGTGCTCCGTTTCAACTTAAAAATTACACTGTTTTAAGAAAAGACGTACCTTCTACCACTGTGTCACATGTCGGTGTGCTCATTGCTGTGCACAACTCTGTCCCATTCACACATGTACCTCTCTCTTCAAATATTCAGTGCATTGCTGCTCGTGTAGTAATAAACCATCGTACTGTTTCCATATGCAGCATATACCTACCACCGGGCAGACTATTTTCACTTTCCGATCTTTCTCAAACTGTCGCTCAACTCACACCTCCGGTGATGGCGTGTGGCGATTTCAATGCGCACCACTTTCTTTGGGGCTCAGCCACAATTACTAGCCGTGGACGTGCAATGGAACGTTTTATCAGCGATCTCCCTCTATGCATTCTTAACACGGGAACACCAACACATATTACATTACCGACCTGACAGACGTCCGTGCTGGACCTCACTCTCTGTAGTCCAGAGCTTGCACCTGTCTTGAAATGGTCAGTGGATAGTGATACGTATAACAGCGACCATTTTCCTGTTTACTCTCCTTTCGTTAATCGAGTTACTGTTGCCCGACGACCTTCAAAGTGGCTGTTTTACCGAGCTGACTGGGAAGCTTTCCAAACTGACCTTGCAAGCACCCTCCGCGGCCACTCCGATGAATTACCCATCTCCGTGGAAGCATTCACTTCAGCAACTGTGCAGAGTGCCCAGCGGCACATCCCCCGGTCAACTGGAATGTCAATTCAAGTACCAGTCCCATGGTGGTCTGATAAGTGTCTGGAGGCTATCCGTGCTAGGAAGAAGGCATTCCGTATATTTAATAACAATAGCTGCACCTACAATTTAATAGCCTTTCGCAAAGCACGAGCGCTCGCCCGACGTATTATTGCCGAGGCGAAGCGAGACTCGTGGAATCCTACGTAAGCACTTTAAATCGTACCACGTTACTATCTACTGTATGGTCCGTTTCTCTGGAAAACACGCCCCAGTTCCTCTCCCGGTCTTGCACATGGCGGGGCAGGACATCATCGACCCGGAAAAAGTAGCTGAGAAGATAGGATGTGCTTTGTCCGCACGCTCGGAGAACACTTATAAAGAAAATTTTTTGAGACACAAGGATCGGTGCGAGGCACGTCCTCTTGATTTTTCCACCACAGCCGTCCTTCATTACAACATACCATTCTCCATTTCCGAATTAACAGCAGCAATCAGCACACTCAAGAACGTGGCAGAGGGTCCCGACACTATGCATAATGATATTATTTTTTTTTAAAAGTTTACCAGCTGCTGCTTTAGACACACTTTTGGAAGCCCTAAATGTAATGTGGACATCGGGCACCTTTCCACCTTCATGGCGAGAGGCAATTATAGTCCCCATACGTAAACCAAATAAATCTGGCACGGATCCATTACATTACCGTCCCATCTCACTGACCTGCTCCCTGTGTAAACTGTTTGAAAAAATGGTGAATGTCCGCTTGATGTGGTTTTTAGAGCATAACAATCTCCTTACTGTGATACAGAGTGGGTTCCGAAAACACCGTAGCACACTTGACTACATTTTAACACTCGACTCAGTTGTGCGCTCTGGTTTCATGAAACGCCACCACACAGCAGGAATATTTTTTTTACATTGACGGTGCATATGACACGGCATGGCGTCACGGTATGTTGATGAAGCTGCACAATATGGGGATCAGAGGTCACATGGGTGTCTTCTTGTCCAATTTTCTGTCTTCCAGAACGTTTCGCGTTAGAATAGGAAATTCCCTATTTGGCATTTTTTTCACAAGTTAACGGAGTTCCGCAGGGGAGCGTACTGAGCGTTGCATTGTTTGCTATTTCAATTAATGACGTGGGTACATCGCTGCCAACTTCCGTAGGGAGAGCGCTTTTCGTGGACGATTTCGCCATATGGTCCTCTTCACGCTCTTTGCATACGGTTGAAAGACAACTCCAGATGGCTGTTCGGAAGGTGCAGGATTGGTGCAATAAAACCGGTTTCGTTATGTCCAAATGGAAAACCACCGCTATCCATTTCTGCCGCAAACGCTCTTGTACTGATTCCGTGATCATTATCAATGGACGCCATATACCATTCAAGCCAGCTGCCAAGTTTCTGGGTGTGTGGATGGATCGTCGACTGACATACACCACTCACATCAACGGTCTTGCACAGAAATTTGCAAAGCGACTACAGGTAATGCATACAGTTTCTAGATGCTCGTATGTAGCAGATAGATCTCTCCTGCTTCTGATGTATCGATCGCTCGTGCGTTCTAAAATTGACTATGGATGTTTTATTTATGACGGAGCGTGTGCCACAACCAAGCGTCGCCTTGACGTGATCCACAATGCAGCTCTTTGCATCGCAACTGGAGCCTTTCGCACCTCACCGGCTGCTAGTGTAATGGTAGAAGTAGATGAGCCACCTCTTGCACTACGCCGTAAGTTATTGGGCGCGAGATACGCATGTAATGTTGCTCAAAACCGGAACCATCCAGCCTATGGGTGGATATTATCGGGGACATCAAGTGCACGTCACAGAGCTCAGCGTGGATTACCGTTTTCAACTCGTATGTCCTCGATTCTTCGAGAATGTAATATCCGGCGGCGTTCCATAGCACGTGTAATCACGCTTAGCACTCCCCCTTGGCATGCTGTCCCAGTGAAAAGTGACATGACTCTAACCTACTCAAAGAAAGGGCAGGTAAACCCGGAGGAACTCCGCATGTTAGCATTGGAAAAAATACACGAGTATCACGACTTTTCGCGCATTTACACAGACGGCTCAAAGGCGGCCTCTGGTGTCGGGTGTGCTTTCGTAAGTAGACAAGGTGTTCGATCTTTTTGTTTACCGACGCAAACATCGATTTTTACTGCCGAACTGTATGCCATTCTACAAGCCCTCTATTTTATACAGAAAGACCGGTCCACAAAGTACGTGATTTTCATAGACTGAGCAGTCTCCAGGCACTGAACATCTTTAACCAAGATAACCGACTTGTTCGGAGGATTATGAAAGTAGTAAAATCCCTGCATGACATCGGAAGAATTTTAGTGTTCTGCTGGATTCCTAGCCATCTTGGACTCGCCGGAAACGAAGCTGCTGACATAACCGACAAGCACGCCATTAGCAATGGCCGTGTGGTTCATCTACGGCTCCCTCCAAGAGATTTATACCCTACTATATTGTCAAGTATGCAGCCAGAATGGCAACGATCCTGGAATTCCAAGTGTAGTAAACTCAAGGTTTTAAAACCGACACTAGGAAAATGGCTATCCTCTCACCGAACTAATCGTCGGGAAGAAGTAAAACTCTGTCGATTGAGAATAGGCCATACCTTTGCAACACATAGTTATATGTTGACCGGTAATGACCGTCCCGTATGTCCGCGCTGTTCTAACCCGCTTACCGTGTACCATGTTTTAGTTGGCTGTACACTGCTAGATCCTCTACGACGCCAGATTTTAGGACGGTTGAACATCGAGTCTTCTTTACGTATGCTTATAGGGAACGACTCTGAGGCCGTTGCGTCTGGGAATATTTTTATGTTCATTCGACAAGCTCGCCTTGACCTGATATACCCCCGCCCGTGAACATAGATAGCAAGCTATGATAGCAGCACCGTAGATTGATTACATTTCAGTTATGGGCGCAAAATGACCCTAGATGTCGACGCGCCCCTAAACTCCAATCCACCACCACCACCCTTCCTCGTGTCGAGGAATTGACATCGAAGTTGGTGGGCAGTAAGGTTTTCTAAAAAATAGACCTGAAGTCTGCGTACAATCAACTCGTGGTAGAGGATGGGTCCCGAGAGTACTTGACTGCAAATACACATAGGGGCCTTCTTCGCCCTACCCGGCTCAGTTTCGGATATTCCTCTGCTCCGTGTCTCTTCCAGCGTACAATGGATACCCTCCTGGCCGGTATTCCGGGTGTGTGTGTGTGTGTTTCAAGATGACATCGTTGTTGCGGGTGACTCAGCAGAGTCTCATCTGCAAACTCTGCGTGAAGTGTTGCGCAGGCTGGAGGGGGCGGGCTTGCGCGTCAACAAACAGAAGTGCAAATTTGCTGTTGAGAGTGTGACCTATTTTGGTCATAAAGTCAGCGGCAGTGGGATAGAGACGACTGTTGAGAAGGTATGGGGCCATTGTGGGCGCGCCCACTCCCTCGAACGTGGCAGAGCTGAGGAGCTGGTTAGGCTTGATCAACTTCTACTCCAAGTTTCTGTCAGGGCTGTCTACAACATTGGCGCCTCTGTATACCCTGCTGAAACGGGGACAAGCCTGGAAATGGACTCAAGCTGAACATCAGGCTTTCTGCGAAGCGAAGCACCTGCTGAAAAGCCCGCCCGTCCTGGCGCATTTTGATCCGAATCGACCTGTAGTCCTGGCATGTGATGCGAGTCCTGTCTGAATAGGTTGTCTTAAGCCAGCGATTTCAGCATGGGGAGCAGCCCGTGGCTTATTATTCCCGGTCTCTGAATGACACGGAGCGTCGATACTCCCAGACTGACAGAAAGGGTCTAGCGGTCCTGACTGGAGTCAAACACTTCCATTATTATTTGGCTGACTGAACTTTCACTATCCGTACTGATTATAAGCCGCTTTTTGGCCTCATTGGTGAGAATAAGCCTATACCTCTGATGGCATCGCCGCGCGTGGTCCATTGGGCGCTCATGCTGAGCGCGTATGATTACAGGCTCGAGTATGCGCCGGCTGCAAAGCAGGCACACTGCGGTGCTCTGAGCCGGCTTCCGCTGCGGCACACTGTTGACTGTGCCATCTCCCCTCCGTCTGCTGAGACAATCCACTTGATGGAGTTCTTGGATTCAACTTCTGTAACGGCTGATCAGATTAGCCTGTGGACTGCGAGAGACCCGGTGCAGTCGCAAGTGACTAAAGTATGTCCGGGAGGGTTGACCGACATGGGTTTTGTTGGGACCCGAGTTCGCTCCATACAAAACTCGGATATCTGAACTGAGTGTACAGGATGGCTGTCTGCTTTCGGGCTCCCGTGTTGTAATTCCGCCTCAGGGCCGTCCGCAAATTCTCAGGCTACTACATGATGGCCACTGTGGGGAATCACGCACAAAATCGTTCGCTAGAATTTGGTGGCCGAAGTTGAATGACGACATCTCGAAAGTAGCAAAACTGTGAGGTGTGTCGGGAGCATAGAGCCAGTGCACCTGAAGTGTCCATTCACCCTTGGGTCTGGCCTGCGAAAGCGTGGCAGCTAGTTCATGTGGATCATTGTGGGCCTATCGATGGGTGGATGTTTCTGGTCGTTACGGATGCCCATTCGAAGTGGATGGATATATATCCTTCTCGCACAGCAACTTCATTAGGGACAATGGCGCATCTGAGAGCGTCCTTTGCATCATGGGGAGTGCCAACATTCTTGGTATCTAATGGTGCCCAGTGTTTCATGTCAGGTGAATTTCAGACTTTTTGCCGTAAGAATGGCATAACCCACTTGACTTCCTCACCCTTGTCGCCCAAGAGGAACGGATTGAGTGACCGAAGTGTTCAGATTTTTAAATCGTCTTACCGGAAGCAAACGTCAGGCAGTCCGCAGACAAAGGTTTCACGGTTCCTATTCCGTTACCGGGCTACACCTCACTCCACAACCAGTGTCTCCCCAACTGAGTTGTTTTGGGGTCGTCCTATGCGCAGCCCACTCGACGTGGTGAAACCCGATTTGGAAAGAAAAGTGAGAATCCAGCAGGAAAAACAAAATATTTGTACTTGACAGGGGCACCCAAGACCGGTCGGTTCAGGTGGGACAGTCGGTGTATGTGTCGGCTGTTGATTGTATCCGTGGTGGGGAAGGGAGACGTTGGTTGGCAGGTCACGTGACTGCCAAATCGGGACTTAAAATAGCTGTGCGTCTGTAGGATGGCAGAGTGATTCAGAGGCATCTGGATCAAGTGAGACCGCGGCCGACGTGTACCGCCTCTGGTAGCGCGCCGAGCTCACCACTACCGTCGGCAGTGAATCCTGTGCCGTTGTTTGTTCCGTTCGTGCCGCTGGTAGCGTTGGCAACAACTGTGCCAGTTGAAGCATGTACCCCGAGGACTCGGGCACAACTCAGTGCTCCGGGTTCCCCACGTTCTTATGATTTGCGTTCCAGACACACGCTGAAGCAGCCCGGTTGGTTAATGTATTCCTAATGTGATGCCGCACGTGTAAAGTAAGTTTTGACGCTAGGAGTTGCTCACATGGCGAAATAAGTAATTTTCGTATGTTTTGCTCTCTGTTTTTGAAGTATGTATTCGGGGTGGAGGAGTGTGATGATGTGTGTTGACCCACATTCGATGTGACACCACTCTGTACCTGGCGCCGCCTCTGCGCGCGATCCGCCGCCGTTGGGCATGCTGACCCGTTCTTTGTCCCGTGACCCGTGTGCTCAATAAGCCAGTTGGTACCGGACCGCCGCCGAGTATACCACAGTGGTCAGCCCGGTCCCCCTGTCCAAGTTGATGGTCAGTCCTGACTCCCTATCTCAAGTGAGGGTCAGCCCGGTCCCTCTGTCCGTGGTGGTGGTCAGTCCTGAGTAGCTTAGGTGAGAGTCAACCCGATCCCCATGTCCAAGGTGGTGGTCGCTCCTGACTCCCTATCTCAGGTGAGAGTCGCCCAAGTCCCCTGTCCAAGGTGGTGGTCAGTCCTGACTATCTCAGGTGAGAGTCGCCCAAGTCCTCTGTCCAAGGTGGTGGTCGCTTCTGACTATCTCAGGTGAGAGTCGCCCAAGTCCCCTGTCCAAGGTGGTGGTCAGTCCTGACTATCTCAGGTGCGAGTCAGCCCGGTCCCCCTGTACGGGGTGGCGGTGGTCCTTGTCTCAGGTGGGGGTCAGCTCGATCCCCTTGTACGGGGTGGTGGTGGTCCTGGTCTCAGGTGGTAGGTGGTCTCGTCTGCCTGTCGCGGAGCGTGTCGTAAGCCGTCAGTATATCGGGTGCAGTTCAGGGTCGGGGTTAGTCCTGTAGTCCTGTGTCTCAGGTGTGAGCCAGTTTTTATCCATGTTTGAGGACCTATAACCGCAGCGCATGCCTTCCTCAGTTGGGAAGCTGGGAATGAACCACTAGCTGTCCATGGACCACTCTGTCACGACCACCCTGTCTCTGATGGACCACGCTGTCACGAGCTGGATTGGACAAAAAGCCATGGCCCGGATTTTCACCAGCTGGAACATTGTCATATTTAGAAGATCATGCTCTGCCTTTTCCCACCCTGAGACATGAAGGTGCAAGTGTCCTCTACAAAGAAATATGTAGCCTTCCTGGTCTGTGATGAGGCCGCGGTGGCTCAGTCGGTAGGGAGTTGGTCTCTTGATCCCAAGATCGCGGGTTCGAATCCCACAACCGGCGGGATTACCGAGTCCACCCGCAACCAACCGGCGTGAGAGGTTGGTGACGCTATGTGACCCAGTAGTCGAACGCGTCGTAAAAGAACCCAAGTACCACCACCACCACGTGATCTGTAATCAAGAGGAACCTTTGTGGGGGATGGGGTGCAGATGTTCATGCCAGTAAATGTTACATTGTTTTGAAATAAATCTAGGGCTATTCTCACGCTCTTCGATTTGTTTTATTCCATGGATTCCTGGTCCCATTATTCTTATGCTAAAACCATCATTAGGTCCGTACTTTCCAAGCTGCGAAAATGGATTTGTGTTGCCCAGAGCAGCGTAAGGTTATCCACTCTGAATTCCGTGGCCCAAACAGTTATATCTGAATCCCGGATTCAACATTAAAACTCCCGCTCTGCAGCCGGATGCAGGACTTCACATGTGATCAGACGGTGTATGTGCCTCTGCTGGAGAACTGCAGTTTAAGCAGGCAATGAAGAGCTAATCTGGACTGCTTCGTTCTCATAACATCAGTAGTAGCACAACCACAATTGCAGCTCCTGTCCATGCTGAGGTTGTTCCCTGTCATGTCATGCCATCCCATGCTATGTCACCCTGCCTGAGTGGGAAATTTCCCACGCAGTTTTTGCTCCCGAAGGCCCAATTAACTAGCCGGATGAACCCATTGCATGTTTTGTTCAGATTAGACGAAGTAAATCCGGATGGACAATAAATTCGAATTTGCGAGAAGGGAAGCCATGAAACATTTTGTATGAATTTGACTCGCCAGATTTCACCATTTCGGATAATCGTGATATCTGAAATAAATATAAGCAGCATCATATTTTGCTATATTTTCATTGCTAAGCGTGAGGATCCTCAATCGCTTCAAGTTTTTTTTAAAAAGCATCTGTTAGACCAGATCGCCTGTCTCTTACGGCCCCGAACAAGAAAAACCTTTCCGTCCTGAATAGAACCTACCTATCTATGCTTAACTGTATTGAGAACCGAATGGGTCGTGATAGCACTTGCAATAATCTGCAGTCGACTACTAGTCGCATTTGGGGCGACACCTTGCCCTGATATAGGTGTATGTTGTGCTGATTGTTTCGTGCGCAATGTCAGCTGACTCGTCTGTTCTATATGCCCAGACCAACGACCGTCGGGCGCCGTTGTTCCGCGCATCACCTTCCCCGTTACTGTCCCACCGCTTCATCCACTCATCGGCTGGTCTTCCGCCCAGATGTGACTGACTGATTGATTGTTTGGGCTTTGGGGCGCATCAACGGCTACTGGTTATGTAGCGCCATATCTGTTTTTGCCACTCTATAATTGGCGGCATGTGTCTATTTTTGGAAGGGATAGATTACCTCGAACTGGGCCGTTAAGATATATCGATACATTTGTCCTGTCTGGATGATCTCAGAATTGTTACCTAAAAGATCAGAGTATGACAATTCGTGGAAATTGGAGCCGAAGTGATGTCTTCGATCAACCATGAAGTTTGGGCAAGAAAGCAATATATGTCGAAGTCATTGGTGAGCCACATCGGGAACAGTATGGTCTTGCTTCCTTTCTCAAAAGGTAACCGTGCGTTGCATAAGGGTGCCATATTCTCAGTCGTGCAAGAAATGCCTCTTCTCTCCTACATTTTCTCGGTGCTGATGACCATGGGGCCAGAGCCGGTTTGATAGACCTGAGTTTGTTTAAAACCTGGGAATTCCAGCTTTCCTGCCACTTTCTTTGGATTAATTAATTTACTCTTGCGTAGTAATCCCTGGTGGGGAGGGGTAGAGCTCGAGTCCTACGTGATTGCGCGGCACGCTTTGCAGCAGCGTCTGCGGGCTCATTTCCCATGATGCTGGTATGACTCGGTACCAGCGTTCGAAAAGTGGCCCTTTTTTGAACTTTTGGAATCCAAAGAATTATACACTCCGGAAAAAATACACTCCTTGCATTGCTGGATGAAGACATACTTAACTAGCAAGACAGCTAGATGTCATTATACAATAGTGATAACTTGGGTGGAGAGGAAGATTCAGTCATACTGGGTCCCCTACCACATGAAGTTTCCAGTATAATTGAGGATAATACACATTTGTTATTCCAGGTCATCTGTAGGCACATTCCAGGAGGCAGGAGTGGAGCCTAAAATGAGATGCCAGGCAGATTGGAAGAATATCAGCTTGCTAGCATGCACAAGTACAACAGATGTCAACATATGACAAAACATGGATCACTGCAGTTTGAATATGATCTTAATGCCACTGAACATTCCATATTTCATAACATTCCATCTTCCATATCATTCCATTACATTCCATTTGTGTATGTGTGATTTCTGGTGAAGTGCAGGTGAATTAATAAACAGCCAGCAATGCATTTATGTGTATGTTCTCCACTTGTGGACAAACCTAAGGACAGAGTCCAGATGTGCCCAGAAGAATGTATAGATGAACACCAAGAGCTAGAGTGGCATCCACACAACTGGTAAGCCACAAAGTGTAGCACTTCCCCCAAACCCCCAAAATACTGGTGGATATTAGCCGTGTTTTGCCACAGTATAGGATTTTTCATGGGCACTATTACTTTTCCACACACGTTTTGCACACATTTTACCTCCATGAAGCATACAAGGGTATTAGGTTTGGCTAAGTTATGCTAGATGAGTTCTTTTTGTAAGTTAGCCATTTATGAAATTCCTTTGGGGATCATTCATGATTATAAAAAAGTGTTCGAATTTTATTTTTTAAAAACACTCGGGCTAGCATAGGCTGTTTGGTTAGAAGAGGCCATTTACTTTTAATTTTCTAAAGGAAAAAATTACTTGGAAAATTTCCATTAAAAAAGGTTTTCTTGCATCCAGTTAGGCTGCAGCTTTTATCTTCATTTTTAACATTACATGTTAAAAATGGAAACGTTACATTACATAACATTACCTACATGGTACCAAACCTGAGCCACTTTTTTTTTTGGTGTCATTTTGCTACCCAACTGCACTTGCCAAAAAAATGTGTGGTCACATCATGTAGGTACCTACATTGTGAACACATTCATAATCATTGCACGAAAAATAAATTTGAAGAAATGATATCACCTTAACCTGCAAATTTGTCCATTCAGAAAGTCAGAGACGATAAATGTTAAAAGTATAATGGTATTCAATGGAGAATGGGGACAGGATGCACCTAACAATTCTCTGAACATTTCATGAATGCACACATAATGCTTGAATGCATGCATATCTATAATATCTGCAGTCAAATGTGCACTGAAGAGGTCCAGGCCCCATTTTGAAAGAAAAGCATTCACGCTTCAAAATGTGGTGAGTGAAAACAGAATTTTCCAGACAAAAGCAAAGCAATCAGTTTTGTTCATTACTACGCTTGTCGGCAAAACATCGCAGCAATTAATATTATCATGTCCTGCTCCTTGTATTATCTGAAGATATCCCGTCACACAACACAAGCTTACAGCTTTGGTTTATCCAAATCAATAACTCGAATAACCGCGAAGATATTTGATATAGGTAAGTAGGTAGGTACCTACCTACATAGTCAGGTAATACCAACTCTCATACCTCCAGCCAAACACTCAGTCAATTCCATCCGGATAGCAGCGAAGAGCTTTAAAGAAAATCCTTCGTTGAATAAAAAATCGCTACGCTTCGCTAACCAAATATAGGAATTCACCTTCACCAGCCCGACCGCGTTGGAAGGTCCGTTCTTGGATTCAATGAATTCACCGCTCTCCATTTCCCACTCCGGCCGGAGCTATTTAAATCATTGCCACGAAAAACCATGGATAATGCATTTCTTCCTGCTTCCTTGCAGAATGATATTTTCTGTATCAAATGGGATGGATAAAACTGTTCATATTGATATTATTAAGCAGTCAGGAGTGATATACATAAAAGATATCGGGAGGATTTCCCCATTAAAATTGCCTCAATGGTACCAAAAGGTTTGCTCCAAAATGAAGATCCATAGAACCAGAAATTTCACCTTCTTTCGATTTCATGACTTACATTGTTACAGAATTTTATCAACAAGCGGGAATAGTTGTATTCATGCCACTCTGACAGCGAGGTTTCCCCACTCCGGACAAATTCAGATTTACGTGTGTTGACCTAATCCTCTACACTCTTATAAGCCTCATTGTGAGCCAATGATTAATTTCTTCCCATAATCCTGATTATTATTAATTAAGAAAAAGGTTCCCTGTAATTCTTTTGACAATTTTCTCTAACATATTTTCATTTTTTTTGGTATTTCATAGCAATCATGGTGCGAAATGAGACGTTAATTTCCGCTCGTCCATGACGAGTCTGTTTTACAGCGGCAATTTGCCAGCCCGTCTAGTCGCTTTTCATCCTTCCAAGTCATTCCTTGCTTCAACTAAACATTCCAGACATGAACTAAAAAGTGGATCGAAATACATTTAATATTAATAAGAATTGACTTCAATATTTTTTTTTCAGCTTTCTCATTTGAAGAAAAATAAAATTTCGTGGTCGAGAGAATAAAAGATTTTAGACGGATTGCTTTAGTATAACTTTCCTTAAACCCTTACATATTCCGAAACCCATATCCCGAAGTAACATTTTAGACCCTCCCATTTTAGACTCAGTCGGTGCACGAACGTCCTGCTCTCGAGGTATGCGGTGAGTTTGTATTAGTTGTGCGGTGTTGGTATGTCAGGAGTGGCAGCTATTGATATATAAACTTGGTTGACATCGATTAAGTATACTTTTGTGATCATTTTCTCTACCATTGCTCAGGAAGTTGCCTCATAAGTCATTCACGTAACGTGGATGACTTCAGACGACGATGTGTGTTGGACCCCATCTGGTTGTCTGTGAGACACTAGGATAGGAAAGTAACGAATGACTTGAAGGCGTTTTATTCTTGAAGAAGAAGAATTATCGGGTTATTTTACGACGCATTCAACCGCAAGGCTGTATACCGTCGCCAACTTATCACACCGATTGGTGGTGGGTGGGCTCGGCAAATGCCGCCGTCCGCGAGATTCGAGTCCCACGCTCCACCATCTAAGCTACCGAGGCCCCCGGGTTTTTATTCTTCATTCCAGGAAACATCACTGCATTTTTCAAAATGTATACATTTCGTTATTTATAAAATGTATATACTCCGTTACTTGGTGCTTCAATATACACCCCATAATTTGGCAAACTGGGAAATTATACACCCATTAACATAGTGCTTCTCAAGATTATACACTCCATACTTTGGCAAGCCCAACAATTATACACTCAGAATCCAAGACCGAGAAGTGAAAATCCAACACTGCTCGCGTACCCAACAGAGGATAATCCTTTTACCCGCTCTACCCTATGAAGTCTTGAGTCTTTTACCCGCTCTACCCTATGCTATGATTTCTTGAGCGAAATGGTTAGATGGGTAAAACGACTGAAGGGCCTGAAGGCTGCTCAACGAGTCTGTTACAATAAGATGTAGGGTTTCGTCTCCAACTTCAATAAAACATAGCGCCTTAATAATGGCAACCAGCTCAGCAGTGTACACAGACGCGTGCTATGGTAAGCTAAAACACCTCGTGGCTACACGACATACAAATACGCACCCAGTTCTGTCGGCCGTCTTCGACCTGTCAGTGTATGTTCGAGAGTAACAGCGATAAAATTATAGTAGCTCCAAAGCTTCTGTTCTGAAAACCTCTGGGGTGGTGTGTCCTTTCTTGACATTCGTGAGGGAGACATCAATTTCTGGTGATGCAAGTTCCCATGGCGGTATTTGTGTGCGTTTGATCTTCGCGACACCTCGTAGTGGGATTTCAGCCTCATCAAGTAGCGCACGAATTTTGACACAGAATGGGCGTAGTCGATCCCCTTTCTGCCCACAGAAGACAGACAGGATGCGGTGTAAAAAGACTGATTGATGTGTCGGATGCGCTGGAAGCTGTTTTATCGCGTATCTAAGTCCTAGTTTCTCGCGTCTGTTTCCCAGCGATGGCTCATGGGCTTCTGCCAGTATACTTGCAGCTGGTGATGTCAGAAGTGCCCCTATGGCTATCCGCAATGCTGTCTGGTGCACTGTGTCGAGCTTCCGTTTCAAGGGGCAACTAGCTCCGTTATATATAGATGATGCGTAATCGAGTTTCGAGCGGATAAGTGATCGACGTAGCATTAAAAGAGTCGCTCTGTCGGCTCCGTAATGCGTTCGTGAAACACATCGCATAATGTTCATTGCTCTGAAGCACTTATCTCGCAATGTGTTGATATGGTTGCCGTAGGATAACCGGTTGTCCAGACTGATAACGAGGAAGCGAGCCGCTTGTCGCAAATGTATTTGCTGGCCATACAACTGAACGGCCATCTCCGGACAGTGACGACGACGTCGGCAAAAGTGAACAGCAACTGTCTTGAAGATAGAGAATCGGAGGCCGTTCACTATCGTCCATCTTTCAAGACAGGCTACATCCGTCTGCAGCTGTCTCTCCATGGATGGTGATCGCGACGCACATGACCAGATAGCCAATTCATTGACAAAAAGTGATCTCCCAATACTTGATGGTAGTCCTTTGTCTGTCATTGATTAAGATTGTAAACAAAGCAACACTGAGAACGCTCCCCTGTGGGACTCCGTTCTTCTGGGTGAAACGTGGAGATAGATGGTTTCCCACATGGACTGGGAAAATACGGTCACATAGGAAGTTTTCCAAAAATGAATCCCATCGGTCCACGTATCCCATGGTTACCCACTTTTTGTAATGTTCCGTAAATCCACGCTGTATCATAGGCAGCCTCTATGTAAACAAAATATTGCTCCCACGTGCCCGTTTTGCATGAAACTGTGTTTTATTTCTGTGTCTATTCGTAAAACGTGATCTATGGCGCTACGATTCTTCCGGAACCCACACTGAAAGTCTGCGAGGATGCTTTCCTTTTCCAGAAACCAGCTAAAGCGAACATTTATCATTCGTTCCATAAGCTTGCATAGGCATGACGTCAACGAAATGGGGCGATAATGTAACGGGTCACGGCCAGTCTTGCCTGGCTTCACGATAGGGATCACAATGGCTTCCCGCCAAGATGGGGGGAAATGGTCGCCGAGCCATCATGAATTGAAAGAGGAAAGACGAGAAGCAAGGGCGCAGGGCGGCAGGTGCTTCAGCATGTCATTGTGGATGCCGTCCGGCCCCTCCGATGTTGTCCGGAGTGACCCTATAGCAAACGTTAGTTCTGCCATGGTAAAACGAATTGTGTTTTGTCTTGTAATTGTATCAAATGTGGTCCAGTCAGCTTCGCGCATGTTCCATCTTTTGGGTCTGGTTCCTAGTGTTGGGTTTGTTCCATATGTCAGCCATATGGGGAAATGGTCACTACCCATGGGGTCGTCGGATACCGACCAATCAAAATGATGTGCGAGCTGTGGGCTACCCAGACTCAAATCTATCGCCGAGGAATGACCTGATGGTAGCATAAAATGGGTACGAGTGCCAGTGTTTAAGATGCATAAGGATTCATCTGTTATAAATTGATGCAAGACGCGACCTCTCGCGTTCACGTTATCACAGCCCCACATAGTGTTGTGAGAGTTAAAATCCCCAAAAACTAAAAAAAAGGTGGGGGCAGTTCTAAAACTAACCGGACGAGTTCGCTGCAGGTAAAAGCGGTCCCAGGAGGCAGATAGATCGAGCATATCGTGAAAGAAGTGCGATCTAGTTGGATGCGAGCTGCCACTGCTTGGAGGTCTGTTTTCAGCGCGACCTCATTTGCTCCGACACTATGGTGAACAGCTAGTATTACTCCACCATGTGCGACAGTATCGGTCACCAAGTCTTTCCTGAAAACTGAGTACCCCTTCAAAGTACAGGGGAGGTCAGGTCGAAGTTCGCTCTCTTGAAGGCATATAGCGAGAAGGCAGTACCGATTTTAAACTACCTGGATCTCTTGGGCGCTGTTCCTAAAACCTCTGCAGTTCCATTGTAAAAAGCACTTGTTGGGAAACACTTAGGGTTTGACTAGAATAGCGGGAGAGTTACGTGATGAATTGGCTTCTGACTAGACAGCGGTGAGGGGGATTAAAAGTCAGTGCACTGCCCAGACACAGGGTCAGTTATCCCTGAAGGCTTGCCTGAAACTGGGTCCTCGGGCGAGAACGCGGTGATCCTTCCGCCGGTGGGGAGCCCGATAGTGGCAAGCCTCTTTTCTGGGCACCCAACCTGGGCGGAGGTGGAGTATGGCCCATTCCGTTGCCTGGCGGGGTTGGTCCCTCCACCCACCGACGCGGCGATGGAGTGGCTGGCCGTGGGGGTAGAGCTTTGCCAGCTTCTTGGCGGTCAGTTGTCCTGACCCTCTACATCTGAGCGAGACGTGCCCGCTTGACCTCGCAGGCACGTCTTTCGGCTTCCTGGTAGTTCAGGCTCACGTCGGAGATAGGTATCGGTAGGTGGGTGTTTCTTGATGGCGATGGCGGTGCGTACGCAGATGTTGAGGGAGAAATCTGCCTTCAGGGAGGGAGGAGGTGTGTGATAGGGATTTGGCGGTGGTGTTGATGCACGGAGGGGCTGGATGGATATTGGAGGGAGGATGGGAAGTGAAAGATGGGGATTTCGAGGTAGGTGGTGTGGTAGGTTGGAAGGAGCTGGGGTTTGGTGGGGAGGACGATGTGGACTTGCCTGGACGCCCCTTCCTCCGCACCTCCTGCCAGTTTTCATCGCGCTCAAGGGGGACCGTGCTTGTGTGATCTGTGGGTAATCCCACCACGGGATCCGTGGCTTGTGCTGCATTCCCCACTATCGCGGCTTCTTTGGCTGCTATTGGGGATAACGGGGACCAGGCGACCCCGAAGGATCGTAACAGAGCTATGAGCTAACCAATCAGCACCGCAGCACTGCCGTGTTCATGCTGCTGCGGGTGGGCTGGGGCCTCACTCATCGCTGGTAGTGTTGCTGCCTTGGCAGTGTAAGAAATTACTGGATGTGTACTTGTATACATATCTCGGGCTTCGCGGAACGAAATGTGGGTGAATTTCAGTGACAGAATCTCCTTTTCTTTAAGGTAAGCAGGCCAGGTATGGTCATATGAAGTGTGCGGTGCTTGCCCACTTCCACAATTCACATACCAGGGCTACTGGGCACCACAGTTATCTGTGCTGTGGGTGGTAGCAGCGCAGTTTGCGCAAGCTGGCCGATTACGGGATGCCAGCTTGGTGTGTCCAAAACGTTGACATTGGAAGCATCGCATGGGGTTCGGGATATACCTGCGAACCTTCACACGAGTATATCCGACAAGAACTGTGGCTGGAGGGTCAACTGTATTAAATGTCAAAATTATGTTGTTGGTTTGTTGCATCTCCGTTCCACTTCTCGTATTGATACGACGAGCCTCAGTCACCCCCAATTCCGATAGTACGTCCACTATTTCCTTATCAGGAAGGTTTCTTAGGTCGTAGAAGTTCATAATTACCTTTGAAGAGTTTTCGTCTTGTGGGGTTCAGTGAAAATTGGAATGGTTACCTCGCGTCTGTCACTACCCTCCCGCATGCTGTATGTGAATAGTTTGGCTGCTAGCGCATATTTCGCATTCTGTCTCCTCGAAAACTCCACTTATAGCCCTCCGTCACGCAAAGTCTGGCATCTGATGACAATTCCGAATTTGTCACATCCGTATCGTCGCTCAAACGGCAATAACGAGGCCAGCTGTTTGGCACCTTCACATGCTCGGAAAATGAGCATACAGGGACCCGCCTCGTTCACAGCGGATCGGTCTGTCTGGCTCCTGCGAGAAGAGCCAGGAGTTGTTTTTGTTTTGAGTTGCCATGTAGTACGGTTGGTTTCAACTCTTCAGGCTCCCCACCTCACGGGACCCTACTGAGGGGACGCCTGTTTCCCGCGGACGGGAGGTCGTCATGCCCCCGAAGAGCTATACGGGGCGGGCGGCGCCTTCGCCCGGCCGGGAGAGAGTAACTCACCACCCCAACCGGGATCCAGCGCCGCCCACCCCTTGACCCCGGCTGGCCGGGCCGGCAGACACTGGGAGGAATACCAGGCCTCCGGCCCGAGGCGACCAGCCTCGTGGCCCGCGTGAGGCTCCACGGGCCCGCCCGCCCCTCCGGGATATCAGGACCAAAGAGGTGTGTTGGTTCCCCGTCACAGCCAGTACTGTGCGACGGGGGACCTCAACCTCCAGGACTCCGTCAACCCCGGGGGACGGGCTTAGGGGGCGCGGCTACCCCGATAAAACTGATCGGACGGGTAGACCAGGGGAAGCTGACCTACCTGCTCGTGGCAAGGGAGGGATTCGTGTTACAGGGTTGGATGAAAGACATACAAAGGGACGTAGATACGGGGTAGATACTGAGAAGGGAGAGAGGGATGGGCGGTGGGGACTACGCGAGTCCCCGGAAACACCTCCGCGTTTCCACACCACTAATCGGGGCTGCTGTGTTACCCCGAGGGAGCGCCAATTCCCTCGCCAGCCGAGTGACGAGGCTGACCCCACTGCGGGGAGGGGGCAGACGTGACGTGACGGTGTCCTGACGTGTGGTCCTGCTGTGGCGGCAGGCCTTGAGGGAGGCGCGTCAGAGGCGGGGAGACGCCCCGCCTAGGAGCCCCGTCAGCGGTGGTGTGGGAACGTCCGACTGTCGACCGCCCACCTTCAGCCAGATGCTGGAGCAGTGCGACGGTGGGTGCCTGCGGTTGAGACGTGGAAACGTGAAGGGTGGCATGTTTGCATTGAGGTGATCGAATTCTCTCGAGAGCTATGTCGATGGTTCATCAGTGATCAGGTATTGAAAGCAAGAGCGATGGAGACTACGGTGAAGGTTTAGCGACAGAACGATCAGCCGGTAGAGTAAAGCAGAACTGCAGGCTATCGCTGGTGATTGCTTTCGCACAGTTGCCCATTGCTACGGTTTGTCGCTGTTGAGTGCGCCTTGAGCTACTGACAATGCCTGTGGCTGTTGAGTGCACCTTGTGCTTCTGACAGTGTCTGATGACGCGGTGTGCCGTCCCTCTCTGTACAACTCACTGCCACCTGAGCTGACGTGACTTCCCATGTCGATCTTTGGTCGCCACCTACAGGAGTACCTGCTTGACGTGCCGCTCGTCCCGGACTGATTGACTGCTCGACTTGCTGTATTTGATTTATTTCTATTTTTATTCTGTGATTTTGACCCTCTTTTTTACATTTTGTGCTGTGTTGTTTTATCTATTTGATGCGATATCATAATAGCCACGAGTCAATTGTGGATGATCTCAATAAAGTCTGTCTGTCTGTCTGTCTGTCTGTCTGTCTGTCTGTCTGACTCCGTCAGTTGTCGCTGTTGAGTGCACCTTGTGCTTCTGACAGTGTCTGATGACGCGGTGTGCCGTCCCTCCGTCAGGCACGGTACACCTGGAGGCGCTGGAGATGCTGTCGGAGCGCGCCCAGTGCCGAGTCGCGTCGTCAGCAGGCCAACAGGACCACGCCACTCTCGGCCTGCTCGACACGATCGAGGTCAGACCAGTTCGCCGCCAGGTTGTCTGTTCGATGGCCTCTGGTGACGATGTTTTTTTCCAGGTGGGGTGTAGTGGTCCGCAAATGCGGTCGTGGTGCTGTCGTGCTTCAGAATGAGTATGTAGATGGCTCTCACCTTCCGCTGATCAGCGACGTCTCATGGTGTGCTTTCGCTAGTCTGTGTTGGATGTCAGAGCTGGACATGTTGCTGGCGCTATAAATGCACATCCAGTACTAAGTATCGAAATTCTATTGACTCTCAATGAATCTATGATGCCGTCGAGATATCCACGAAGATCCAAGATATATTTAGTCTTCAGTACTCTCGGAGTGTTTACGGGCCCGCGGATATGCCTTAGGTTTTGCAGAGGTCTTTCACATATGCTTCAAAGTGAAAACCTATTTCCACTGTATGCCACTTTTATTTATATGCCGCTTTTACAAGGCAGTTCTGTTTCTTCTTGTGTGGTATATACATGCCGTCCGCTATTAGCAAATATTTTATGGTTATTTCATGAAGATAGTCTTACTTCTGTCATTAGAGTATCTTTCAAGGTCCAGGAACCATGTGTCTAGTTCGTTAAATATCTTTATCCATCATCTCAAGCTTCCCAGGTCTTTTCCCCAGAGGCATTTTCAACAGATACAACCTCCCATGGTCGGTGTGCCGCAGGCACATGCTGGTGGCGACATGTGCTCGTCGAACTGTGGTACGCGGGGGCGTGTGTGATATTATCATGTGCACCGGGGGCCGTGTTAACAGCGGTGTCATGCTCCGCTGGCCATGACCATGATGTTCTGCCTTAGACGCTGTGTTCGTCTATGGATTTGGAGGAAGCTGTGGAGGCGACCGCCTTCGAGTCCGACCTGGCCCGGCTGGTATCTCAGCTGTCTGTGCCGATCAAGCCAACCGCGCTCATCATTGTAAGTGGTCAGCTCCATGCGTTGGTATGTCGGGATTGACTGGGATCTGGGAGTGTGACTGGACTTGTGTGATGCAATTGAAACTTAAATGTCAGGTTCCGGTGTGTTCCTTCCAGCTAGCTGGTGTTTGCATACTGAGCCGGATACTATACTCCAGATAATTCCGTCAGAACCACCGTTTGTGATCGGAATATGGCCACTACATGCAGTGTTACCGGTGCAAAATGTCAAGTGCAGTCGCTGCGACCTTAAACCACTTGTGCGCTAATGGTCATCAAGCTGGCTGAATCGCACTTGAACCTAAACAACGAAGCAAGCAGCCTTCAGCACCAAAGTTAATAATGAAGGGATAATGATCCCTTCATGAACAAATTAATATCGATATCAAGCATTCGGCAAATGCTCATTGACGCACGCCGTTTATTTGCATCGCACTGTGAAATAATCAACCCATATTGCTTGTCCCGTCCGTAACGTCAACAACCATTTCGTAGTCCCCGTGGAACACTCGTCCATGGTTCGCCGCAGACGCGCGGCTCAGCCGTCAGCTGGCTGGAGTAGGAGTGGCACCAGGCGCTGTGTCTCATGACCTCCTGTGTCGTGCAGGCGCACGGCTCGGCCGTCAGCTGGCTGGAGCAGGAGTCGCTCCAGCCGGAGCCGCACCAACTGTGTGTGCGTGCCGTCCGCTGTTGGGCGGAGCTGGGCGCCGGCCTGGCCGAGTTTCTGCACAAGGTAGCCGAGCTGCTGCTGGTGCGGACGGTCGGGCACGGCGCGGAGGCCGAGGCGCGCCACCTGGCCGCGCTGGTGGCGCTGGTGGCGGCCGAGGCGGGCCGGCTGGCCGCCAGGTTCGCCGACCCGCTCAGCGGTCGCACTGACGAGCGGGCGTCCGTCGCCGCCACCGACGTCTTCCTGGAGGTGAGCAGCTACAGCACGCCAGAGATGTCCTCAGCGACAAGGGGTGTAGCTGCATGACCGGTGTAGTCGATACGCCCCTAAACTCCAAGCGACAGCGGAGCTGGAGACGGACTGGAGCTGAGACTGGAGCTGAGAACGGAACGGCACATAGGCGGGAGCATGACAGGTCTGTCGCTCCCGTCGGGGCGACGCCTAAGTACTACCAACATGTCCACTCATCAGGTGATATGAGTAGGACAGTTAGGAATGTCCCCTCTCTCATTAGAGGTGAGGCAGGGATGGCAGAGCTGGAGGTCAATGTGAGACGGCCAGACGTGGTGGAGGGATGAGAGCACATGGCTGGAGATCACAGTGGCAGTATGTTTTAACATGTAAGTATGCATGTCAATATTGTTATATATTGCTTTGCTGTTCCATATGGTGATCCAAACGTTTTGACGCTGTAGGGAATGCTGATTGAGAAAACTTGAACACAGCCGAAGGCTTTTGGGGAGAGACAAAAGCTGCAGACGTTTTTTGGAATTAATTTATCCTGGATGCAGTGCTCCAAGTACGGCTATTGTGGTGCATTGAACAAATTATTTCAAATCAAAATACATATTGATGATGTTGTGCTCTTGTTTCGTAACACTGCGGAACCAAGGCATACAATGTCGTGCGCTTGAAATCCGAACCGGAAGAACAAGTATTCTCAGTTACTTCCTATATCATATTACTAAGTATGCTACTTCATAGGCACTACCGAGCAAGTATTCCAAGTATCATTTTGTAATGTGACTTGGTCGATCGCTTTTCTGCTAGATAGCCCAAATGAGTTAGCGCACCCTAGACCCAAACTATCAGTCACCAACGTCACCTTCATATAATCTGATTATTTGACGCCATGAAGTGGCCAAGAGTGTTTTCTGGTCACTGTAACATCTTTAAAGACAGCTCACGCATCGGCTAGCGAAGCCTCGTTCTCCAGCTCAAGTCGTTCTACTTGTGCTTGTGTGGGTAATCATGGGACGGCATTGTGCTCAGCATCTGAAGAGAAACAATGATAGGGGACGAGTAGCCCAGGGGTAAGTTGCTCGTCTCACAATCTAAAGGTTGTGGGTTCGAGTCTCACCTGTCGCTACTGTTCGCCCGCGACCAATCGGAGTGAGAGATTGGCGACGCTACATGACTCAGCGGTCGATGTGTCGTAAAACCAATAACCAACCAGAAACAAGGGTATGAATAAGAATCGGTGTTGGATTTTCACTTCTCGGTCTTTGATTCGGAGGGTATATTTTTTGGCTTGCCAAAGTATGGAGTGTATAATCTTGAGAAGCACTATGTTATGGGTGTATAATTTCCCAGTTTTCCAAATTATGGGGTGTATATTGCATCACCAAGTAATGGAGTATATACATTTTACAAATAACGAAGTGTATACATTTTGAAAAATGCAGTTATGTTTCCTGGAAAGAAGAATAAAAACCCGGGGGCCTCGGTAGCTTAGATGGTGGAGCGTGGGACTCGAATCTCGCGGACGGCGGCATTTGCCGAGCCCACCCACGACCAATCGGTGTGATAGGTTGGCGACGCTATACAGCCTTGCGGTTGAATGCGTCGTAAAATAACCCGACAATTCTTCTTCTTCAAGAATAAAACGCCTTCAAGTGATTTGTTGGGTTCCTATCCTAGTGTCTCACAGACAACCAGATGGGGTCCACCACACGTCGTCATCTGAAGTCACACACGTTACGTGAATGACTTATAAGGCAACTTCCTGAGCAATGGTGGAGAAAATGATCACAAAAGTATACTTAATCGATGTCAACCAAGTTTATATATCAATACCTGTCACTCCTGACATACCAACACCGCACAACTAATACTAATACTAATAAACATACCTCGAAAGCAGGACGTTCGTGCACCGGCTATTCTATGGGAGGGTCTAAAATGTTACTTTGGGATATGGTTTTCGGAATATATAATGGTTAAAGGAAAGTTATATTAAAACAATCCGTCTAAAATCTTGTATTCTCTCGACCATGCAGTTTTCTTTTTTCAAATGAGAAAGTTGAGAAAAAAAATTATTGAAGTCAATTCTTATTAATATTAAGTGTATTTCAATGCACTTTTTAGTTCATGTCTGGAATGTTTAGTTGAAGCAAGGAATGACTTGGAAAGATGAAAGGCGACTAGACGGGCGGGCAAATTGCCGCTGTAAAACAGACTATCGTCACGGACGAGCGTAAATTTTCGTCTCATTTCGCACGTGATTGCTATGATATACCAAAAAATGAAAATAAGTTAGGGAAAACTGCCAAGAGAATGACAGGGAACTTTTTTCTCAATTAATAATAATCAGGATTATGGAGATAAAAAAATTAATCATTGGATCAGAATGAGGCTTATAAGAGTGTACAGGATTAGGTCAACACACGTAAATCTGAATTTGTCCGGAGTGGGGAAACCTCGCGGTCGGAGTGGCATGAACACAACTATTCCCGCTTGTTGATGAAATTCGGAAACAATATATGTCATGAAATCGAAAGAAGGTGAAATTTCTGGCTCTATGGATGTTCATTTTTGAGCAAAGTGTTAGCAGGTTTTAGGAACGTTTTGGTACCATTCAGGCAATTTTAATGGGGAAAATCCTTCCGATATCTTTTATGTATATCGCTCCTGACTGCTTAATAATGAAAATATGAACGGGTTTATCCATCCCATTTGATGCAGAACATATCATTCTCCAAGGAAGCAAAAATAAATCCATGGCTTTTCGTGGCAATGGTTTAAATTGCTCCGGCCGGAGTGGGAAATGGAGAGCGGCGAATCCATTGAATCCAAGAACGGACCTTTGTACGCTGTCGTGCTGGTAAAGGCGAATTCCTTTATTTGGTTAGCGGAGCGTAGTGATTTCTTTATTCAACGAAGGATTTCCTTTAAAGCTCATCGCTGCTATCCGGATGTAATTGACTGCGTGTTTGGCTCGAGGTATGAGAGCTGGTATTGCATGACTGTAGGTACTGTAGGTGTGGCGGCTCTGCTGTCGGTGGGGTGTCCGGGGGTGGTGGCGGGTGTGAGTGGGGGTGTGGGTGTGCGGGGTGTGAGTGGGGTGGGGGTGTATAAGTGTGTGGGTGAGTGGAATGTGTACGTGTGTAAAGTGTGTTACAGATTTTGCCTCACTAAACTGAAACTGGAATGGGTGTGCGAAGTGGGTGTGTACAATGTATTCTTGATGAAGCCTAAACTCGAATGGAACTGATTGAACTACTTGAACTGACTTCTTGGGGGCTTGACCTATCTCACCCCTTTGTTCATTGTGCCTATTTCAGTGGTGTATTATGTTGTTTTTTACCGCCAATTCCACCACACATCCCCGAACCCCAAACGTCGTGATGTTGGTTTGAGTTGCCGTCCCTAACACGAATTTATATATGTGCGAGGTCAAAGTTTTGGGAACACCATATAGGTAAGTGAGAGTCTTTAGCCAGATTATAATTAATACGTTGCATGAGAGAATTGGTGACAATTAAATTTGTCATCGGTTTAACTGACGTCCATGTTGGGACTTTTTGGACGCTAGTAATAGTATAATTTTGTGCAATGTTCCGCCCGAAATAGGTACCTGTGGTGAGCCCCAAGCGGCTTCCGCTGATCCTTAAATATACCTACTCACGTTCATTCCCCTCATTCACTTCACATTCGCTCGCCCCATTCATGCTCTCCTTATTAATTAATTAATTGCTTGGTCCCCAAATTTAGCTCCCGACCCCCCCCCCCCCTTTCAGCGATACACAAACACATAGATCGACAGACCAATGCTCTAATTTTGATGGTATTATCGGGCCGAACAAGTAAACCTTTCACTGCCAATCATGGCTGGCCTAGCCATTATTAGCAGCGTTTCTCGCCTGGACAAAGTCTTAACTGCAACGAGGGGGCTCATCGTACTGACTCCGAGGGCTGGTACAAGTGCTCTGATGTCTTTGGCCGACATATCTAGTTCGATCGATGCCGCGCCGGGCCTTATTCGTCGCACACTTGCGATCAGGTCTGACATATCCGACGTGCGGGCACGGATCCCTACCACGTTGGGCACGTACCCGGTCGTCTTTATATCCTAGCCGGCCCTATGAGTTTTGACCTCGGGGCTTATGGCATGTCAAACCCGTCCATGTGTCCCTCGAACTGTCTGCACCAACCGTGCCCACGTGCAGAGTTCGGGGGCGGACAAACGACCGGGCAATGTTTTGCCTATACCATATAGTCCGGCGCCAGACTTCGGGCGAACGCAATGTGGTGGCCCCTTTATCGGCCTCTCCCACATGCATACCATGTTCGCCACCTCACCTGCACCCCTGGATCGCAGAGCCCAGCGTGATTTTGCGGTCAAAGATCCAGAGCAGGTGAACTAATACCCCCGAAGTGTCCGTTCATCGCACCCTCTGGCAATCAGGCGTTAACCAAACGCGCGTCATATATGTAACAGCAATAATATTCTAGGCAATTTAACTGGCTTCAACAGTCACCACCATCGCTCGGAAACGTTCAGTCCATACGAGGACGGCTCGCAGGTCGGCTGCCCCGCTTATAAATTTACTTTGTAGTACAAATTGATATCATGCACATATCCAAGCATAATTGTGTAAATCATTCAACCTTGTCGGGAAGTACTCATGGTACGATATCCGTCTACGGGTCGGCTGTTGATGACCCGGTCAGAGCGCGCGCACCCCTCATCACCCGCGGCACGGCCGCCATTTCAATTATGGACGTAAATATCCTCCCCTCCTCGTACCTGGTCGCTAAGGTATTTACTACGCGGGCACCGTTTCAAGTGGGTCGTAGTTCTGACGTCATCCATTCGATGAGCCCTAAAGCCCTAATAACTAACTAACTGACGTCATCCATTGCTGCACTCTATCTTATTTTATCCGGCCCTGCTCTACCGCTCCTCCTGTCCGTCACTGCCGAAATGCCACCACCGGTCTTTGCTGATGCCACTAGAGAATGTATATGCTTAATCTAATATACCGCATCGCATCGCATTAGGCACACACTGCTCATATACTTCCAGCCATCTCCGACATCTCCGTCCACTTCCTCCCCATCCTGAACTTATCCTATTTGGTCCCCACCCCACCCCCACCCCCATGAGACAGGTCGCTCCCAGCACTGAATTTGGTGAGAAGGCAGAAGCTGCGGAAGAGAATTTAGGTTCGTTCGGAAAGGTTTGGGGAAAGAGGATGACATGCCAGAAGTTTAGCACTCACATGTCCGATGGTGAGTGGCGAGTGGCCTTGGCTGAGTGCTTCCTCCTCCATCCGAAAACTCAGCCATCTGGCCACCGGTGGACGCCCCTGAGGCGTCGGTCCGGCGTCCACCGCCGCGCGTCTTCCAAACCCTTCTCTCTGCGTCTCTCCTCCCTTCCTCTTGTCCGTCCTGTTCTGCTCTGTTCTCTTGAACTTGCTATTGCTCCGCCTATTTTTTTCCTGTACCCATTCCCAGGGCTTCGGGGTGAGTTCGCGCTCCTGATTGGTTTTGACTTTTTGTTCTGGCTTGGGTGGCGACGTCTTCACGTCCGGGCCACCGACCTCACGGGTCGATGACCCTTCTTCGGTGGGTAGTCCAGATGGTGCTTGCACCTCCGGTAATCAGCTGGAGGTGCCGAGCCGTTACTCGGGTTTGCCCCGGATGTTATTGCCGGGACCGCCCTCTGATCTTGGGCGCCGGCGCCACTCGCGTTTGCCGCTTTCCGGGCAAATATTTGAAAGGGACGGGTAAGGTGACCCGGAGCTGGCTGGCTGGATGTCTGGCGGCCTGTTCGGATGGGAAAATATATTTAAAAAATTTGGTGCCGAAAAATGTAAGCCTCCTTACAGTACCTGCCTACTTACCTATACCAAATATCTTCGCGGTTATTCGAGTTATTGATTTGGATAAACCAAAGCTGTAAGCTTGTGTTGTGTGACGGGATATCTTCAGATAATACAAGGAGCAGGACATGATAATATTAATTGCTGCGATGTTTTGCCGACAAGCGTAGTAAGGAATAAAACTGATTGCTTTACTTTTGTCTGGAAAATCCTGTTTTCACTTACCACATTTTGACGCGTGAATGTTTTTCTTTCAAAATGGGGGCTGGGCCTCTTCAATGCACATTGACTTTGCAGATATTATAGATATGCATGAATTCAAGCATTATGTGTGCCTTCATGAAATTTTAAAGGACTTATTAGGTGCATCCTGTCCACATTCTCCATTGAGTACCATTATACTTTTAACATTCGTGGTCTCTGACTTTCTGAATGGACAAATTTTCAGTTTAAGGTGATTTTATTTCTTGAAATTTATTTTTCATGCAATGATTATGAATGTGTTCATAATGTAGGTACTTACGTGATGTGACCACACATTTTTTGGGGGCAAGTGCAGTTGGGTAGCAAAGTGACACCAGGCTGCATGACCGATGTAGTCGATGCGCCCCTAAACTCCAATTCTCCTCCAAAGTGACACCAAAAAAGTGGCCCGGGTTTTGTTAGGAAATATACTATGAAATGTAATGTTAAAAATGAAGAAAAACGTTGCAGCTTAACTGGATGCTAGAAAGCATTTTTAATGGAAATTGTCTAAGCAATTTTTTCCTTTAAAAAATTAAAATTGAATGGTCTATTCTAACCAAACAGCCTATGCTAGCCTGAGTGTTTTTGTAATTGAAAAACTTTTATAATCCTGAATGATCCCAAAAGGAAATTGATAAATGGCTAACTTACAACAACAAAAACTAATATAGCATAACTTAGCCAAACCTAATACCTTTGTATGCTTCATGGAGGTAAAATGTGTGTAAAACGTGTGATGAAAAGTAATAATGCTGATGAAAATTCCTATGCTGTGGCAAAACATGGCTCATATCCACCAGTATTTTGTGGATTTGGGAGAAGTGCTACACTTTGTGGCTTACCAGTTGTGGGGATGCCACTCTAGCTCTTGGTGTTCATCCATACATTCTTCTGGGCACATCTGGACTTTGTTTTGAGGTTTTTACACAAATGAACATACACATGAATGCATTGATGGCTGTTTATTAATTCACCTCCACTTCACAAGAAATCACACATGCAGAAATGGAATGTTATGGAATGACATTGAAGATGGAATGTTCAGTGGCAGTAAAATGTTCAGATTGCAGTGATCCATATTTGCCATCTGTTGACATGTGTTGTACTTGTGCATGCTAGCAAGCTGATAGTCTTCCAATCTGGCTGGCATCTCATTTTCGGCTCCATTCCTGCCTCCTCTTGGAATGTGCCTACAGATGACCTGAAATAACAAATGTGTAGTACCCTCAATTATACTGGAAACTTTATGTGGTAGGGGACCCAGTATGACTGAATCTTCCTTTCCACCCATGTTATCACTATTGTATAATGGCATCCAGCTGTCTTGCTAGTTAAGCATGTCTTCATCCGGCAATGCAAGGAGTGTATTTTTCCGGAGTGTATAATTATTTGGATCGCAAAAGTTCCAAAAAAGGGGCCACTTTTCCAAAGCTGATAAGAATGCTTGTCGAAGAGCTCCATGGAGGATTATATGAAAATATGTGTGAAGGAAAGTGGCTGAGAACTTCGATACCACAGGAGCCATTTGTCTCTAACACTGATCGCGTTGAGCACGCTATCCACATGCGCGTAATTTGAACGCATATCTTTTTTAGAGTGCGACATCACGAGTGGAGGCGGTGGCCGAGCGAGCCTTCTCTTCAGTATGTACGACAACATGTCACGCTAACCCTACAAAATCGGGACTCGATTGAAGCCTTCAGAACGTTTTTTGCTTATGTTTTACTTCCTTCATGCGGTCTGTACAAGTGTCATCTTCTACCAATTTCACCACAGTATTTGCTGTGAAGCGTTTGTGTTTGTTCAAAGAAGGGCTTACTGCAGGCGCTGCCACGCCGGGTGACTGGGTGTGGCCACTGCGTTGCACCCCGGCCGTGTTTGCCGACAGCACACGGTACCCGACGCGTCGCTTGTAGTGCGGGAGACTCATAGCCTGCCTCTTGCCACCGCTTAGCCAGCGTCCGTGGTTCTGTTACACTGAGGATAGATTCTTTGAAAGGCTCTTGTCTTCCGTTGCTTTGTTGAATAAGTAGTTGTTTGGCTTGTTGATGGACGTGAAGACCAGGGGTCCATTTCCAGCACGCGTTTCACGATTTAAACCATTCGGTTAATGGGAAAAACTGGTGCTGGGTTTTCACCAGCCTACCTACGCGCCTGCGTAGCACTATGGCCTCAACTAACCATAGTTATGTAGCTGAGTAGCACACGTGCACTCAATTATGCATTTTCTCGTTATTTTGCTCCAGCTTCACACTCTAGTTGCAAGCCTGACGTTCTAACACCCGTCGCGACGAACAACGAAAGAGCGAGCAATGCCTTGTCTATGTGCGTCCTCTGGTCGCCACCGCAACTGACGTCGTTGTCTGGCCTCAGGCGAGCTATCTCCAGCAATTCTGCGGCGACGCCCTGCGCCTGATCACCCCGGTGCTACAGATGTCGCTGCTGCAGAGCAGCTGAGGCGACGCCACGCCCGACCCAGCCGGCTGTACCTGTCGGGAAGCCTTTTGGTGCGGTGTTTGTCACGCTGCTTGACGTTACTTGTTTGGTGTGTGCCGTGTGCAATTGCAGATCAATATTGGGAAACGATATAGTACGGCAGTGGTGCTGAAGTATTCGACGGCAGATACTTTCCGCCATCAAGACATGGTGTGGTTACCTGGTTAGTGTTTCTCCATGTCATGGAGTCCGAAATGTCGTGCGTGGTGAAATTCTTATTTGATTTTGTTTTATCGCAATATTTCTCACTAATTGGCGTTCGTTGTGAGTCATGTGTGTCAGCCACTTGTTCCGGAGGCACTTGTGCTGCTGGTAGCTGGGTTGGTATATCGAGCTAACTCATGCCTCATGCAGGCGACGCACCAACTTCATTCACAATTATGTATGCTTATTAGAGTGATGTGGAATGCAGAACACTATTTTGCACATGCATTGCATATTGTATCGGGAAGGGTAGCTTGCGACACTTGGTGGCGTTCTTACTGGAAATGTTATTGTAATAAATGAAGTTTCGTGGTAGCATGGCCATTACCATACACCCAGCGTATAGAAAGACTGCCGGTCCAAGCTGGTCGTGCCTAGTTCAGGCTTCCGGCCATCAGGTATCCCCGCTACACACCCACCGAGAGCGTTGCAAGAACCGAAACATGATAGTGTACGTCCAGTGATGTCAACACTGACTTCGGCGACGGAAGTGCTCTTTTGCGTGGGTAGTTAGCAGGGGCATCCTGCTGCCGAAATCAAATTTTGTGTTTATGCTAGTGTCTACACGGGTAGCATGGGTGTCAACGATTCTTGGAAACCACTTCTAACCATCTAATTGCCTGTACAGGAGCTTCCGCTCTGGCACAGCGTAAGAAGAGGTGCCTTGGTGTCGTTTTCTGGGAGACGGCATTGCTTGAACTCACGTCAGCCACTGGTTTGCACTCATACCTAAACCCAAGGCCAGGTGAAAGCCAGCACTGCGAGGATGCATCACGCAGGCTTTAGATGTTTTGTGAACACGATTCAGATTATGCAAAGTGTTTTCGGATACTGGTGCTGGCAGTTCAGTTCCACAGAAGACTACAGTTGGTTCGTCTGTATTCGTGGAATATCACGTGAGAGCTCTCATCACAATCACCACCACTACATGCGTCTGCGTCCACCAAACACAATGCCGCTGGGCCTCAGCGAGGCGCGCCGTAGTGTCCGTACCTGCTGGTTGCGTGCTTATATCGGACTATCAAACACCTTGGAATGTGTCGGTCGCGTGGCCGCCTCGACTCGTGTCCGCCCTGTCACGTCACAGAGCGGCAATCACGACTGAGAGACGGCTATCCTCTCGACGCCTCATGCCCCTGGTGACTGCATCTCGTGCGGCCTGTCGACAAACTCAGACCAGCAAAGCTGGTGTTGGGAGCCGGCGACCGTCTCGGCGCCGCTGCGCCTCACCATACCTGTTGCTCCTCGCACGGCTTTCGGGGGGTGGGGAGGGTGTCTCGCGCTGTCGACCCTCGAGCGGCACTCACCACTGGCATGGCACTCGCCCCCGGTGCGATCGTCGGAGTGCTGGCTGTTCTGGACGCTGCCACGACGAGGTCACCACACGACGACAAAGTTTAGACCCGCTTGGCTTCGCCCCGCCCCACCGACGTCCACTCGCCGGAGGAGGTCCAGGCCGGTGCTGACCAGCGAGATTCTCGGCTGTGTGGCTGCCGCGGTCGAGCCGTTGCCCTTGTGTGTGTAGCGCGATGATGTCCGCCCCGCCCCGCCGATCCGACAGATCAGCCGTCTGTCCACTATGGCGTCCACCGCTCACTGGTCCACTGACGTCATCTGTCCCGCCTCGGTGACGTCACTTGACCCTGCCGGCCTTGACGTCAGTGATGGCGCCCCACAGCTCGATGACGAAGTCGTCGGTGAAGCCAAACGCCTCGAGGTCCGAGCCGTCGATGGCTTCGGCGAAGTCCATGGTGTTGGCCTTGTTCTCTCCCAGCTCCCATATTTGTGTGGCTGCAGCGGACAGCATCGCATGCCAAGAAGGGTCAAGCAAGGCGCAGACTGGACAGGGGTTCAGACTCAGTCACATTGCGATCGGTTATGGCGGAACTCGTCACATGGCGATCGGTCAGAGGAGAGTTCGTCAGGGGTGGGTGAACAGTCAGAGTCGAGCAATCCCAGTTGTCAGTGAAAAATTTAATTAAACCAAAATCATCGTAAGTCCTACAGAGGCGCAATAATCATGCTTCAGATGAGCCACACCATGGTGAGCGATGATTACCAGGGGAATATGTTACGTTACCATTATGATGCATGCACCTCAAAGGAGGCTTCAAGAGCAGAATGACCACCCAGAAGCGTATATCAGGTGGCCGAGGGGAGGTGTGTCAGCTATGTGAGGACCCCAGGTTCGTAGAGCACATCACATAAGCTCCGCGAGACGGCAGTAGTCGACGTCAAAGCACATGAAGCCCGACATCGTGAGGTGATAGCATGGCATTAGCATACACCAGGAGACCGCCACCCACCATTGCGACGTGGTCAGCAGCACGATACGCAGAGCATGCAGAACGGAAACATGTCGGCCAGTCGTTGGTTTGGAATCGGGTTGTGTTACGGTATATGTGGGATTTTGTGGCGGGTGGTGTACGTGTTGACCACGAATAGCCACTTCGGGTGAAGGTTTTTTTAGTAGGTTGATTCACTGATTGGTTGCTCAAAAATTGGTCATTTTCGGATGACTGGTAATGTTAAGATACGAATGGTGCTTCGAGACTAGTTGAGAGAGTATTTAAAGACATATGGCCCTTGGAGATGAGGGGTGATGTTCGAATGTGATGCTTGGTGCCTGGAGTTCTTATATAGTGAGTGATGTTCGAATGTGATATATGGTGTCGGGAGCTGGACAATGTTTAGAGGTGCGCCGTATTCTGGGATGGACGGGTGCTGTTCAAAGGTAATGAATTGTGTGTGTAGATTATGCGTGGTATCGGGAGGTGATGGGGGGGGGGTGTTTAGAAATGATGGTGCCATTCGGAAGGGATATGTGGTGCCTGGAAATGTTGGTGTCATCAGGAGATGGAGACGGCGGTCACAGGTCAGGTCACAGTGTTCGTGTTTGGAGATGGCGGCTGGCGTTCGGAGATAATGGACGGTGTTAGAAGATTATGGTTGGTGACAGCTGAGAATGGGTGGTATGTGGAGGTGGTGAATGGTGTTCGGAGATAATGGATGGTGTTAGGAGATTATGGGTGGTGTCAGGCGAGTGTAGGTGGTGTGTGGAGATTGCGGCTGGTATTCGGAGATAGTGGACGGTGTCAGGAGATTGTGAGTGGTGTTAGGCGAGCATAGGTGGTGTTTGGAGATGCCGTGAGCATAGGTGGTGTGTGGAGATGCGCGATACCGAGAGGCGAGTTGTGGACCTGGGACGGCCTTTGCGCTTACCCAGCTCTGAATCGTTAATGCCGAGGAATCCCTCCAGCAGCGAGTTGATGTTGTTGGTGGCCGCCTCCACCATGTCGGTGGGCTGTGAGGAACGGTGACCATCATGTTCGGTTCAACGTACGTCGGCGACAGGGCGGCCCACGACTCTCTGTCCCCCCCACTGCCCACATACGTCAGGGACAAGGTGGCTCACGACACCTCGCCCTGTCCCACTGCCCACATACGCCAGGGACAAGGCGGCCCACGACACCCCGCCCTGTCCCACTGCCCACATACGTCAGGGACAAGGTGGCCCACGACACCCCGCCCTGTCCCACTGCCCACATACGCCAGGGACAAGGCGGCCCACGACACCCGCCCTGTCCCACTGCCCACATACGCCAGGGACAAGGCGGCCCACGACACCCCGCCCTGTCCCACTGCCCACATACGCCAGATACAAGGCGGCCCACGACACCCCGCCCTGTCCCACTGCCCACATACGTCAGGGACAAGGCGGCCCACGACACCCCGCCCTGTCCCACTGCCCACATACGCCAGAGACAAGGCAGCCCACGACACCCCGCCCTGTCCCACTGCCCACATACGCCAGGTACAAGGCGGCCCACGACACCCCGCCCTGTCCCACTGCCCACATACGTCAGAGACAAGGTGGCCCACGACACCCCGCCCTGTCCCACTGCCCACATACGTCAGGGACAAGGTGGCCCCCGACACCCCGCCCTGTCCCACTGCCCACATACGTCAGGGACAAGGTGGCCCCCGACACCCCGCCCTGTCCCACTGCCCACATACGTCAGGGACAAGGCGGCCCACGACACCCCGCCCTGTCCCACTGCCCACATACGCCAGATACAAGGCGGCCCACGACACCCCGCCCTGTCCCACTGCCCACATACGCCAGGGACAAGGCGGCCCACGACACCCGCCCTGTCCCACTGCCCACATACGTCAGGGACAAGGTGGCCCACGACACCCCGCCCTGTCCCACTGCCCACATACGTCAGGTACAAGGTGGCCCACGACACCCCGCCCTGTCCCACTGCCCACATACGTCAGGGACAAGGTGGCCCACGACACCCCGCCCTGTCCCACTGCCCACATACGTCAGGGACAAGGCGGCCCACGACACCCCGCCCTGTCCCACTGCCCACATACGCCAGGGACAAGGCGGCCCACGACACCCGCCCTGTCCCACTGTCCACATACGCCAGGGACAAGGCGGCCCACGACACCCCGACCTGTCCCACTGCCCACATACGCCAGAGACAAGGCAGCCCACGACACCCCGCCCTGTCCCACTGCCCACATACGCCAGGGACAAGGCGGCCCACGACACCCCGCCCTGTCCCACTGCCCACATACGCCAGGGACAAGGCGGCCCACGACACCCGCCCTGTCCCACTGCCCACATACGCCAGGGACAAGGTGGCCCACGACACCCCGCCCTGTCCCACTGCCCACATACGTCAGGGACAAGGTGGCCCACGACACCCCGCCCTGTCCAACTGCCCACATACGTCAGGGACAAGGCGGCTCACAACACCCCGTCCTGTCCCACTGCCCATGCACCTTAGCGACAGGGCTGCAGATGACTCCATATCCCGACTCCCTGCCACACACTGGGTCTTCAATAGCACTCGCCCTGAATAGTAATCCTACATGCCATGTGATTTCCATATGATCATGTGCTACATGCCATCCCCCGGGTCTAAGAATTATCCTCTCAATAGATGATTGCTGCATTGTTTCATGGGATGGTCATGCCAAAGGAGTGGCCAACTACTCTCATATACAGACCATGAGAGTAGTTTATTTTGGGTGGGGTTGAGCAGTGGTATGTGATATTTCATCTATCTAGCAATAACTTCTAGATTTTGGGGACATTAGTCCAGAGATCAATCTGAATGGATACAGATGACCATAGGCAATGCCGCCTGACTGGGGGAGAACGCTCCCGTGTTGCTGGGGTTCGCGGTAGCTCAGCCGGCAGGCCGTTGAACTTTTGATCGCAATGTCGCAGGTTCGAATTTCACAACCGATGGGATTATCAAGTCCGCTAGCGATCGATAGGGTTGGGAACATCCTGTGCCCTAGCAGTTGAACGCGTAGTAGAAAAAAAAATCGCAAGGTTCTTCTCCCCACATGACGACCTACTCGAGATCGAGCGCGAATCTGCGCACTGGGACCCTATTTCATTGCATTCCTTCAATCTCATTTCGACATTTTTCATCCTCTCGAAGGATTTTTAACTATACAGCAATGCTTGAGCATTAACCACTTTAGGCTTTCTTTCGACCCAAACGCAGAACTGTGTTTTTTTCGGGGGCTGAGGATCTCCCGGTCCTACCCAAATAAAACTCGCTAACAATGCTGGCGGGCTTTAACACCCTGCATGACCGCCACCTTCATTGTTTAGAAGTTCTACAGTAAATTCATGCGCTGCCCATTTACACGCGCCCTGGAGGGCCTCTGAAAATTACGCGCACGGGAGGGGAGGGGGCGGATTCCGCCCCCCAAAGATATCGGCTCCTATCAAAGCTGGAGCAACGAACTTCGCAAGGTGGATGGGTACGGTAGTTAACTCTATTTTGTGCACATTTCATGATCTTAGGTCAATATCTTCGAGGTTAAATAAGGTCAAAATGTCAAAATGTTCTGGTTTTGCGTGGATTGGCTTGTCATTGTTATGGATCGCTGTGATTGTGTTTAAATGCTCCAAAATGGATATCAATGATGTTTTGGACATCACTAATGATGCAATGCAGATGCTAGACCTAACATTTGACCTCAGGTCACCTATATAACAGCAAGGTATCAGGTCATTACTTACTACAGTTACTTTTGTACTTTAATGACCCCTAACCAGAAAAATGTTCGGCCGATTTTCGTTTTTCGTGCTTTAAACAACGCACCTGTCATTTCTAAGCAGGTACGCAAACAATGGGGTGTATCGCCCGGTACAATCTGGAGTTATGTACGAAGACTGGACGGGTAGGCGGATTCCCCCTCCCCCTCCAGGGCGCGTGTTGATGAAATACAAACCTCAACTCGTTTTGCACACACCACCGTAGCGCTCCTGATCGTGGATGTAACCATTGTGGGGGAGGGCTTGTCCCCCACATTTCTGAAGTGCCAATTTGTCCCCCTCATTTTTTTTTTGCTGTACCCCAAGCCTCAGCTATCTCAGTATCATCGCCGCAAAATTATACTTATATAGTAATTTATAAAGTGAATATATATGTGCAAGAGAATCACCAAAAATGCTAAAAGCCAACCTAGCCCATCAACGGGCTTTACAGGCTATTTGTCGTCACAAAATATCGGAATGGAAAATCAGCAAACATGAAGAATTTCTGCTTCCAGCCAATTCTTGAATGACATGAACCTTGACCATGTTCTGCTTTCGCTTGGGTGAAAAATTGTGCTCTACTAGGGAACACATTTGCATTATCGCAAGGCTTTATACGTCTTAGGTTGCATTCCCCTCCTCATGTGTTGATATATCCTGAACAAATGTGGCTGTGGGTGTCCTTGGGCACCTTGAAGAATATTGGGAGAAGTCATGGGCAGCCTTAAGCACGTACGCCAAGTTAACGTCGTATTCGTATTCGTATTCAGTGACGAGTTTGCCAGAGGTGTATTTGTATTGGCATCGGCATTCAGGGACGGATTTATGATCGTTCGAATCAATTACCACAAATGCTTCTGCCTGTACTGAACACGCTGGAAGGAACCACATAGCTATCATATTACCACCTCAACGGCCAAGGTTCAACGCAAACCGACTTCTTAGGTCGTCTCTGTTCACCCATACCTGCCCAGGTCTGGTATCAAGCAATAACTTGTGGCGAACCATCGTGCAACATTTCAAATCGGTGCATGTCAAGGTCAAACTTCTAGGTCAAAGGTTAGCTTGATTTATTAGATGGCGATATTGAAGCGGTATATAACCGAACACGAGATTCGGTTGCATTTGCCTTAATTTCCATCAAATGAGCGTCATTCGACGTGGACGTCATTCGAAGTGTCATACTTGCTATGCAGTATCACAAAGCTAAGCAATGGATTTTTCAAGGACAAAGGCCAAACTGATCATTTCGGTCGCATTTTTTCTTTCGTTTTCTCTCAAACATATCTAAATCTGGTATCAAACAATAATCAGTGGTGAACACTCAAACAACATTTCAAACCGGAACAGGTCAAGGTCAGGGGTTTTACTGAATTCTTCGATGTCGTCGCGTTTCGTCGCTATGGCTTCAATTTGCAGAAAATGGATTCCATTTGTGTTGTGTGTCGTGTTGTCTTGTTGTGCAGCATCGGAAAGTTGAAATTTAGAAATAATCTTGATGGATCAAAATCAAAGCTGATTTATTCGGTCGCCTCACTTTTTTTTGTGGTTTTCGCCCAAGCCTGCTCAGTTCCACCAGCAAGCGACAGCCCATGGTGAACCATCGAGTAACATTTTTAAACCTGGATATGTCAAGGTCAAACCTAAAGATGAAAGGCTAGTTTGAATTTTTCGAAGTCCTCGCGATTCGTCGCTAAGGATTCCAGTTGGCACCAAGTGCAAATTGGAGGCTAGTACTAATGACTAGTACCAAGTGGGTATCACTCGACGTGGTTTGTGCCGTATTATAATGATACCAAATATAACTAATTTCTAAGTCAAAGGTCAAACCGAATTCTTTAGTCGCTTCGCACTTTTTTTCTTCGCCCTAACCTACCTACACCTGGTACCAAGCAATAGCCCGTGGTGCACCTCAAGTAACATTTCAAACTGGGACATGCCAATGTCCCATATAGACCGAAGGCTAGCTTAAATGGTTCGAAGTCCTCGCGCCTCGTCGCTATGTCTTCAATGTTCATCAAGTGGAGTCATTCGACGTGTCGTACTCTGTCAAACTGATAACAAATTTACATTAATTTTCAAAGTCAAAGGTCGAACTCACTTCTTCTGTCGCCCCACGTTTCTTCGTTTTCTCCCAAAGCTACCCATGCTTGGTATCACGAGATAGCCCGCAGGGAACTCTGGAGTAGCATTCCAGCTCGCGACATGTCAGATGAAGCCTTAATGTCAATGATTAGCTTAATTTTCCGAGTCCTCGCGTTTCGTGGCTATGGCTTCAATCTGCATTATGTGGATGTCATTCGGCGTGGCTTGCCGTACGGTATCAGAATGTTGAGGTATCGAAATAATTTCAAAGATGTCGAAGGTCCGGCGTGTTTACTATGATCCAGTGTAATAGGAATGGGAGGGCCAGATCTATATTTGTTTGCAGCCTTTGTGATAGCGAGTACTCGTATCCTATATGACTATGGGCTTCCCGAGGAAGCCGTCATAACCTGCTCAGACGGTACTCTCATCGCTGGTTTTTAATTTACGCTGCAACATTGCTGTTCCGGACATATCAAATATGCAACTTTTTCAGTTTTTTCGTTTTCCTCTTAGTGGTTCAAAGGAAGTTGTCAAATATGCAAGAAAATCCAGACGTAAATGCGCACAATTTTATAGCTAGCCCGAGTTCATAACCGCGAGAGAGCAATGCTGTAATCAGGTATAGAACCCATGAATTGTCATGTGATGACTTGTCTGGAGGGGCGCCATTTCTTTGGAGCGGCGTCACTGTGAAAGCGTCTGAAGGGGCATCTGTGTCTGCAAAATTCGAGGGGGCGGGTTGCACTCGGCCCTTCCCCAAGGGTGCCTTTCCCTCCATGGGGTGCCTTTTATTTCATAGAGGCACCTCGGGCTGAAAAATCCGAGCGGGTACACTGGAACATTTCCAGAAGGACACATTTTCCTGGCCTGAGGGAAGCCACCTTCCACGTGGGGGGTGCACACCCTCAGTTCCAGACCCTTTATTTCCTTTGGTTGTCATTGCATCGAAAGGTGTCCCCGTACAACAGTGAAGCATGGGAAAGGAAGTTGCATAGTCATATTTGCTACTATAAGACAATCGTCCGATAATTTATGTTTGCCTGCTACAAGAGGGCAACGTTTAACATACCTATAGCATTGCTCTATGGTGATCGCGAAATCGGGTCCAGCACGTATGACATAAAAGTAGACGTCCATAGGGAGTGCTAAGTAGTGAGACTTGCTACTTTTCATGGAACATTTAGTCCCCCAAATATCATTTTAACAATGGTAAATCTTAAAAAATGAAATACATGTCACATTTAATTCATGTGTCTGAAAATGGCATTGAAACAGAAGTGGCTGAAATCCAAGGATTTGTTTTCGGGGGAAGGGGGAGAAGGCGGGGCTAGGTCCCTCGATCCTGTTTAAACTGACCGCGTCCAGGATTTCTTCCCCCAAATTTCGAATCCGTGGTCACACCCATGCTCCTGAAACATGATACACGTGCGCTGACATTCATACCAACCAACACCAGTCTTATTCAGAATCGCCGCAGCTATCCAGCGAAGCGTGTTTCCTCCTCTGTTCTCCGTCCAGACGGCGGTCGACAGGGTAGCCCGTCGATTCTGGCAATGACGGTGAATGACGGGAGTGGTGTGTGTCTGCTGTTGCAGACGTCAGCGCCGAGTGCGTCCACTTGGCAACGTCTGATGCTGCCTGAGACTGTTTGAGGTGTGACCGAGTCCGGATAGTTGGTCGTCCGGACTCTGGGAGAGGAGGGCTGTCTCTGAGAATGGGGCCCTTGTCACCGGTCGGCGCGTCCGGCACACTCACAGCCTCCTCCAGCCGGGCAGGACCGTTGGCGCGCAGCCGCAGGGTGGCCTTGCCGGAGCCGTAGCCGGCCTTCTTGCCGGCGCGGGGGTCTGAGCGCGGTCCAATGTTTGCTGCGGCACGACACCAGATATCAGTGCGGAGGCTGCGCCGCCGCCGGCATCGCATCCCAGGAGGAAGGGCGATGGCTTAGGCGCAGATGATGTCGGTGCTCTCCATGGCGAGGGCCAGACCGATATCGACAAAGAACAGATGCAGGATGGACAGGGACGGTACAAATAGCCACACAGTGGTTGAGTCTTGTTGAATTTGTCAGTTTGGGAGTGGGGCATTGGCATTGACTATAAGTCTGATGCACATTTTGAAGCACATGTTTATCAAATATATTTGGCACCTCCTCCAGCTGACAGTCCGGGAGGGTTGTTTAATCCTCTTGGATTTAATGTAGACCTTATCACCGGAATAACTTTTTGTGGAATCCTTGCAGTGGTGTATGCTTACCGAGACTAGCCTCAGATAAAGTTGGATCCAAACCCGTTACTCCAAAATCGTTATCTCCCTTAAGGGGTGGGGACTTAACTTCAACACTCGGTCACACAAACGCAATTTAGAAACTCGCTTGCTGGCAGAATAGAATGAGCCATAGCCCAGTCCGCGTGCGACACATGGAAGAGCCTGAGAGTTCAACACGGGCTGGTACGGAACAATCACATGTTAGGACACATACGAACAAACACCTATACTGCCTACAAACACCACACAATTGCACACCATAGTACATCACAGAATGCTGCCGGCGTATTACGGCAGCAAATCTAGAGAACGGCGGCGTTGCGAAGGTAGAACTTGACTGTCGGATTAGTGATGGTCAGGTAGCATCCGATTTTCCGGTTAATGATACGTACCGAAGCCAGCCTTGAGAGGCTCGACGGTCCGTAGCACGAATGGCTTGCCGACATCGATGTCCTTGAGCATCTTAGCTACCTCGTAGTGCCGGCTCCCCACCAGGCTAGTGCCGTCAATTTTCTCAATATGATCGCCGACCTGGCGTCAGATGACAGGTCAGTAATAATCAGTGGGACCGGCGGTACTGCGACCACACGACCCGAGGCCAGTCGACGCCAGGCCTTGTTTGGCCTTTACAGGATCACTGGCTACACTGTGTTAACGGACTTTTTCTCAATAATTTGAACGCATTAATTGCAGTAAGACATTGATGACCAGGGACGCAACTAGGATTTCTTTAAGGGGGGTCGATTAAAAACATGTGATCTGCCAGAAATCGCCTTCAGCGCGCGAAGCACACCGAACATTTCTCATTTGGCATTGTGCAAATCCACTTCTTGTTTGATCTGGTGCGTTTCTTTCCTTAAAGGTGACCGGATCCTGCAACACCCCTCGGCTGCGCCTCTGGTCACAAGCACGATTTCAGCAAAATTTCACCAAACATGCATTCAGATATGACATCATGATCATAAGAACTGACGTAGCTTGATGAAATAAAAAAGATATCGTCCTGGTGTGCACGTTCAGCAATGACAACCGTGCGATGTTGAATGTCGTCACCCGGTAGCAAGATAATCACACCACTGATGGCATGCACCCATCACATGGACGCTGCCACGTGGTGATGGGATGCACCAATCGGATGGCGAGGGCGACCCTCGCCTACAGCACGCTGCCACGTGGTGATGGCATGCACCCATCAAATGCATGCTGCCATGTGGTGATGGCATGCACCCATCACACGCACGCTGCCACGTGGTGATGGGATGCACCCATCGGATGGCGAAGGCGACCCTCACCTACAGCAAGCTGTCATGCAGTAGAAGCATCACACAGTACAAAACAAAGGCGTTTTATACGATAGCCAATGCACGATTTCCTCCTTCCTTCCTGCACTTTGAGTTTCATAATTGTATGCAGCTGGCAGTCGCATGAAAATATTCGAGTCTCACCTGCCGCTACTGTTCGCCCGCGACCAATCGGCGTGAGAGATTGGCGACGCTACATGACTCAACGGTCGATGTGTCGTAAAACCAATAACCAACCCCATGAAAATATTCGAGCCGGGCGTGTTGAAGGTCGGGCTGCTCGATCTTAACAAGTCAAACAAGGCTAAACGAGGAATTAACCGAACAAGGCATTAACCGAACACAAGTATGCACCTGGTGATCTTGTTTCAGTGTCATCCGCAGGGAGACACTGACATTTCAGGTGATCTTGTTTCAGGAGACACTGACAATGATCCCTCATCCAATGATGAGGGATCATTGTGCAACAGCATAGTACACGTGCAGTACAGTATGGACGTCTCCATGTGAAATTAATGCTTCAATGGCATTTTTATCAGGGAAGGGGGATAGTCGGCTAAAAAAGTCGTTGAGCAGGGGAGTGGGGAAGGGAGTAGAGAGAGGGATGTTCTGGAAGGACGCCTATTCAGGCGTCTCAATGGCTAGGCTTCGGTCTGATTGACAGGGGGGACAAATAAATGATAGGGGGCCAGTTTCCGCTTAGGACATACAAGGTGACACATGCAGCATGAAATTTGTGCTGTGAAATATATATATATATATATATATATATATATATATATATATATATATATATATATATATATATATATATATATATATATATATATATGTATATATATATATATATATATATAGTACAGTGTAGTTACATGGTTACCGATGTAAGGACCATAGGTCTCAAGGGTTATATAGTATTATATATTACCGTAGTAGATTATATATTAGTATATAGAAATATAGAAAAGGCCAGAAAATGGTTTGAAATATCGGATTTCACCTTCATCACAATAAATCAAATTGAGTTAAAATTGCCACCCCGGTAGCTCAACTAGTTAGAGCTCTGACCTGCACTGACCTTTCCTGTCCTGGCAAGACAGGGCTGGTGTCCTTTCACGCGCTTGCATTTAGCCCCGGGCTGGGAGGGTCAGTTGGCAATTGGCCCAATCAGGCCGGAGGTGAGTTATCGGTGCAGCCGTTCCGGTGCATTGACGGCACGTTACACCCTCGGTAAAATTGATACCGAAGACAAAGCTTCAACGGATTGTTCCGTCTTTGTAATTTCTTTTATAATCATTGAGACTACGATTATTATAGCAATGCAATTATACTTTGTCGCGCGTCTCGCAACAGCACTTCTATGCATAAAGAATAAGATAGGCGACAGTAACAGCACATCCACGTGAATCGTCAAGTATTCACTGTACCATGACATTCGCGACACACAGCCGATCCTTTTGTCCAGTGTCCACGATACCACAGATCATTGTGTTCCAATTGACGCTGGGTTGGACGTGCGATGCGAATAAATGCTTTCAAGCTGTACCATAGAGAATGGCAATGAAGACAAATGCCACACCTAATGTTATACCTAACCATGAATAAAACGGCACAAAACAACACCCGGATAGTACTACTATATCCGTGGAACGTGGCATGCGTTTCTCCATCCTGCAACCAGAGACGCAGCACATGTTGGCCCCCCCCCCCCCTAGCAACCAAAAATACACTAGATCAAGAAAGAAACCTTGAGATTTTCACCATTCAAAACCGTAAATTTTCGGCGCGTTGGGCGCGCCGAAAGCTGTTTCTGTCTCGTTGCATTGTTTTAGTCGCCTACCTTGGGAAAATCCTGGCTGCGCCATTTCCTGTAACCAGTGTAATGTTGATCCGCGAAATTACTGAACAGGGTCTCGTATAGCATGCATGCGACATGCGTGCACAAACCAGCGCATGCGCGTACTACTCGTGCGACAACTGCACGACCATCGCCGGACCGTACTTGCACGTGCGGTATTCGTGAAATGACGCTGCCCTCCTTGATGCGTTTGATAAACGCGTAGCCGGCACCATTGTCGGTGATGGTCAATCCCAACGCCTGCTCCGTCTTCAAAATTTCGATCTCCTTCGGCTGACCTGAAGAACGACTGGGTAAGTATGGGTAGAGCTGAGGCTGTGGTCGAATCACTATAGGTAATCGTGAGTCGCGGACAGCGCTAGATATGCACAACCTCCATCGATGATTGTAGAAATAAAGTAGGCCTGAAGGCAGATCGTACGCGTAATACGTGTTACCAATCAGTCTGTAGAGTCATATAGTCAGGATTTTCTTAAGCAAAAACCGAAGACTTTCTTCTACTATCCTCTCAAGAAAGAGGAGAGAAAAGGTGAACGACTCTCGTATGTTCTACTCAGTGGCCATGCCCGGCGAACTTCATTTGGTAAGACGCATTCTGGTAGGATGCTTTAGTGGGCGCTAAAATCCATTGCACTAAGTCATTTCGCACTATACATCAGTCAGATCAGATAAATGCATCAGTTAGGATTGACTATATACAGAGTGTCAGTTTCGCAACAGTATCTAACATTTTGTTTAGTGGAACAACGTATGCACTTCTCTGTCGTGTCGTGAGCCGACGTGTTATTGTTAGAAGCGTTCCTGTTCGCACGACAAACATTTTCACGTGTATCGCTTCTAGCCGCGCTCAAAACAATGCATAACTTCTCCGTATCGGTAATGGTGTATAAGTCCTGCAGGGGTGCAAGGATGCATTATCCTGCTCCTGGTGGCAGTCTCGAGATGTGTGGACGCGGTCGCCGCAGCTTGTTTGATATACCAACCTCTCCTGTGGGCGAATATGAAGTCCTCCAGTCCGATCTGGCCACCCAGAAGTTTCGCCATGTCCAGCTTGTGGGTGTTCAGCGTGCAGAACAAGATCTGAAATCGGGAACAACGCAGACATTGAGAAAATCTCCTCACTGGCCATTGCTTGATTCAGTCCGGGCGTCGTGTTGCTGACGTAGACAATGTGAACTCATGTGTGGGCGTAGAATGAGCGAGGCCGAAAGTAAAACTACTTTGATTTCAGCACTGTCCGATATTTGTCGAGTTGAGGCGTCTTGTCCGACCTGCCGACTTAATCAAGGGCAAGACTAGGGGCAGGGGGAAGTGGACATTGCACCTTTGGACATCCACAATGGCTTTGGAAGCAGCATCTGAACAGGTCTCGTTAAGTTTATGATGGTCTCCAAAGTTCCCTGCTGGGATGGGGATGGCCGAGTGTTTAAGGTGCTGGGCTCTGGGCATCAAAGTTCCTGGGTTCGACACTAGCGCCGCTCTGGACATTTCCAAATCCCGCGGCCCACCGGCGAAACAGTGTGGGCGGCGCCATTGGTCGTGAATGTACATAAAGTGCGTCGTGAACCACCCAATAAACATACAAACAAATAAAGTACCCTTTTCATTTCTCGCCGAAGATGAAATTGAAGGATTTCCTTTATCGTCGAGTTTCACATGGACCATATTCAGTGCAGCGTATATAGACCGTAACCACGTCACAGTCCCGCTAAGGCCGTCTAGCGGACTTTATGGAGGTCCCTCCAGAGGTTTCACGATGGGTCATTCGGAGAATCTACGTAGCCTCCACGAAGAGGTTACGGAAGTCCTTTAGAGACTGCAAGGACGCCCCGAAGCCCTATAAAGGCCTAGTCAAAGGCTCCGTCAAACGCTTAAGGGTGCTCTCGGAGTTTCGATGATAGACACAGTATGCGAGATTAGTCACTGTATCTTGATCCCGATACAGTGTATCACTAATCCCGTGAACCACTTTGCATGGATCTGCGGAAGGTGACGTCGTGCAGAAGTTGACCGAACAATGCATTACTGAGCCGATTTGTGTCGTGGCTGTCCACCTATCACCGCTGAGCCGACTACCGGTGGCGTGCCATGTCGGACCGGGCTTCAGCTGCGGCAAGGTACCCACCCCACCCCACCCCACCACCCCATACTGAGCAGTGCACGATGCCTTCCAGACGTGACATCACATAGAAGTGCTCCGGTGAGCGTGGCTGGCTCACGAAGCACCCAGCTCGGCGGGCTGCAACTATTGCTCCGGTTTGACAGTGCGACCCGTCTGCTCTGACCCACCACTGAACTCTTGGTCCACTGGTGTGGTCCAGCTCAGCTCCAGCATGTCTCACTGGTGCAACCTGCGTACGCTGGCTCTGACACACCGGTCCATTCTGAACGGCTGGTTCAGCTCGGTCCGCCGGTCCAGCCGAGCCCACCGATCTGTTCCGGGTTCTGAGCCACTGTTCGCGTCTCGACCAGCTGGCTCGACCGGATCCACCGGTTCGATCTAGCCCACTGGCGCGGTGTAGCCCAGTGGTCGAGTCTAGTTCGCTGGTACAGCCGGATTCACGGGTCCAGTCGGATCCGCCAGCTCCATCCAGGAAAAGATCGTCGTGCCATCGCCGCATTGCGACGAGTTCTCAACGCCCAAGCCGCGACCGCTTTCTTTTGTACTGGTGAGAGGTGACGGAACAGGTTTGCAGGTCGGGTCGCTTGAGAAGTTGGTCGTCACGCTTCACGTGCATTTACCACGTTATGTGACGCGTTATGTAGAGCGTCCTCCTCCAGTTTACTCTCGTGCGGGGGACATGAGTGTAGAGCGTCCTCCTCCCGCTGACCCCGTGCGGGACGGAGTGTAGAGCGTCCTCCTCCCGTTTACTCCCGTGCGGGACGGAGTGTAGAGCGTCCTCCTCCCGTTTACTCCCGTGCGGGACATGAGTGTAGAACGTCCTCCTCCCGCTGACCCCGTGCGGGACGGAGTGTAGAGCGTCCTCCTCCCGTTTACTCCCGTGCGGGACATGAGTGTAGAGCGTCCTCCTCCCGCTGACCCCGTGCGGGACGGAGTGTAGAGCGTCCTCCTCCCGTTTACTCCCGTGCGGGACATGAGTGTAGAACGTCCTCCTCCGGTTTACTCCCGTGCGGGACATGAGTGTAGAGCGTCCTCCTCCCGCTGACCCCGTGCGGGACGGAGTGTAGAGCGTCCTCCTCCCGTTTACTCCCGTGCGGGACATGAGTGTAGAACGTCCTCCTCCCGTTTACTCCCGTGCGGGACATGAGTGTAGAGCGTCCTCCTCCCGCTGACCCCGTGCGGGACGGAGTGTAGAGCGTCCTCCTCCCGTTTACTCCCGTGCGGGACATGAGTGTAGAACGTCCTCCTCCCGTTTACTCCCGTGCGGGACATGAGTGTAGAGCGTCCTCCTCCCGCTGACCCCGTGCGGGACATGAGTGTAGAACGTCCTCCTCCCGTTTACTCCCGTGCGGGGGACATGAGTGTAGAGCGTCCTCCTCCCGCTGACCCCGTGCGGGACGGAGTGTAGAGCGTCCTCCTCCCGCTCACCCCATGTGGGACGTCAGCCGGCCTCACCTGCCCCAGTCGGCGTTCGTCCAGGTCACTCGCCTTTCACGGCTGACAAAGCGCGGTGTGAAGTGGGGCGGCTCATCACCGCCGTGTTTGTGACGCTGTGTCGTGACGTCACGCCGGCACACGAGAGCCGACGGCCGGCGGTCCGCTGGCGAGGGGCGAGGGGAACAAGTGTGGCGGCAGCTGGCTGTCGGGCGGGTATATCGAGCGGCTGGCGGGCCGGCCATGGCGGCTCGTCAGGCCGCCAGCGAAACACGCACGGCCGCCCGATAGTGCATGGGCGTGGCCACCGCGCCGGCCTCGACAGCGCCGTCTGTCCGTGCAACTGGGCAGCTATGCGTATCTGGACTGGAAGATGGGTTGCATGTGGCAGCAATGCTGCTGAAATTTGGATCTGTTTGTGACTAGTCCTACTTTTCGGTGTGTTCAGAACAACCATAAACACTGGGTCTACAGTAACCTTTCCGCTTCAGGATTTGCTTTGCTCTCGGAAGCATTGTCCCTGGCAGAAGGCCGGTAGCGGCAACTGAAGCTTTTAACAGGTCAAGCTGGTATCGTGCTGTTCACCACCGTGTGCGAAACTGGGTATATTTCTGGAATGAATTTTCCCGTCCAGACGAGGTAGGAGGACTACGACCTCGTAAGATTATTCCCTTCGATGGCTTTCATAGCGTGCCTTCAGTTCCAAGGTAGCAAGGCGTTGTCCCTGAGCTCCCACCGCGGAGCCGTGGGTAGCTGAGTTCAGCGTCGCATCCCTCACCAAAGTCAAAACAAAGTCTTGTTCCACGTCCGCGGTGGCACGTCGCAGGTCACGCCCATGTTTGAGGCCACGACCATGGTCGGTGCCCGCGGCTACTGACTACGGTGCCATGCACAGACGAATTGGGTCAACATCGGGATAAGGGAATCAGCTACGCACTTGCTAAGTGGGGAAAGCGTGAGGAGACGCAGGCATGGTTCCAGTGTGGTGTAAAACAGGACGAAAGGGTGCTCGGAGAGGGCTTTGCTCACTGTTGCGCAACCATCCGCCTCTTGCGGGCGCTGGAGCAGTGGTGAGCGTTCGGCCGATGTGGCCAGCCGACGATCACGTGACTCATGACTCACTGGCGACTCACCTCGGACACGGGGATGTCGTAGCAGTCGGCAATCTTCTGGTAGAGCTCCTTGACGTTGGTGAAGCCGGAGATGATGCCGGTGGGACTGCCGTGGGCCAGCTGGCAGTGGAACACCAGCTTGGGCCTGGCCGGCGAGTCGGGCCGCCGCTCGTGTCCGTCGCCCGAGCTGTCCGAGCCGGCGCGCCCGTTGACAGGGCTGTCGGTGTCGGCGGCGCGCCGGCGGCCGCGACTGAACAGCGGCATGGCGCGGTGCGCGCCGGACGCGGCGTCGGCAGGAAGTGTCGACCGCTGCTGCGTATCCCCTGCGGCGGCGCGCCCGTCACGGCGTCACGTCACGTCACGTCACGTCGCGCGCGCCGCACCGACCGTCGGCGCGGCACTGAGCGGCAACTGGCCGCCGACGGCCGCGCAGCCAACCGGAACCGGCTGACCGGCACCCGGCACACCACGTCGCTCTCGGCCGCGTCGCTACCTCGCGCACTCGCCGGCGATGACGCCGTACGCCGTCGACGCCGATTCGGTCCGCGGTGCGGCAAACACTGCACGGCAAAGGCGACGCTCGCGCTTTCGTCAGGCCGCCGCACACAAACAGAGAGCGCGACTGCGGTTCACGACCTGACGAACCGCGCACACCTGCCGCCGCCGCTGCTCACCGGATACGCCGCTCCTGACATCTGGCAGCCAATTTATAGGCTACGTTTGGTAAATCAGACACCAGGGAACAGTAGAGGAGCCTGCCTGTGGTTTTTACTGTTTTCCGGTTCCGCTAGGCGGTGACGTGAGCTGCTCTCATGGCCGTAGTCAATGATTTTAGAAATACGTTTTGCATCCGCATTCGACATCCTATCCGGGTGCACTCCGATTTCGTTCAAATGTTTCAGAGGATGATCTTAGGCCCTTAGCAATGCACGCCACTGCACATTTTTTATGTTGCATAAGCGGTTTGACTTTTTTAAGGACATTTTGAAGACATTTTTTATATTTTCACCAGGCATAACCGTCAATGTTGGGATCGCTTCGCGCACCAGAAGCTTTCTCTATTTCACCACGTGTTTGTGGCTGCCCACGCCCTCAGGAATCCTGGCTGCGCTACTCCTAGTTCAGACAATTTTATCAATATAATTTTGCAAGCATCACATTCCCCTCTCTTATCTTCTCTGATCCTTTGTGCATTTGATGCGCGCCAGCCATGCGTGAGCGACAGCTCTGCGTGAGCGCCAGCTCTGTGTGAGCGCCAGCTCTGCGTGAGCGCCAGCCATGTGTGAGCGCCAGCTCTGCGTGAGCGCCAGCTCTGTGTGAGCGCCAGCTCTGCGTGAGCGCCAGCCATGTGTGAGCGCCAGCTCTGCGTGAGCGCCAGCTCTGCGTGAGCGCCAGCTCTGCGTGAGCGCCAGCCATGTGTGAGCGCCAGCTCTGCGTGAGCGCCAGCTCTGCGTGAGCGCCAGCCATGTGTGAGCGCCAGCTCTGCGTGAGCGCCAGCTCTGCGTGAGCGCCAACCATGTGTGAGCGCCAGCTCTGCGTGAGCGCCAGCTCTGCGTGAGCGCCAGCCATGTGCGAGCGCCAGCTCTGCGTGAGCGCCAGCTCTGCGTGAGCGCCAGCTCTGCGTGAGCGCCAGCCATGTGTGAGCGCCAGCTCTGTGTGAGCGCCAGCCATGCGATTATTTGCGGTAGTATTACGTTTGACTCGGGGAAGTCCGTAGTAGTGTTTCCCCAACGATAACAATCGCAATGTATGCGGTCATTGCTGACTAAATAATCCATCGTCGGCTGGTAAGTAGCCGGTTCTACGTGGCTCACTTCACCTGTGGAACGAGCACCTGTCGGACGGAACTCATGACTGACGTGCATACATTTACACACATACACAATGGGCATTATATACATATACACACACTGCTAAAATATTTATTTAAAAAAAACATCCTGAGAGAACGTTGCTTTTCTTTTCATTCCCAATGAACACATCTCGAAGACATTAATGTGCATTGCTTATGCAACCATCCACAAGGAGCAATGGCATTGGTGTATTATACATATACAATATACTACAATGTTAAAATGCTGTCCTGTATTAGTCATTTTAGCTTGGTGCCAGCATTATTCAAATGTTCGATATGTGTTAAAACCAACTGGCATTTTAGCTTTATTGCAGTTGCAAGTCTTACTTTCGAAAGCTGAATAGCATGTATGTGCTTGAGCTATCGACCAATATCATTGACAATCTGCTGTTTTAGGGATTTAACATGCCAGAACATTGCTGACATTCCTTGATAAGTAAACTCACACTGCTGAAGTTACACTTATGCAAAACGCTTTAAAATGTTTTTTTTAAATCAATCAATTTCACACATTTTACTCTTCAACGCAAGGTCACCACCTCGTCACCAAATTAAAAAAAGTGTAGAGCCGCCTCACGCATTCGTCGCATTCGCCACAATTTCTGCGTTCACGTTTGTGCCGTTTCTGCCTTTTGTGCTAGACCTCGTAAGTTGTGTTAATTGCTGCCACATGATGGTCTTGTACCATATTTCACCGACTATAATTTTTCGGCCTCGGCGCGATGTTGGGGGTCGTCAGCCTGTTTTTTTTTTGCGTGGTCTCGGTGTAATTTTTGCCAGACACCCGGCGCGATTCTTGGGGACCCACCGCCTCCTAGGGGGGGGGAACTTTGCCCCATTAAGTACGCCACTTAAATACGCCATTACGTACGCCACTATCTGCATATAGACGGTGATGCAATGCAAGGGGAAACGCCAATGATCAAGTTCACGTGTGAGATCCTCGTTCATCACACCTCGTTCATATGCTGGTGCTGCCCGCTGAACATCTTTGCAGCACCACAGTAGAGCAATGAATAAGACGTCAGAACGTGCGTGAAGGCGAATCGGGATCGCCCAGGATAAGTATGTTCAAGCGCTGAATGCTGTGTATCTTTATACAGCAGTCGCTACCGCACCGTTTAAGCTCAGATCTGCTCTGGGCTGGACACATTATATGTTAAAATGTATTTCAATTGATAATAGGTATCACATTGGCAAGGAGGCAAACAGATATATGAATCACAGAGCAAACTGGCCGTCCATCGCACGCGACGATTTTATGTTGAACTTTTTACCATGGCTAACATCAACTTTACCGTGAACTCTACGTGCCATACAGATGGAAAGGTGATTCGTGCCATTGGAACAGTCCACGCATCCCGCACTGCAAGAAGTACCGAAATAAATTATCTGTCTGCAAAACAATGAACCAGAAACTTTCTCATCTATAAACTAAACCTTACAAAACAGAACAACCACAAAAACACCAACATATTTCATACTTGTCACAGTGCACGAAGATAAAGTCATAAAGTCATAAAGTGTTAAGGCTTAATAAGGGCCACAAGGGCCCATCTGGGTCAAGCCTGTCTAGAAGATATTAGAAAGTACATGTTCACACCTATCAATTCCAAACCCATGCAATCCCTCCACCTGTGCCACCACAGCCAATCTCATCAGTATGAAGATGATGGACTTCTTCCCGTAAATAACACTTGCATAACTGCACCTTTCCGTTCTAGAGGTTTAACCTTGCACCCCAGAGAGGCCACACCGAATGGACACATACATCGCCGCCAAGCACGCCACAGAGCCTCATTGCCACGATTTACCACAAAGAACTTCAAAGGTTGAGGCACATAGGAGAATGCCAAGGATGCTTCGCTTTGACGTTCGATTCATGGTGGTGCTTAATACACCACACAGTGCATTGCTTAATACAACACAAACCGTAAATAGCATACATAATTCTACACTTTGCACGCAATGTGCTGGTGAAAGGTAAATACTGATTTGCACTTGAGTGTATGATTGGGAACGTTTGATGAGCATCGGTGCTTTGGAACAGCTATATGTGGGATGGAAGTCCTTCGGTAAGGTAACTTTTAACTCACCTCGCGAAAAAAGACTAGACCAACAAACCAGCAATTTCAGAAAAATCTGCGAGAAGCGCATAACAGTGCAGTCCCTCTCAGTTGGTTTCACTTGGGAGATTACACATACACACATCCACACACATACACCCCTACCCCCATATTATATATATATATATATATATATATATATATATATATATATATATATATATATGCGTGTATGTGTGTGCGTGTGTGCGTGTTTATATATGTGTGTGTTTATGTGTGCGTGTGTGCGTATGTGTGTGTGTGTGTGTGTATCTATATGTATGTGTGTGCGTGTGTGTGTGTGTTGTATGTGTGTGCGGATGGTACGATTGCATTAAAACACGACACGATAGCAAACGACCAATACCTGGATTCTGTGCAGAAACAGTGACCCCAAATGTTACTGGCACGTGCCGACGTCCAACATCCGACTGCCAGGCGAAGAAGCTTTGTCAGGAGCGATACCATCTCGACCCCCACGATCCATTCCGCTGTTGATCTCGGCCCATCACTCGGCGGCCCAGTAGCTGCCGCCGGTCGCGCCCCAGGCTGCTCCCAAACAAACAGCGCACACCGAGGACGCCGCGCCCGGGCCAAAACAGCCAAGCACGTGGAGAGCCAGCGGCTCCGTCAGCGCTGAGGCCGCACGATATGCGCGTGGATTGCCTGGCGGGCGATGTCGGCGCGCCACCGCGGCGTGGACAGTCCGGCGGGCGATGTCGGCGCGCCACCGCGGCCACCGTGGATAGTCCGGCGGAGGGCGGCCCCCCGCGGGCACCGGGGAAACGGGGGGGGATGTCGGCGCGCCACCGCGGCGTGGACAGTCCGGCGGGCGATGTCGGCGCGCCACCGCGGCCACCGTGGATAGTCCGGCTGGCGATGTCGGCGCGCCACCGCGGCCACCGTGGACAGTCCGGCGGGCGATGTCGGCGCGCCACCGCGGCCACCGTGGACAGTCCGGCGGGCGATGTCGGCGCGCCACCGCGGCCACCGTGGATAGTCCGGCTGGCGATGTCGGCGCGCCACCGCGGCCACCGTGGACAGTCCGGCGGCACGCGTCAGACCCGGCGCCGGCCGGGCAGCGCGCGGCTCTCTGATTGGCTGACTGCCGGATCAGGGGAAGCCGCCGCGAGTGGCCGCGGGGCAAGAGCGGACTGGGCGCAGCGCGTCGGCCCAGGGGAGGCGCCGGCCAACAGTTGGCCGCCTGATGCGGGCTGCGGCGGCGAGGGGGTGCGGGATTGTGTCGCGGGTGGTCGGCCAGTTGTGGTCCGCGTGCGCTGGAAGTTGTGCAGTGTCGAGTGTTCACGCGACATGGTGATGTGAAGTGCGACAATGCGGCGCTTACTGACCACATGATTGGGAAATCGTAAAAATGCGACCGAGAGCGTCTGCTGAAATTGCAAGAGACCGTCTTATTTTCGTGGTGAGTGCTTTCACTTCATTTTGATGGGGTTGACTGCGGACAGGTGCAGCACATTCTCAATCGCGCGCCTCGTCTAGCCAGCAAGTGTCATGATTGTACGATGCAATTCCCCGAATAGCTTCTGAATAACTTTGTAGTAATGGTTCTGTTTGCTTAGTATTCAAGAGCGAAGAACCACCCGTAATTAGTGGTGTGGCCGGACCTTTGATGCCGTTCATGTCATTTTGTTCGAATCCCGGAGCCAAGCCAGGTCATGGTGTCGGTGCTGTGGGAAAAACAAGTACTGTACTTGTTTTTCTTCATGAACTGAATTTTTTCCATCAAACGTCGGTAAATTAATGCGAATATGATGCAAGGCTGCGGAGGGATACGTGTTCTATCTACTCTACACCACGGTCTATGCCTAGCGTTATTTCACGTGGCTTCCTGCAATATCCGCTGCACTATGTAGTATAGCATGCAACGCGTATGCTCTGGTGGGCTGCTTAACATGCTATTAACAGTGCCTGAAACGTTTACTGACTACGAAGCCGATTTTCACTCGTGTCTGGCTGTGCTCACCTTCCGATACCGGATGTAGCCTCCACCACGACAAACCACGGTGTGACGGATTTGACGTCTGGTGTTGATACCACAGAGATATCGCATGCTCGCACAGTTCAAGCCGATTCAGAAGTGGTTGGATATCCGACCGGGCCTGAAATTGTCTTCTTCGAGGTCCAGTTTGTGAGCCATTTTTCGCCATGTAGGCGTCGGTGATTTCTCCCATTTCTTATGTTGAGATCGTGTCATTGGCCTTGTTGCCGCGTGTGAGCCAATCCATGTGTCCTTCAGCTGTAAGTCATCTGTATTCATGGTGCACATGGTGCGGTGTTCATGCCTGTTCGCAGTGCCGCGACTGTACGATATAATGCGGCTGTGAACCACATCAGTTACGGTAAACGTCGCTGCGCGGCGGTATACGACCGAATTTTAACTAACTAATTGGATGGATTGTACCGACGTGTGATCCCTGGCCTGCCAGCGGTGCAGAAGCACAACCGACTGACTCCTCATTGTCACATGTGATCCCTGGCCTGCCAGTAGTGCAGAAGCACAACCGACTGACTCCTCATTGTCACGCTGCCACCTGTCGAGTGCATGCACATCGTACCGACATCATTCACATTATAGACATATATAAATTATATTATTTATAAAGATGGCTATTACAGAGATTTCCTCCCGAGCTCTGGATCAGTCATGACGTACTTCCGACCTCGAGGTCAGAGGTGTGGTTTTATGTCTATGGATGCCTGTATGTCCACGCCACTGCGAGTGCCCACCACAATTCCCGGGAGAAGGCACACACGCTCCTGTCTGAGCGCCCATCACAAGTCATAAGCGTAGGAGCAAATCTATCGCTAACCTCCTGCAGAAGTATAGACTATGCTCTGCACCAGATGTGATATTAAATTGGCCATGCACTGGTGCAGGCGGGCGGTAGCTTTACTCCCAGCTGATGTCACGACCGCTGGCCGACGTGCCGGTGTGGTTTTGCATTCTTTTGGTTGGTACACTTTTGCCTCCGGTGTTGAACTGTTACCTGCAATTAAAAATTGTGTTCACTCACAGTTGCTTGGGAGCAATTCGTAGCCCATGCCTATGGAACCCCATCCCAACGACAGATCCTTTCATCGAGCAACAGAGGCGGAATCTTCGAATGCTTTGGGTCAGCCAGTTATTTTTTACGCTGGCCGTAACGACCATACGATCGGTTCGTACTACCAACCGTAGACAGCACGCACGGTCTGTACCACCGTACGTAACGAACGTACGTATACGAGAACGGTAGGTCTCTACCTATCGTTCGGCAGCGGAACGTGTATACCTTCTGTATGTCGGTCGTAGCGGCCGTCCGGTCCTGGGTGAATGCGAAAGTCCGTTACACTGTTGTTGAATAACTTCTGTCGGGCGCCCAGCCGAAGAGTTCAAGGTCAAGAAGGTTTCGTCGGTGAGGATCTCTCGAAAGAGCCATAAGGAACCAAGGTGGGCTGTCATGGGCAGTGTAGGATTTCCATATTTTTTTTTCTTGGTAGTGGAGTACGAATTTTATAGCTGGATTCCAAAAATAGCTAAGCACTTGCTGACAATTACCCTTGTTTTAGTGGGGCTGAAAACCGATGTTAGCGTATGCATAAACATCTTGACAAACTAAGTCATGCCAAACATTTTGCTGCACTAAAGAAATGAGTTGTCCTTAACCAGGTAGTATTGCCTTAATGAAAGTAAAAATAAACGTTAGCATTTCATGCTGTATGCACCATACAAACATGTATGTACATATAGCCAACTGCTAAGTCAGTAATATGTCAGCAAGCTATGTCATGAATAGGTGCAATTGTGCCAAAGGAATGCATCTAGTGGGAAATGCTCTCAGTAGCCAAAGTAAAAAAATATACTCATGATATATGCAAATGGGATAGATATTGCCCGAGTGTAGGTGGGTGACGCATTTCCAAAGTTCACAAACAAATATTTATGATGAATAGGCATGATGTGATGTGAATACACATAACATTTCTGCTGGCAGGGCTCAGGATGAATCGCACTAAAACTCATCTTTGGCGGACCACACAACCGGGATCATCCTTCAACAAACACTTCTCCGAAGGACTAGTCCCACGACTAATGAGCTGAGCTCACCCGCGATTCATTGGAATTATTGCTAACTTCCGTTGTCCTCTTTCGGCAGATTGGTGGTCAAGATCTCAAGCGCTCCCAAAGTGCATTTCATGGCCCCGATCAACCTTTGCACCATTCCGAGTTTGTGCGCACCATTCGCCACCAATATGAAGTGACTTAGGGTCCAGTAAAAGGGTGTAAGTTTATATACTTTTTTGGGGCGAGGAATAACTGCATATTTTAACGTCAGGCCTAAGGTGGTGCGTGATATGAATGGCCTTAAAATAAATACCGACTAAATATGCTCGCCAAGTACCTAGACACATGAAAGCTACAAAGTTATTGCTATGGTTGGGATTTGGAAGAGACCCCTCCCAAATCACTTTTAGTATGAAGGAACCTCTGGAATCTTTGTCTTTGGAGTCTTTTTCTTTTCATGGCATAGGATCAGGCTTCTATGGCGATGGCCTCTGGTACTAAGCCCGAATATGGACATTGTTTTGTTAAGTCCAGGCCATGAATCATGATCATGGATGTGACCTGCAGAAATCGAGCAAGAAGGCTTTCTGTTGACTGCACTGTGACCATATATTTGTACCGAGCTACCAAATTTTGTAGTATTTTGCATGGGTGCAGTCTGTCTGCATTTGCCATCAGCCATCATTGACTACAGATGATTGTAGTGAAGAAGCATGGACCATAACCTTTGTCAGCTGGTTCAATACTGACACCTAGTATGGAACGTTTTCACCCCATTAAAAGCACTGACATCTTTCCTTTTGGAGGGGGGGGCGTTCCGAGGGCAATTTTTTATTCTCCGACTCCATGGGCAGGAATATCTTCTTTTTCTATGAGGGCTCCGATACAATTTGTTTTTATTTTCCGACTCCAGGTCACTCAAAGCCCATACCTGAAAACAACGAGCAGTTTCAGCGATCCCTGCACGCCGACCAGTCAATGACAAAATACAACTTTGAAAGGCAGTACAAACCGTGCAGCACATGTTCGTCGGTGTTGCGCTAAAAACGTCTCCGCACAACTGGCGGCATGCGAGAAGACGCTGTATTTGTGTCAATATAGTCGATAATTAATTCAATATTTATTCAATATCCATTCAATATTTATATTTACCAATATTTATTCGGATTTATTATATATTTACATTAATTAATATTCATTCAATATTTATTTGTAGATATTTGTGCTGGAATACTCGCCAAGAAGTACCAGAAATCCCTAGTTAGCAAACCTGGGGGTACTTGGTATCGCCGGAGTAAATACTTGAAGCCTCATTTGGCCATTAAGGTGCTTTGAATGCGCAATCGAAGGTCATTTTGTTAAAGACACAACCTTTTTTTAGACACAACGAGCCCGTTCAATGCAAAAAGCTTCAAACTTCCTAAAAGCGGCCCCGGAGCACGCAAGTTCCCCGAGGCGATTACACCAAGAAACCAATGTCATTTGTGCACTTATGCACGACTGTCAAATATGTTTTGGGGAAAGGTGCGAACATAAATAATGCGCCTTGAAACATAACTGTATTTGGCGTTCATCAGTGTTAGTTAAGGGTCCGTAATACTTGTTCCAATTTTACTCCATCCATCTCCTGTTTGCCAGCCCGGTGATGAGCTGTACTTCTAGTGCTGGGACAAGCGAATCCGACCAGCTCTATTTAACAGCAATAATAAAACCGACCATTAGTCGGTTTTACAGCGGCAATTTGCTCTCTCGTCTGGCCACTCTGGATCCTTCCAAGTCGATCCTTACTTCAACTAAACATTCGAGACATGAACTAAACAATTACATCGAAGAACTTTTAATATTAATAAGAATTGGTTCCAATCAAATTTCTCAGCTTTTTCATGCAAAATAACTTTCTTGGTGGTGAGAATAAAACTATTTTAGACGGATTGTTTTAGTATAATTTTCATTAAACCATTTTATATTCAGAAACCAACATGCCGAACCATGACTTCATGTCACTGGTTCGGCATGTTGGGACTTGTTGTTCAGCATGGGAAACTAGCCGATGTTGTCCACAAAATGCAACCAAGGAGAACCCCTGTGACACAATGTTACACTTTTGCATTATATCTTTGTCTGGCATATCCCAGAACAACACCCAAATCCTTCTTTTGCTCAGTCCCAACTCGCAATTGGTCACCCATCAGGCATGCATCCCTGGTATGCTGTCTACCTACATGCATTATCTTGCACTGATCAAAGTTACATTTCATTTGCCACTTGTTGACCACTTCATATGATGTGCCAACTAGTTTTGTTGAGTCTTCATGGCCAAGCAAAGCAAAAATACGTGAAGCATGTAATATTCTGCAACTTGTGCTATTCAGTTGAACTGAGCAAGGCTGAACTGAGGCTATCACAGCATTGAACATCACTTGTTCAACAATGATGCAATATAAATGGATCACAGAGAATGTGTGATTTTCTACGGAGAGATTCGTGATTTGTCGTGATTTGACTAAAACCCCTGCCATTCAGTGCACATTAGCCGGTTTGCATACTTTTCACAAATGTTTTACCAGTGCATGCTATTCACAAATTTTCACAAATCAATTTACCAGTCAGAATGGTCTCATTCGCGTCATAATTGATTCGTAGCGAAACGTAAAGCGAACGTTTTCATTCGGGGAAACAGCGTGTGTTATACCCGGTATATTTCCGCTCGTTTTACGACGTCTATCTTCTGTTTGGACGTTCGATATCCTTTCGTTTTACGAAAGTTTGACGCTCCGAATTACCAAGTGTGAACCGGGCTTTAAACGTTCGTAAAATGCAGTTTTGACGGGCGTCTTAAATACCTTCGATTGCCATTTGTTTTGACGAAACGGCCTAAAAACGACGAATAAACGCTCTGGAAGCGTCGAAAGACCGTACTGTAAACAGAGCATAAGGCGGGTGCTTCGCTTTCCCACTTCCGGGGAGCCAACATCAGCTGAGCATCAAATGCGATGCCGCGGCTCGGTGCTCCGTGCCATTGGCAATTCGTGCCGAGGTGCAGCTATGCGTCCCATATGTGCAGGGCGGACGACGGTACCTGCAGCACCAGTGCGGCGTCGACACGTCACTCGGTGCCCGTGTCGACGGTACCTGCAGCGGTGCGGCGTCATACTCTGTGCACATGTCGAAGCGCACGCGATGCGTTCTACTGTCAATGCGTTAGTGCCTGCAGACACATCTTTGTCTCCACGCCACTGCGACATTGGCCGGAGCTCGGCGTCCCAGCCGCCTCTGCTGGCGAGCCGGCGTGGGTCGGAGGGGCCTTCCCGCCGCGCCTCCGCGGCCCATCCCCATATTACCTGTCCGGTCACGTGACGCGCCGGCGGCCGCCGCTGTCAGATGAAAGGCGCCGCGCGACTGCGCGCCGCAGCGTCGCGGCGCGTCCGGCGCGGCGCTGGTTCGCACTAAATTGTGGCAGCGCACTGGGGATGGCAGCGCACCGACCTTTTGCCAGTTTCTTATGGCGACAGCGCTGTTATCGAGGCGATCAGGGCGCACGGATTAAGACCTGCGTCTGGGACGGCCATTTTCGGGGCGGTCGAGTCGTGGCTTACACGCGGGTGATAGATGGTTCCCTGACTTTGTGTCTGAGCACTCCGCCCAGCGAGCGTCCTCGTGCGTCTCCTCAGCTGCTCAGTAAGCCGACGGCAAAAGCAGGTGCCTAAGGCGCCGACCAAACTGGGAAGGCAAGCGGTGCCGGGGTTGGTGTGGCCACGCGCCTTTTGTCGTCTGAATCCTTAGCCGGAAGCACCGGCTCAGCGGCCGCTCAGCGCTCTCATTGGGGGCGGCGATCCCGGATCAGCGCCGAGGCGATCCGTTCTGGCCGGTGACGTCAACACGACCACTACTCCCATCCATCATTGGCCGCGCTCGTCCCCGCAGGTTGAGCGCCTCCGTCTTAATCTGCGCCATCATCGATCGAGCTGCCGGCAGATGATGTGGCCCGGCTGCGTCTGCTGTCCCGTGAAGCCGGCTACAGCCATGAGGACACCCGGACTGTGACGGTGCAACAGTATTCAGCAATGGATCGGCCACTGGCGACCGGCCAACGATTGTGGTGGGGCACTGTACGGCCCTGTATCGGGCATTGTACATAGTCCTTTAGGCCTGCGGCAGTGGGACAATATGTGGCCCTGTATTGGGTATTATAATCCTTAGACTGGCAGTGGGACACTATGAAAAGCTGTAAAACCACTCGCGTCCTCCAGCCGGTGACGATGGGGCACTATCACACTGCACCACCCACTCGCGTCCCGCAGCCGGTGACGATGGGACACTATCACACTGCACCACCCACTCGCGTCCCGCAGCCGGTGACGATGGGACACTAATCACACTCCCCCCCCCCCTCGCGTCCCGCAGCCGGTGACGATGGGACACTATCACACTGCACCACCCACTCGCGTCCCGCAGCCGGTGACGATGGGACACTATCACACTGCACCACCCACTCGCGTCCCGCAGCCGGTGACGATGGGACACTATCACACTGCACCACCCACTCGCGTCCCGCAGCCGGTGACGATGGGACACTATCACACTGCACCACCCACTCGCGTCCCGCAGCCGGTGACGATGGGACACTATCACACTGCACCACCCACTCGCGTCCCGCAGCCGGTGACGATGGGACACTATCACACTGCACCACCCACTCGCGTCCCGCAGCCGGTGACGATGGGACACTATCACACTGCACCACCCACTCGCGTCCCGCAGCCGGTGACGATGGGACACTATCACACTGCACCACCCACTCGCGTCCCGCAGCCGGTGACGATGGGACACTATCACACTGCACCACCCACTCGCGTCCCGCAGCCGGTGACGATGGGACACTATCACACTGCACCACCCACTCGCGTCCCGCAGCCGGTGACGATGGGACACTATCACACTGCACCACCCACTCGCGTCCCGCAGCCGGTGACGATGGGACACTATCACACTGCACCACCCACTCGCGTCCCGCAGCCGGTGACGATGGGACACTATCACACTGCACCACCCACTCGCGTCCCGCAGCCGGTGACGATGGGACACTATCACACTGCACCACCCACTCGCGTCCCGCAGCCGGTGACGATGGGACACTATCACACTGCACCACCCACTCGCGTCCCGCAGCCGATGACGATGATACACCAGTATTTCCAGGTTGGTGATAGATCCAGTGAGACCTAAAGAGGGGCGCAGCCAAAGGGGGTCTTGGATAGGTAATGGATGTGACTGAGCATCATGCACACTGCATATTGTGAAGGTTCGTCCAATATTTGATCAGTGCCCGGAGCTTGGTAGCTTTTATATTGGTGCACTCGGACACATCCACTTAAGTCTAGTTGCTATTCTTTCGCCGACGCAATAATATGGAACGCTTTAAAATCTGGCAGAATGTATCCATAGAAGGATACAATAAGTATAAACGACGATTGGTAGTGTAGGGGATAAAATCTACCCAGATTGGATCAAGGCAGCCTTCACGGCCTCAAGCTCTCGAACCTGGGAAGGATCAGGATGAAGGTGTAGGTGGGATGTCCGGTGAAACAATATACCATAGCAAACAACGATGAGCTAATGATGACTGAAGGTGAAGCTTAGTTCGTTTCGCACATCCACAGGCCGTCGAGCTACTTAATTTGATTCAGTTTGCACTTGGGCATGGCCATGTTCTCCACATTTTGATGTCTTCAATAATCCGGTATCTTCGTCCGACCAGTAATTTGTTTCGTCGCGCACGTGTCTTGGAACACGTGCCTTGCGTAAAATAAGCTGGGCCTTCTTGTAGCGCTGTCTTGCATAATTCGTCACGAAATACAAATTGATGGGATTTGATGGTTTTCACATTCCATTATCTTAACTTTTTGTGTGCGTCGCAATTTAATGCAAAAGTAAAAGCCTCACAATCTTCCAAGCAGAATATACCAGCCACAACAGGAAACCGAGATGCAGTCTGCAAGAATAATGGCAAATTGTCAGATGATTAAAAACCAACTGTTATCCCTCACCGCTAAAACCATGCAGCTGTTAGGACGACCGTCCCGCCGGATAAGTTGCCCCTTGATGGGGGTATCTTACGCAGCTGCTGGGACGACTGTCCCGTCGCCCTGGAGTGTGGCAGCTTATGCAGCTGCTGGAACCACTGTCCTGCCGCCCTGGAGTGTGGCAGCTTATGCAGCTGCTGGGGCCACTGTTCTGCCGCCCTGAAGTGTGGCAACTTATGCAGCTGCTGGAACCACTGTCCTGCCGCCCTGGAGTGTGGCAGCTTATGCAGCTGCTGGGACTACTGTCCTGCCGCCCTGGAGTGTGGCAGCTTATGCAGCTACTGGGACCACTGTCCTGCCGCCATGGAGTGTGGCAGCTAATGCAGCTGCTGGAACCACTGTCCTGCCGCCCTGGAGTGTGGCAGCTTATACAGCTGCTGGGGCCACTGTCCTGCCGCCCTGGAGTGTGGCAGCTTATGCGGCTGCTGGAACCACTGTCCTGCCGCCCTGGAGTGTGGCAGCTTATGCAGCTGCTGGGACTACTGTCCCACCGCTCTGGCTATAATCGTAGCTTGCATTGTATGGCATATCTGCATGACATGGGATGCAAATGACAAGCGAATTAGACCCGGTCTCCGTCTCCGAACCCACCGTTTGGCCATCGTTGCATCCTGAAAGAGCGCAGTTACGACAGAGCGCCAGACATTGTTAGTGTTGTACAGACCTCCTTTGCAGCTAAACTTCCATGACGGTTTGTTGAGACGTCTTCTGAACTGTCCGTAGATGTACGAACAATCTCCACTCACTTAACCGCCCCAATACTACGCTGGCCATCGTGAACTGAAGTTTGGAGAAGAGACTACACGGCTTGGTAGTGCGGAATGTCGTGTGGCGTTCCGCCACGAGTGTGCTTTGATGTTGACCCTAAAGTATCCTTTTAGTGACCATTTAGGGTTAGAATGGTTTATGGTGCAATATGCTGACATCGTGGGGCTGCATTTGGGTGTGGACAGCATCTGTCTTGCGAGGCAGATTCAGAGGGCAGACGCGGCCCAGGTGATTAACTTGTTGTCGAGGTTCTTTTCACCCCGATAGCCTCCGACGCTTCCAAGGAAGGCCACGAGAACAGACCGTCCTTTGTACGTCATGTTCCCTGCACCGCGGCAGGTTTCACGATGAGATCAATCAGTTGTAAACACATCCTTACTGCGTGCGTCTGTGAAGTCCGGTATTTCAGAAACGGAGAAAATTCGGATTATAATGTTGGCTGATATCTTGCATGGTACCACGCCACGTGCTTAGTAGAGCTTCTTGGGTATAACATGAACCAAAAGCGCGATCAAGAGAATGAACAGCACATGGAGAATTCATCATGTTTTATCACGTAGGCCATTTTTCTCACATTTCACAGTTTCTGCGCCACACCTTTCCCGCTCCCAGCGCCATACATTTCCACCTCTTTAATATTTGCTTACTCGCCGTGTTAAGATCGGCCTGACTGTTTCTGTTTTTAGTTCTCCACCTAAATGGAAAGATCCGGACCACCCAGGTCGCGTGGCCGACGCAGTCTATGCGCGCTGTACTCAAATCCCCCCGGTGGAACTCAGCCGCTGATCGTGTGTGCGACTCCCATGTTTGGCGACACTCCCGCCTCCTACCGCAAGCTGACCAGTGACTATGAGCCAGTCGGGTGCGCGCGCTTTTGATCGGTGACCCGACCTGCCAACACTGGTGACCTGTGACCGGCGGTGGCCAGAGCTGACCGACGGCCGTTGGCTGCAGGTGATGACGGTGGCCGTGTGTATGGTCGCCACGGAGGCGAGGCGCTCCCGCCGACCGGACTACTGCGACCAGAAGGTGAGAGCGATGCACAGCCGCGTGACCAGCAGATGAGCGGCTGCAGGCTGGCAATCAATACATACCTGTGGCTAGCATGTGAGCAACTCAAGTCTGTGACCAGCAGGTTGGAAACAGAGGCCTATGACCAGAGCTGGAAAATAGACTGCTCCTGGATGTTTGTCGCCCAGAGCGCTTTACCCTTTAGAAAATAATCCCCTCATTTTGTTCTCATTTGGAGCTTGAATGGTGCTCTTTGACAATGCACAGCTCTGACAATCGCTCATGATGCACTGCAAAGTGGAAGCTGAAATTCTGCTGTCACAGGTTTGAAGAAAAGTATCCTTTCCTTATTCGAAGACAATCTTGATTCATGAAGAACCCAGTCCTTCGGGACGTTCTGGGACGCACTGTTCTCACAACCGAAGGCGTCTCACGAGCGGCCGATGTGCACGGCCTGATCTGCGCGTGATTCCGATAATCCTTCACTCACGCAGATGGAGAGGAATGTTACATGCCCGGCTCCACACGCTATCAGTGCGCGATGTCCTATTGGCTGCAGCTCAGTTTGCAGGTGTAAGAATTTCTCCTTTCGCGTGGCTGATTGAAGATAGGATATTTATGTAAAAGCCATGTTTTTGTCTGGATGAAGCAGTTGAATAATATTTTACGTATCAGGGACATCCAATACAAGCTTTTTATCATTGGTCTGATCGTCTATCCGTGCCCAACATCATTCCTCGGACAGCCAGTCAGTTATACCTGGGACGACCAGACGTCCATTCCGCGACCTCACGCCAGACGTCGGCGATGTCTCAGACCGCATACCAGACGTCGGCCATATCTCAGACCGCATACCAGACGTCGGCCATATCTCAGACCGCATACCAGACGTCAGCTATGTCCCGGACGGTCACCAGACCTCAGCTATGTCCCGGACGGTCACCAGACGTCAGCTATGTCCCGGACGGTCACCAGACCTCAGCTATGTCCCGGACGGTCACCAGACTCAGCTATGCCCGGACGGTCACCAGACATCAGCTATGTCCCGGACGGTCACCAGACGTCAGCTATGTCCCGGACGGTCACCAGACCTCAGCTATGTCCCGGACGGTCACCAGACGTCAGCTATGTCCCGGACGGTCACCAGACGTCAGCTATGTCCCGGACGGTCACCAGACATCAGCTATGTCCCGGACGGTCACCAGACGTCAGCTATGTCCGGACGGTCACCAGACGTCAGCTATGTCCCGGACGGTCACCAGACCTCAGCTATGTCCCGGACGGTCACCAGACGTCAGCTATGTCTCAGACGGCCACTGGACGTCACTCGTCAGCTCGACTTGTGTCGTATCATACGGCACAAGCCGCATCTGGTTCCCATCTGGTTCAGCAAAGCTGATTCGCTGCTCGTGACAGGCAGACATCAGACGGCCACTGACATCTGGGTGCCGCCCTGTAGTGATCCGAGTAGCCACCTGGTATGACCACATTGGTGCCAGTCGGTCCCGGGAGCGCACACACGCCAACCCACTAACGCCCACACCTCTGAGCCGTCCTGAATCGGAGCTGTCTGGCCCTCGGGAACTGTCCTGAGTCAGAGGTGGGAGCACCTCTGAACCGCCCTGAACATTGAATGTGTATTGTGGATGTTTCTGTCCTTGCCTGAATCAGAGCTTGGGGCACCTGTAGACAGATGTGAATCAGAGCTGGAATCGTCCCTAGGTCAGCCTGATTTGGAATTTTGGGCAGATGTTAGCCAGCACGTGGGCGGCGCCACCGCAGCCGACGGGTTGGGGGGGGGGTGGACGCGGTCTCTAAACGTCAACTTTTGCGATGCCCTATGGCGTTGCGTGGCAAGAATTGATTTGCAACCCTCCCTCCCCTCTCATGTAGAATCCGATGCGACGTGCGTGGCCAGACGGCTGAGACATGTTGAGCTAGAGGGCTGAGACAGCTGAGACATGTGCTTTGTTGGGCTGGACGGCTGAGACACGTTGGCATACACAGCTGAGACAGCTGAGGGCTGTGCCGATCTCGGACAGACGACTAACCTTGCGGGCGGACCCGGCGGACCTGAGTCGGATGAGACACGATCAGCACGAGCCCAGAGCCGGCCAGGCTGTATCGCTGACCGAGCACCGTTTGACCGGGCTCAGGCGGCAGCAGAAGGCCCAGTCAGCTGCACGGCCTCCCAGTCCTCATCCGGCCTGCTCCGACAACGGCTGCTGCCTGCTACTGGGACGGCTGCATCCGTCGACGACTCCGTGCAAAAATAGCTTCTCGGAGACTCTAAGATACGCAGCACGGCTACGTGTTGGGGTCTCATGGGTGATGTGTGCTCTATCGACTCGTGCTCGTCGCGTCTCTACCGGCTTTATCGGTACATTTGGTCACATTGTTCGGACAGCACGCTGGAGCATTTGTTCGATAGTCTCTTGAACTGGCGATGTGCTAGCATGTCGCAACTTCAATTTCACATTGCTATGGTTTTCGTCTTTAGATTATGAGGAAGGTTCCTATGATGTAACAGTGTGGCGATCGACCACATTTTTTCCGATCAGCAGAGATCAGAATAAATTAGATGTATGAGATTATCTATTAATTAAGCCCAGCGCCGGTTCAAAGGCATGGGCCCAATACAGCCGTGGGCCGCTGGCGTCGTCAATCTCTAGTTCTTCATTTGGTTCGTGTTTTTCCTCTGATTTATCTTAATTATCGCACAATTTCGGAACAACTACATTTTACTCCCAACCTTCCGTTGGATGCACCGGTGCGTGAGCTATTTAGCTGATTGTGTCGCTTGCCCGGGCCAACGACCTCCGCGCATACGGGTAGCGCTTCATTGAGCTGCGAGCATCTCGGTTGACTGCTGTCTGTGCACATTCCGCACTGTCCACACGGCACACTGCAGACTGCAGACATACTGTCGCAAGTCAGCACGTCCGCACCGTCCACACGGCACACTGCAGACTGCAGACATACTGTCGCAAGTCAGCACGTCCGCACCGTCCACACGGCACACTGCAGACTGCAGACAATTGTAGCAGGTCGACACGTCCGCAGGCCCCCAAGTCCGCCGGCTGGCCAAGGCTCGCCGCCGCTTAGTCAGTCGTGTGAGGAAGCGATACGAAGAAAGATTTGCGGTAGTCGGTGGTCGCGCGTTCTGATATGGTGCGAGCCGCAGGCAGACTGCTGGCGTGTTAATTTGGCAGCGTTCATGAATCTCTGATGAGAGGCGACCGTGAGCTGAGTGATGCGGCTCTAGACGCCGACAGCTCGCTGCATCATACCACGAGATGGTGGCCGGCTCCCTGCTGAAAGCCGCGTCCGGTGCTAAAGAGACGGTAACCGACAGGCCGCCGTGTTTTTACGTGATTGACGTTGATATGCATGCACATCAACATTGATTGATGTGGATGCATAGAGGGAGAGGGGAGAGAGGTGTTAGTTCATCAAATGAGATAGAACGGATTTGATGTATTGGATAAGCTTCGAGCGTCTAGGGTTATGCTTCTTATTAAGATCGCCATTGTGTGGTGATGTGTTTTTAGCTGACAGCAGCTGCAATATTTGCCTATTATGCAATATGCAATATTCGACTATATATATATATATACTCGACAATATGCAATATTGTCGAGATTAATGTCTCTTGGTATTTCACTTTGGCGCATGTTTTAGCGGCATTCTGTGCACACCTAACTGCAAAGTCGGTATACAGCTTTAACCTTCCGGTCAGACCCTCCAATCAGATCCTCCGGTCAGATCCTCAAACCCTGTCTCTGGGGATAGTAACCCCCTCTAATATACAAACTAAGTGTCGCACGGAAACGGAAGAGGTGTCATCGGAAAGCGTTCGACGAGTAGGGCGCGGGTTCACCACCAAAAAAAAATCACAAAAGTGACGTCACTAAGGTGCCTTGGTTTTCACGACTAACATTATGTTCTTGGCTTTGGGGAGTTCATTTTGGGGGATGTTTGAGATTTAAAAAAAAATTCGGAATCATAAAAGGGCAGCGAAATCGACCCGTGTCATACAATTGTTTGGCCATTCGAACATTTTTTCTTTATACATTTTGAGTTTTCAAGTTTTCTTTAATTTTCCTTTTCTCATTGGTAGAGCAGACCTAAAAACGTTGTTCAAAATCGACTTGATCTCATGAAAATGCTTATTTTAGCCAGGATCTTCGATTTGAACTCTAATAGGCAAATATGCAAAATTAATAATAGTTTAAAAAAGCTGGAAAATGAAAAATTTATCGTACGTTTTGTTGCATCTTTAAAGATAAGCAAACGCTGAAAGTTACATTAAAATATCTATATCCGTTAAAGCGTGACGACTGGTTGAACTTTTTTAAGGTGACCTCACTTGATCTAGACTAACTTGTTGACCCAAGATGACCTGACTTCAAAAGTTGTACATTACCTGCCATATTGATGTGGGGAAATGTATGCCAACTTTCCGCGCGCTGCCGCGCGTCGTTCGTTCCCTATCCACGAAAAACCTGAAGGGGGACGGTTGAAGACCCCTAGAAATGGCGCGGGTTAAAAGATGAATTTTCATGCTGATAACCGCGATTGAAGCTCATGAAAACACACACATGGCTTGTTATGAGGTTACTGGAGCAGTCGACGATTCACACTTGATCCAGTTGGTGCCAAATGTGCGTTCATTTAAGCTTGTTCGCAATGACAAAAGCCTGGTGATCAGTAATGAATCGTTTAAAGGCACTGCGGCCGCCTCCACTCACTTTGGACATGTGATGCTTTCATCTACCTTGTCGTTGATAATGTCATGTGCCTTTGCTTTTCGAATTTTCGCATGCGAGCGGCTTTACCGACGCCGTGGCCGGGAATCATCGACATCTAAGAGCTGAAAGAGATAGTGGTGACACAAAGTAATCTACTATTGGTTGGGCCTGGCCAATCATTTCATGCATACTTTTAAAGTTGGTTCGAAACATCAGCTCCCTACGAATGTCTATATCGGCCTCCGGGCTGCTCCTGTGCTTGGCTCTTGTACGTCTCGTGCGCACCCAATGTCGGAACATTATATTTCTGTGATGCTTAATTAGCAATTCCTAGTTGCACCCGGTGTAGACAAGTTTAAGGCTCAAACACTCTTGAGCTGCCTGCAGAGCTCTCTAATTTCATTGGCTTCATGCTGTCACTGTGCCGGTCAAATGGTGGTACTTTGACAGCAAGTCTCAGCCAAACCATTTGCAACTAACAAGTAATTGGCAGTTAGCTATTTTAGAAGTAGTGTTTGCTTTGACCTAGATCAATGACGTGCATGGCTCTGATCAAGCAATGGTATCATGGATGCAAACTTGGTGAGTTGTAAACCACGCTTCAGCCTGCCTTGTCCCATCGCGCCAGCCATTCCCAAATTCAAAACCCCGCAAAGTTAGTGAAACCACCTGACTATATTTTTAAAATGCGAACATTCCTTCGCATGAATGTTCTTATCGAGATAGACGGGCTTGGTATTGACCGCTGGCAGGGTACTGGGCTGACCGCTAGCTATAACATTGTATCCTGGCCCCTGGCTATGACAATTGTATGACAATGTGTTCTCTGGCTAAGATATCGTACTCTGTCCGCTGGCTATGCCACTGCATCGTGTCCGCTTTGCGCGATTGACACCTGGTTCGCCTTTTCAGACGCGCCAGTCGTCGTTCCTCTGGAAGGTGCAGACCAAGCCACCGTCCTACTTTTTCGGCACCATCCACGTGCCGTTCGACCGTGTGTGGGAGCACGTGCCGGAGAACGTGAAGCGCGCCTTCCACCTGGCCGATGCGGTGTTCTTCGAGCTGGACCTGATGGACGCGTCGACGGTATCTGCGCTGACGCGGTGTCAGCGGCTGCCGCGCGGCGCCCGCCTGCGTCAGCTGCTGCCGGCCGACATGTACCGCCGGCTGCAGAAGCACCTCGACTACGTGCGCCACATGATGCCACTGTGGATGTCTGCCGACCAGCGCGGCCGCGGCCTCTACGCCGACTACCTGTTCAACGCCATCACCGGCGACTGGCAGCAGAAGCGGCCCGTCTGGGTGATGCTGATGGTGAACACGCTCACCGAGAGCGGCGTGCGGTCGCGCGGCGTGCCCGTGCTGGACCTGTACCTGGCCATGGAGGCGGAGAAGCGCAACAAGCGCACCGGCGCCGTCGAGAGAGTGGAGGAGCAGTGTCTACCGCTCAACGGCCTCAACATATCGCAGGTGAGCGGCCAGATGGGCGGACGGCGTCTGGCTGGCTGACGTTGAACCGCCAGGTCAGAACCCTCAGGTCTCTCGGGGGACACGAACAGTAAGGGGCGTCACATGCAGCCACGGATGTAGGCAAGTCAGGAGACGTCGGGCAGCACGGGGACGTTACTCACAACAGGGAGCATCACAAACAGCAGGGGATAACATAAGCAGCATGGAAAGTCGCAGATAGCAGGGGCGTCACAGACAGTAAGGGACAGCACAGATGACGAGACGTCCAAGAGGCGAAAAGAGATGAGAGATAAGAGATGGTGAGATTCCACATTTGGCATTAGGTAGTGACATACAGCCACACATCAACATGTTGCAAGCTTGACTCTATGACTTGAAGAGGGGCATTTCCGCTTTATGGAGAGCTAATGCCGCCTGTCGTGTGATGTGAGGCCCACGCGCACTTCTGTGCTCTGCTGCGACCATGAGCTTGTCAAATCGCGGCAGTGTTGGCATGTCGCGCAACACTTCCGAAGTTCGTAGTTAAGTCTATGTGCGTTACATGGAAGAACATTACTTTAAAAAATCCGAACATTGCCAGAATTTTCCCGTGACCACCCAATTATGACAACAAACAGGCTGTATGTAGCCATGTCAGGCTACAGAGCCTTCACGTATGAAGTTGTATTAGCAGCTCTAGTAGTTGCATGATTAGTGTCCGCTTGGAGATCTTTATGATCACGACTTCCATTCGAGGATACAGCTACTGGAAGAACCAACAATATCGTGTAATTATATCCTGAAAAACAGGTTGGGATGTCCATGTTTTGGAAACCTTTGCTGGCATCGAGCATTAATATACCGCCTCGTTGGTGTATTATGGTCTCGTTGCTCTTCCTGTAGCGTTGGGAAGAAGTCTTGGCTAATTATTTGGGCTTTAGGGCGCTTCGACTAGACTTAGTCATTCGCAGCCCAGCAGAAAGCCTTACAATTATCAGGACTCGGCTCCCTCATGGGGCTCGGCTCCCACACGGGGCTCGGCTCCCACACGGGGCTCGGCTCCCACACGGGGCTCGGCTCCCACACGGGGCTCGGCTCCCACACGGGGCTCGGCTCCCACACGGGGCTCGGCTCCCACACGGGGCTCGGCTCCCACACGGGGCTCGGCTCCCACACGGGGCTCGGCTCCCACACGGGGCTCGGCCCCACACGGGGCTCGGCTCCCACACGGGGCTCGGCTCCCACACGGGGCTCGGCTCCCACACGGGGCTCGGCTCCCACACGGGGCTCGGCTCCCACACGGGGCTCGGCTCCCACACGGGGCTCGGCTCCCACACGGGGCTCGGCTCCCACACGGGGCTCCCACAGTACAGTGTGGTAACCACACTGTACTTGATTCGACATTGCACACCTAAAGGAAAAAAATCGAACACTGAGTCACTGAGCACTACGTTACCACTGACCACTTCAATAATCACCCGATCAGGCGGCCTCTGTGCCACATCGGTCTGTGGCATTTAATCAGGCGGCCTCCGTGCCACTTCGGTCTGAAGAATTTAATCAGGCGGCCTTCGTGCCACATCGGTCTGTGGCATTTAATTAGACGGCCTCCGTGCCACATCGGTCTGTGACATTTGATCAGGCGGCATCTGTGCCAAGACGGCCTGCGACATCCGACCAAGCGGCATTTGTGCGACACCCAGCCAAGCGGCGTCCACGCCACAGAAGTGTGCGACATCCACTTAAGCAGCGTCCACGCGCACGCACGTCCGTGTCACAACAGTCTGAGACATTCAGTCATGCGGCAGCCGTGTCACAACAACCTGGTGGACATTACTGACGTGTCGCGAACCTCGCTGGTGGTGGTGGGCGATTGGAGGAGGAAGGGCTGGGTGGGTACTTCCCCTCACCACCGCTGAAGGCCGTCGGGCGGTCGTCTGCCGTGCTGTGATAGTCCCACCCTGGGATCAGACATGCGACAGGGGCTATGACTGATGCTCTGCAGGACGGAGGGTCCCGGCCGCGGCGCGCTGGCTAGGAGACCGGCGTCCTGCTCTGCGACCGGTTGGTTCGTTGTGATATATATGGACAACTGTTGCTATCTTGCGATTTTCACGGATGTCCTAAATGACCATACAACGGATGTCCTAAATAACTTGACTCACATTCTTGGGTGTCAAGTTATTGGTTGCTACGCGACAACTGAATACGTTCCAAATAAATTGCGCGACTTTGTTCTTCCTTCCCAGATCTATGATGCCCTAGTTCTGATCGTACTCATTTTTTTTGCATAGGTTTTGTAGATCTTGCCCTGGAGGATCCTTGAACGAGTCGGATTAACTAAAGTTTAGCATGTCTTGTTTGACGAGCCTAAACGAGATTCCTTCCTTCCTGTAATGCTTATCCACAATCTATTGGCCCGCCGGCCAAGTGCCGGAGAAACATATATTGACGTCATATTTTCAGCTTCGAACAGCTTTTGTGGTATGTAGCCGCCTGTGAACTCTCTGAATATGGGTTAAAACTGACTCGGATCTGAAGATTTGACGGATCGGTTAGACAATTGACGAAGTTGTTGATTCTTTCCTCCCTACTGGAACCCCACGAAGCAATTCCAGCCAAAATCAATGTTACTCGTATTGTATGGCGGCGTGCCATCGATAGCCGTGACGGCGGCATGCCATCGATAGCCGTGACGACGGCGTGCCATCAATATCCGTGACTGCGGCGTGCCATCAATATCCGTGACGGCGCCATCGATAGCCGTGATGCCCCCATGGATATCCGTGACGGCGGCGCGTCATCGATAGCCGTAACGGCGGTACGCAGTCGTTCGGTGTGCAGCTGCTCTCCTTTCGGGGCCTGCTTTTGTTTTGGCCGCATCGCAACGCTGACTTTATCAGTGGTTTCTGTCAGCGCTGACTGTCAGATGGGCTGTCGGTGACAGTGCACGATCAACTGTCCGGAACCGCGACCTTGATCTGACCTCAGCTGTGTGGTGCCGCGCCCCTGGTCTGACCTCAGCTGTGTGGTGCCGCGCCCCTGGTCTGACCTCAGCTGTGGGTTCCCGCGCCTCTGAACTGGTCCGACCAGCGCTACGACATCCGACCGGTCATCTTGTCATATAACCCACCGTCGGCCACCGGCCACCATCACTGGTCTGCGTGATTTATAAGATTAAGGGTGTCTCAGCTGTTTTTAGGTCAGTTTTTCATGCTGATTACAAAAATGGCATCAGTTTTGCTCGATTAGCTCGATTTGTAAAATATGTTATTTCACTCATATGAACCAAAACATTGCTCTGACTGGTTTACTAGTGAATCAGACAGAAGCATAAGTAAAGGTTTAAACTCCAAACAGATGGGCCATAAGTGTATTCAGAGCGCATCCCAACAGTACACACTATTGCAGAATAAATGGCCTTTTCAGGGATTTCCGACTGTGTTGAGCAGATGGGATATCCCTCTTCAGGCACCAACAACAGTCCGCCAGAAAGTTCACATCCCACCGACCTTGATAGCGTTCCTCCATCACCCGTATGTCTTTGTTTGCGTTTTCCCTCCTCTTCACTGTAATCACAGTTATCTGGGAAATAATCTAGATGGGACCTAAGGAAGTGCATTTTTACCGTCATTCGAGCACCAAGTTGCTGAAAACTGTCTCTATCAACTCATCGACGACCTTCACGTATTCCGCACTTCTGTGATTACCCAGGAAGTTGGTGATGATTGACTTCAAGGCCAGCCATGCAGAGAGCTCACTGTTTCAGATATTCTTCGAATCGAATATCCTTCAGGAGCTCCCTTATCGGAGGACCGTCGAATACACCAGCCTTCAGCTTCTCTCTGCTCACATGAGGAAATTTATGTCCCAAAAATGCAAATCCTCGTCCTTCTTTATCCAGTGCTTTCACAAAATGTTTCATCAAACCGAGTTTGATATGGAGTGGTGGAAGTAGGATTTTCTGTGGTTCAACCAGGAGGCGTAACTGCACGTTGTGGGAGCCAGGTTCAAGTGTATGCCTGGATGGCCAGTCGCGTTGTACATAGTGCTGTTTGTCAGCCCGACTGTCCCAGAGGCATAGAAAGCATGTATATCTCGTGTAGCCGCCCTGCAGCCCAAAGACGATACCTACTACCTTGAGGTCACTACAGATCAGCCAACCCATGTTCTTTCTAGTTCAAAGCAGACAACAAAAGTTCCGTGCTGTTATGCGTTTCCCTCAGTTGCACGGAGTCTCCAACAGGAATCGATGCGAACTTATTGCCGTTGTTCGGAAGAACTGCCTCCAGGCTCCTACTCGAGGAGTCTATGAACAGCCTTCATTCTGCCTGGTTGTACTCTGTACCAATTGCTTCTACTAGGCCCGCGATGTTGTTGCAGTAGACTAGAGAATGTTCTTCGTCGAAGGTAAAGTATTCTCTGAATTCTTTTTTCGCGATTCCGACACCAAAAGAATGTCATTTCAGGCGTCAGCAAACGTTTCTCGCGGAGCCGTGAACCCAGCAGCTGAGCAGATTCCTTGGACAAGTTCAGGTCCCCCGTTAGGTCATTGAGCTCACCTTGGTTCAACGGCACCGGTTGATCGTTCTCGGTCCGTTCATATGCACCATACGCGTCTGCGTCCATTTCATCCCCACTAGAGTCGGAAGATGACTCGATGTCGACATCGGGTTCAGGGATGGGGACATCTGGACCATGAGGGACTGGCTTGATGCCTGATGGCACATCCGGATATTTTACATGCTTCTGTTTCTTTCGATTTACTCCTTTAAGATCTGTGGTACAAAAATAGCAGTCGGTGGTATGATCCTTTCCCTCCCGCCACACCATGGGAATGCCGAACAGCATGAATTTCCGGGTCTTGTTCTTCCAGGATCGTAGGCCTTCCACACATGACTTGCAGCAGATATGAAGGGCAAATGGCTTGTCCTGATCGCCAGGTTTCACACTTCTCACTTCTCTCCACTACCGATATATCATACTGCAGTATGCATACTGATACATCACTGTGTGAGTTGTTATCTTTGACGTAGTGTGAAAACTTGAGCTAACCGAAAAAAATGGATAGTATTTTCGGATTCAGTACACGAAACTTGTATTAGAACAGCTGAGAAACTTCCGACCTTTAAAAAAAAAAGTTTTGAAACGCAGGCCAGTGTTATTGGTCACCGGTCACCAATTGTCGGTCACCTGTCACTTGTCGCCCGCGACGGGTCGCCAGTCACCAGTCGCATTTCGCATCACACCGTTCACCTCTCGCCTGCCATCAGTCTTGGCCATCGTCGCCGGCAGTCTGTCGCCTCGGACGTATCACTCATCTGCCTGCAGTTTGGTCACACTGACGCAGTAAGCGGACAGTGACAGTGACGAATGGTGACAGTGACGAATGGTGACAGCGACGAATGGTGACAGTGACGAATGGTGACAGCGACGAATGGTGACAGTGGCGGATGGTCACAGTGGCGGATGTTCACAGTGGCGGATGGTGACGGTGGCGGATGGTGATAGTGGCGGATGGTGAGAATGGTGATAATGACGGACGGTGATAAATATGATCAGCAAATAGGGACAGCAGCAGTTCAAGGGGACAGAGTGATAGTTCATCTAGTGATAAAAGAACTCTTCAGTATGAAAATGCCAAAGGAGGTTATGGAGCATTTGTGAAGTGTATGATGTTTAATGCTCAGAGTATGCGTTCCAAATGTGATGAGTTCAAGTGTTATGTTGCTGAGGAGGAATCAGATTTTGTTTGCATTACGGAGGCATAGGTCAGTGAAGGGTATTTTGGAGATAACTTGCAGGACTATGAGATCCAGGGATACAATATGTTTTCGTGCAATAGGGGTCCAGCAATGAAAGGGGTGGTGTAATGCTCTATATGAATAGCTTATTCGTTTCTCAAAAAGTAGCAGGTGGGGATAAAAATGTGTCTGTGGAGTCCATTTGGCTTGATGTCACTGTGGGAAAAGGCAACAGCAATACTCTTAGGATAGGCGCTTTCTACCGATCAGGAACCCTGCCACATTCTTAGCAACTGGAGCTTGACAAGGTGATTTGTGAGGAAATCAGTAGAAACTTTAAGAGGAAGTGACTTATTCTTGGTGACTTTAATCTAAAAGGTTATGAAAATGCTGGTGTTGGCTCCCATCGTGCAAAATGTTTAGGAAATGCCTTGAAGAGGACCTGTTCTTACACCAGTTTGTATCGGAACCTACCAGGCATGGCTCATTCTTGGACCTTGTATTCTCGGATTTAAGTGACTTGGTTCAAGACTTGACTGTAGGCGAAAGTCTGGGAAGAAGTGACCATAACATAGTTAGATTCAAGGCACATGTAGGGGAAATTATCAAGGATAATTTGGTAAAGGTTCCAAATTTCAACAGAGCAGACTTTGACTGCATGAGAGCGGTTTTAAGTGCCATCAGATGGGAAGAAGAATTCTCCAGTTTAAATGCCTGTGAAATGTGGGAAAGGTTCAAATCTTACTTGAAGGAAATTCAGATTAGACATGTCCCCCAAAAGTAAAGACGCAAAAGAAGGGTAGGAAAGCCAGCATGGCTTTCACCCGACTTGATAAAACCAATTAAGGCTAAGAAAACTGCATTTAGAGTCTCTAAAGAAGGATTGGAAAAGGGCAAATGTAGTTCCTATTTTCAAGAAAGGAGAGAGGGAAAGTTGAAAACTATAGGCCAGTAAGTCTCACATCCCTAGTCTGCAAGGTACTCGAATCAATTATCAAGGATAGAATAGTTAGTTATCTGGAAGGTAGCAGATTGATTCAAGATACTCAACATGGGTTTAGAAAAGGACGATCGTGTCTCACAAACCTCTTGGACTTTTTGAACTTCGCCACAGAACAATTTGATCAGGGAAATCAGGTTGATGTAGCATATCTTGACTTTAGTAAGGCCTTTGACAAGGTACCCCATAAACGGTTAATGATACAGCTTCAGTCCCAATGGTATTGCAGGTAACATCTTAAAATGGATAGTGTTGTGGCTTTCAGATAGACAGCAAAGAGTGATGCTAAATGGTACAAAGTCATCATGGCAAAATGTTCTTAGTGGAGTCCCCCAGGGGTCAGTACTGGGGCCACTACTGTTCATTATATTTGTAAATAACATTGAAAGTGGCCTAAGCAGTAAAGTTTTAAAATTTGCGGATGATTTGAAGGTCTTTAGGGCAATAATAGGTCAAGATGAGCATATCGCGCTGCAAAAAGACTTAGACGAACTTGTGAAGTGGTCCGAAGAATGGCAAATTAAATTAAATTTTGATAAGTGCAAAATCATGCATGTAGGTAAGCAGCATATGAAGGCTCCATACTTGATGGGTGTATTACAGGGAGGGCTGATTGACAGATTTGGTGGGCAACTGGTTCAGTGTACAGAGTGCAATCAAGAATGGCCCTTGTAGCTCATAGTTGCACTCATCTTTTATGTCTATGTCTTCGTGTCTTTATGATAATGACGGACGGTGGCAGTGGCGGACGGTGATAGTGACGGATGTTGAGAATGGTGAGTGGCGGATGGTGAGAACGGCGACGGTGGCGGATTGTGAGAACGGTGACGGTGGCGGATGGTGAGAACGGTGACGGTGGCGGATGGTTAGAACGGTGACAGTGGCAGATGGTGGGCGGTGGCACGTGCCAATATCAGCTCTGGTCCAGTGAAGCTGGACGAGTGAGGCGACACGACCGCCGGACATCCCGGTCATCAGTTGTGTTCGGTGTCTGGCGCAGCAGCCGGCTGCCGTTCATCACTATCGCCGTCTTCACCTCATTAACCGCCGCCGCTCGTCTGACCCACTGCACCGGCGCGGAGAATCGCGCCACAGCCGCCGTCGGGCCGCCTAGCCGGACAGGCCGGATACACAGAGCAGACCCTGACGGACACTCGCGCCACAGCTGCCGCCGGGCCGCCTAGCCCAGCCGGACAGGCCGGGTACACAGAGCAGACCCTGACGCGCCACAGCCGCCGTCGGGCCGCCTAGCCCAGCCGGACAGGCCGGATACACAGAGCAGACCCTGACGGACACTCGCGCCACAGCCGCCGTCAGGCCGCCTAGCCCAGCCGGACAGGCCGGATACACAGAGCAGACCCTGACGGAAACTCGCGCCACAGCCGCCGTCGGGCCGCCTAGCCCAGCCGGACAGGCCGGATACACAGAGCAGACCCTGACGGAAACTCGCGCCACAGCCGCCGTCAGGCCGCCTAGCCCAGCCGGACAGGCCGGATACACAGAGCAGACCTTGACGGAAACTCGCGCCACAGCCGCCGTCAGGCCGCCGTCAGGCCGCCTAGCCCAGCCGGACAGGCCGGGTACACAGAGCAGACCCGAACGGCGGCTCTAGCGAGCGGCGGCTGGCTCTGACGGACCGCTCTGACGGACCGCTCTGACGGACCGCTCTGACGGACCGCTCTGACGGACCGCTCTGACGGACCGCTCTGACGGACCGCATCTGACGGACCGCATCTGACGGACCGCATCTGACGGACCGCATCTGACGGACCGCATCTGACGGACCGCATCTGACGGACCGCATCTGACGGACCGCATCTGACGGACCGCATCCGACGGACCGCATCTGACGGACCGCATCTGACGGACCGCATCTGACGGACCGCATCTGACGGACCGCATCTGACTGGTCAGATCCAGCACTGACCACCGTATCGGTGGCGCGGGCTGTCCGTGCCGACTGCGAGCCAGCCGGCCTTCTCTCCGGCTGTGACGGATGCGTTACGGCGCGCGCCCCACACTCGTACAGTTGCATTATCCAGCTGGTGGCGCGCCGGTGCCATCATCGAGCCCAGGCCGGCCCGTCGCGCTGATGACAGCCGCCGCCTCTGTCCGCTATCTTCATTTACTGTTGACGTCAGCAAGCAGCAGCAGCAGTCGGCGGCTCAGGAGCACCGCGGTGCCTGTGGCACGGCCAGTATTGCGGGTTGGCACCGCCATGGGCGCGCCTGTGAGCGTGGGCGGCACTACGCACCACGTAGTCCTGTGTATGATGTGTGACCGTGACGTTGGTTGCAGCGTTTTTTGTTTGTTTGTTTGTTGTAGCGTTGGGTGTCTCCTAGCGTGACATCTTGTATGGAACCTCGTGCCAGTGGCACGAGGTTGTGCCGGTGACACGTCAGTTGATGGACCAGACTGTGACACTTCAGTTGAGGGACGAGACTGTGACACGTCAGTTGAGGGACCAGACTGTGACACGTCAGTTGATGGACCAGACTGTGACACGTCAGTTGATGGACCAGACTGTGACACGTTAGTTGAGGGACGATACTGTGACACGTCAGTTGAGGGACGAGACTGTGACACGTTAGTTGAGGGACGAGACTGTGACACGTCAGTTGATGGACCAGACTGTGACACGTCAGTTGAGGGACCAGACTGTGACACGTCAGTTGAGGGACGAGACTGTGACACGTCAGTTGAGGGACCAGACTGTGACACGTTAGTTGATGGACCAGACTGTGACACTTCAGTTGAGGGACGAGACTGTGACACGTCAGTTGAGGGACCAGACTGTGACACGTTAGTTGAGGGACGAGACTGTGACACGTTAGTTGAGGGACGAGACTGTGACACGTCAGTTGAGGGACGAGACTGTGACACGTCAGTTGATGGACCAGACTGTGACACGTCAGTTGATGGACCAGACTGTGACACGTCAGTTGATGGACCAGACTGTGACACGTTAGTTGAGGGACGAGACTGTGACACGTCAGTTGAGGGACGAGACTGTGACACGTTAGTTGAGGGACGAGACTGTGACACGTCAGTTGATGGACCAGACTGTGACACGTCAGTTGATGGACCAGACTGTGACACTTCAGTTGATGGACGAGACTGTGACACTTCAGTTGATGGACCAGACTGTGACACGTCAGTTGAGGGACGAGACTGTGACACGTTAGTTGAGGGACGAGACTGTGACACGTCAGTTGATGGACCAGACTGTGACACTTCAGTTGATGGACGAGACTGTGACACTTCAGTTGATGGACCAGACTGTGACACTTCAGTTGAGGGACGAGACTGTGACACGTCAGTTGAGGGACGAGACTGTGACACGTCAGTTGAGGGACGAGACTGTGACACGTTAGTTGAGGGACGAGACTGTGACACGTCAGTTGATGGACCAGACTGTGACACGTCAGTTGATGGACCAGACTGTGACACTTCAGTTGATGGACGAGACTGTGACACTTCAGTTGATGGACCAGACTGTGACACGTCAGTTGAGGGACGAGACTGTGACACGTTAGTTGAGGGACGAGACTGTGACACGTCAGTTGATGGACCAGACTGTGACACTTCAGTTGATGGACGAGACTGTGACACTTCAGTTGATGGACCAGACTGTGACACTTCAGTTGAGGGACGAGACTGTGACACGTCAGTTGAGGGACCAGACTGTGACACGTCAGTTGATGGACCAGACTGTGACACTTCAGTTGATGGACGAGACTGTGACACTTCAGTTGATGGACCAGACTGTGACACGTCAGTTGAGGGACGAGACTGTGACACGTTAGTTGAGGGACGAGACTGTGACACGTCAGTTGAGGGACGAGACTGTGACACTTCAGTTGATGGACCAGACTGTGACACTTCAGTTGATGGACCAGACTGTGACACTTCAGTTGAGGGACGAGACTGTGACACGTCAGTTGAGGGACCAGACTGTGACACGTCAGTTGATGGACCAGACTGTGACACTTCAGTTGATGGACGAGACTGTGACACTTCAGTTGATGGACCAGACTGTGACACGTCAGTTGAGGGACGAGACTGTGACACGTTAGTTGAGGGACGAGACTGTGACACGTCAGTTGAGGGACGAGACTGTGACACTTCAGTTGATGGACCAGACTGTGACACTTCAGTTGAGGGACGAGACTGTGACACGTCAGTTGAGGGACCATACTGTGACACGTCAGTTGAGGGACGAGACTGTGACACGTTAGTTGAGGGACGAGACTGTGACACTTCAGTTGATGGACCAGACTGTGACACTTCAGTTGAGGGACGAGACTGTGACACGTCAGTTGATGGACCAGACTGTGACACGTCAGTTGAGGGACGAGACTGTGACACGTTAGTTGAGGGACGAGACTGTGACACGTCAGTTGAGGGACGAGACTGTGACACGTTAGTTGAGGGACGAGACTGTGACACGTCAGTTGAGGGACGAGACTGTGACACGTCAGTTGAGGGACGAGACTGTGACACGTCAGTTGAGGGACCAGACTGTGACACGTCAGTTGAGGGACCAGACTGTGACACGTCAGTTGAGGGACCAGACTGTGACACGTCAGTTGAGGGACGAGACCGTGCCGCCTCGGCTTAAGGGCCAGACTGTGACACCTTAGCTGAGGGACCACGTGATGCTATCTTAGTTAAGGAATCAAACGGTGACCAAAGCTGTGCACTGAACAAATAATTACTCTTGAAAGAAAAGTTCTCAGTTTTTTTTTCATGTTTTATCCAACCGCTGGAATTTCTACCTTTTTCAGGTTTTCTACAAGACGCGTAATCGAGCTCGCCTGCCAACTCTCCTTTCCGTATTCATTTTCGTCTGGAAATGCGAGTCATCAGAGTTTTGTGCCGCTTAAAATTCACCAGGCCATAAAATAAGAGCAGTATAAATGAATCGTCGAAATCTCATTTAAGATGTAGGCATGGAAGGTGTCATTTAACCAGCTGATTAAAATCCTCTTGTAGTATATCACTCTTGGAAAGGTATAATTTTACTGCATAAACGTTTATTTATTTGCTTTTATCAGTTATTTTGGGCGCGGCACAAACGTCACTGTCTGGGTGAACCGCTGCTCTGATCGCGCACAAAGACAAGTGCCAACTTCACACAAAAATCACCGTTGAAGCTAGTCAAGCATCTCTATCACTGCTTGAACGAGCTTTGGGAGGAACCTTGCTTCTGGAATATTGAAGCAGTTCTGCATAGAAAAACGCAATTCCCGCATTAACCGTGGACATTTTATGGTTAAACACAACCAACAGCGCTCCCGATGTCTAGAGCAAGTCGCTGATGGTGCCGCTGATGGTGCCGCTGATGGTGCCGCTGATGGTGCCACTGATGGTGCTGCTGATGGTGCTGCTGATGGTGCTGCTGATGGTGCTGCTGATGGTGCTGCTGATGGTGCCGCTGGTGGTGCCGCTGATGCGACTTATTAGCTCGTTGTACACGGACGCCATGCTGACGCAAACCTGCGGCCCGCTGCCGCTCGGTTCAGGTTGTTGTTTAGCCACGTTGTCAATGTCTCCCCTCATGAGGCAAACAAGCGTCGCTGCGCTAGTTTCTGTGAACACGACGGACCGTTATCAGACAAACATGACATTTCCTGCTATTGCTGCTTATGTATTCCTCCCACCAAGGGCGGTCCGAGGTGCCTAAAGGTGGTGGGGCAGAAAGTCATCAATGCACCCTTCCAAAAATACTTATCTGATTTCAGTCATTTTATTTTTATTTTCGGTTCCAAAATTTCGAAGGTTTTTGCTCACCCACCAAAAAATAATAATTTGGGACTTGCGTTCCACGTTTTCGAGACCTTTCCGTTCGCTATTACACTGACGGAAGGATATAACAATGTCTTCGCATGTTCAAAATGTGCAAAATTGTCGTCTTGCAAACAGTTCCCTGACATACATCACGCCGGGAAACATTTCATTCTAACTCTATCCGTAGATTTTAGTTACAAAATATGATTTTAAATGCAATGTAAACATGAGTGCAAAGATCATATATCTGCAAAAGTGTACAACAAATGTAGATATATGGCAAATGTATAGCAAATGTATATTATTAACACGCACTGTCATTCCGGTCAAATCCTCACACCCCGTCTCGGGGTGGGAGGAGGCGGTTGAAGAACCCCTCTAAAATCCAAACTAAGCATCGCACGAAAACGAAACAGGGGTCGTCGGAAAGAACTAGACGAGTAGGGTCCGGGTCCACCCTCCAAAACAATTTCCCCGAAAAGTGACTTCACCAGGGGGCTAGATTTTCACGACTTTTCACGACTTACATTATGTTTTTTACTCTGGGAGTTCATTTTGGGGATATATGAGAAACAAAAATTATTTTGAATGAGAAAAGGGCATCGAAATCGACCAAGGCTATAATTTTTTGGCCACCCAAAACAAAATTTGTTGTTGAAATTTCAAAATTTTGAGTTCAAGTTTTCTTTAATTTTCCTTTTCCAATGGGAGCAGATCGAGAAACGTTGTTGGAAGTCAACTTGACCCAATGAAAAATGCTTACTTTAGCCAGAATCCTCTATTTGAACTGGAATTTGGCAAATACGCAAACTTTTTATGCAGTCAAAAACGAAAAAATCAAAAATTCTTCTCGTACGTTATGTTTCATCCGTAAAGATAAGCAAACGCTGAAGGTTTCATTAAGATATCTGTATCCGTTAAGGCATGATGACTGGTTGAACTTTTTTGTAGGTGACCTCACTTGACCTTGACTACCTCGTTGACCCTAAATGACCTGACCAAAAAAAATTGAATCAGCATGTCAAAATGATCTGGGAAAAGCTATGCCAAATTTGGGTGCGCTGTCGCGTGCCGTTCGTCCGCTATCCGCGAAAAACCTGAGGGGGGACAGGCTAAGCGAAAGCCCAATGTATGGCAATATCCGATAGGCTTGCCTCATTCATACGTATTTCATATCAATGATAGAGCAGTTTGAATTCGAATATGCAAATTTGAACTTAATGTTATAACTAAGTCACCCATGGACTGGTGTCCAGTAATTAATTTTCTGATTTTCCCGTGGACATTCGCTTTGTAACAAAACAATTGCATCGTTGTGTACGAAAACAAAACGAAAATGTATTAATCAACTCTACTGTGGTAAGGCACTGCCTTCACTGCCTTAGTGCGTGGACTGGCGTCGCCTCCCACAATGAACTGTTGGGAGATGATTGAACATAATTAGTGCACAAATCTACATTTTCGAAGTGCAAGCACATGTAAGCTATGCGGGTCCAACAGAGTCCACCTAGGGCCAACGAAACTCAAACCCCCAGCAATACGGCGGTAATGTGTAATGGCCAATACCAGGGGCTACCCCTCTCCCTCTATTAGGACGGTTACACGATTTTTTATTCTCCAGAAGAAACCCATTCAGAGACATTCGCAGTGACGCCTCGTAGATAAAATAGTACCTTTCCAAACGAATGTCCCGGCTAAAATAACAGATCCGACCCTACCTCCACTAGGAATTTTTGCTGGGGGCCTGTTCCGGATATTGCATGTGTGACAAGTGTATATTTGTCGACCATCCGGATTATCTAGTCAGATGAGGTGCACCTTTTCCAATAAAAAAAATTGAACGACTAAAATTACGCATACAAATAGTAAATTTAATTTTAAGAGATGTGATGAAAGCGGCGCACAGAAGTGCGCCGAAATTGGGAGTATATTTTTCCACATCAATACATGTTGCGACAATTGTGTGGTCAGGTCGTTCATGGTTACCGAGTTAATCAAGGTCAGATGGGGTTACCCCAGGAAAAAAGGTCAACCAGTCCCCACGATTTAACGGGTAGATACTTGAATGAACTTTCAGCGTATAGACATTGCGTGAGACGAAATGTACGACCCTCAATATACCAGGAGGTGCTGAGTTTACATAAAAAATAGCGTTAGAGATTATGCTATATTACTCAACGTTTCGGCCAGGGGCCATCGTCAGGAGTGGCGATGCGGGCTTGACTCCTGACGATGGCCCCTGGCCGAAACGTTGAGTAATATAGCATAATCCCTAACGCTACTTTTGATGTAAACTCAGCACCTCCTGGTATATTGAGGGTCCTACATTTCGTCTCACGCAATGTCCAAAACACAGGAGCACTTAAGAGCCATTCTTCGTTGTATTATTCAGCGTTTACTTCTATTTAGAGATGCAACAATACGCACCAGAGGAATTTGCGATATTTTTGCGTTTTCAGTAAATTATTTATTTTGCATGTTTGCCTATTAGGACTAAAATCGAAGATTATACCTAAGCTAAGCACCTTGTATGAGGTACGTTTATTAAAGACGTCTCTTTGCGCGCTCCACTCGTTAGAAAAAAATAGTTCAAAATCACCGAAACATAAAATTTACAAACTTCAAGAAATCAAATTTGTACGTTTAGGTGGGCCAACATTTTGGCACAACGGTCCATTTCGCCTTCCACTTTTTATTCCAAATACTTTTTGTTTTTTCATTCTTCAAAATAAACACCCCGGAGTCAATATGCCAGTCGTGACCGCATCAACTCCCCCTCCCCCTCCCCCCTCCACCAAGGAGCTTCACTCTTTGAGGTCATGAAGTTGCGAGGGTGGTTTCGGGCCATACTCATCGAACGCTTTCTGATGACACCTTTTTCATATTCATGCGATGCTTAGTTTTGAGGTTAAAGTGAGGTTGTAATCCCCCAGCCACAAGACCTGATGGGGAATTAATCGGTTGGTTAATATATGTGCCAAGGCTTGATCAGGAAATTCGCCAGAAAACATGAGTTTTCGTCGTAAAATAAAGCATTTATATGGGAGATGTACTACATGCATTAGTGTTTGGAAACAACGAACCTGGTGCTCTCAATCCAGGACACCCATATTTTGTTTTGAACACACCAAACAACTACGAAATAATTGTCTGTTTTACAATTGCTGTCTGTAAGTGGTTAGATAATTTCCATCGAAGGAAACTGTTTAACGTTGGATATCTTGTTTATGTTTGCATTATGTAAACAACATATTTACTGTTCGATCACACATACATTATTAATAATTTAATGTCATCGAAAATGCTAAACTCCTGTAATATTCTGATGGAGGAACCTTTAAAATTATGCAAAATTACAACTAAAAGTGCAACGTTCATTCACGAAAATATAGACGTGCGATATTCATAGATCAGTTAATGCGCAAACGGTATGGTCCAAAATGGTACACGTATGAACATATCAAGGTACTTATGATCATTAAAGCAAAGCAATGATTGATGGTTCACCTGCATCTGCTTCCACACCGCACAATAAAAATGGCGGCTGAACGTAGTCGCACGCGAGCCGTGGTACGCTTTCATGAACGGTGCAGCAAGGCGTCATGTCACTCAGGGAAATAGTGTTGCAGCGTCCTTCTCGAGAAATAGCCTAGGAAAGCTCCAGTACACACACTCATACAAAGCGACTCTTTGAAGTGTATTTCAACTGTGCATTGGAGCGTCAATGCGCTCCAGGAAAGCGATGGTCATGGAGTATGGTATTCCGCACGCCTTTCAGGAGATTAGATACACTCGTACACTTCATAGAGGCCAGCAAATACACTTACTCTTGTTGACGACTCTGGCAGAAAAGTCTGAATGCCAGGTCATTTTTTTTCAGTGTAGGGTCATACAGTGGCATCTCAGCTGAGGGTTAGCTAGTAACGCCTTAGCTGGGGGTCCAAGAGTGATATCAGCTGGGGGTTCAGACAGTGACCCAAGCTGTGGGTTAGTATGTTGACACCCCAACTGCAGATGGCAATGTCCAGGCCGCCTATTCGGCTGCTGAAGGCGGACAAGTAGTGCTGCGCGGAGGTCACCTTGATGGACGAGGGCGAGTGTTCTGTCAGACAGTAGAGGGAATTTCTGGCCGATATCTGCGTCTCACCTATGCCCAATGCTGACTTACTCAGACTGCGAGGAATTGGGTATACACGACTGGTGGTCAGATGTTCTGGCCCAGGCAAACGGTCGTTGGAACACGAGTAGGATAGGCCCCGTTCGTGGGCAAGAAATGTGATGTGAGATAACGTTTATTGTGGTTTTATCGTCCGCCATGCACTGTGGCTCGAGGAACAGGAAACGGGAACAGGAAAGTGCAACAGGAACAGGAAAGTTCTTTCGTTCAGGTGGTGTCAACATAGCTATCCGAACGCTCCGATGTTTGCTTCATTTTTGCTTTTTCGCAGCTTTCGTGAATCCAAACAATTAAAAAAAGATGGTGCATAGGTCAAGGCTTCAGGCGAAGTTCGTCTAGTGCTGCGTGGATTAGTGATGGTGGGATGTTGTTTTTTTAGCATGGTATGCAGATGTGATAGGTTGTCTCAGATTGCTGCTGCGTGGTGTTGTCTCTGTATTTCTTTAAAAGTCCTCTAAAAACGTAATGTTCTTCGGTTTGTTCAGAATGTACATATTACCAATGTGAAAAATATCTGCTTGTCTCTCACCACTGTCGTTTTGCTTCGTATTTGAATGATAAATGGTTCCCTTTAGCATCCCCATTCTGTGTTTTAAGTAGTGCTTGACAAAATTTCACCCCCCGTTGTCCTTGCTCTCTTCTCTCTGACCGACGTTGGATACCTGCCGCCTCGGAAGTATCTGCCCTGCTGGTGTTACTCCTGCACGCCCAATCTTCTGCACTCCTGACCAGCCGATAACTGCCCGAGATCCCGATAGCTCCCCGGGATCTCTGACCGCCGAGTGACAGTGATGCGCTGCAGCTCCGCGGACTCTCACGCCCCAGCCGCTAGCGATCCGACTCTTTTACTCGACGGTGTACGGTGTCGCTGCCCATCCGGATCGGATGTCGCGCCGCCCAGTTTGTGTCCACCCAGCTGGTTGAAGCTCGGTTCACACCGCGACAGACCGAAACGGATAAGAAACTTTCTTGTCTGCAAAACAAGAGAGGCAAAAGTTGGACATGTAGGGCACATCGGAAATATTCAAGGCGCGAATCGGTAACAACGGACGAATCCCTTGCTGGCGCTTGGTTTACGAAAGTGGCGCGCCTCACTCATTGCGTGTGAGGTACGTGAGGTGTGTTAGTCTTTGCGAACTTAATGGTGGGCTGGCTTGTATTAATTAATAATAGCCTTTGACTTTCGCAAACGATGATTTTCCTATGATTGAAGATTAATATCTTTAGTCATACTGATTAATAGCCATAACAATAAGGCAGTGGCAATAATAATGATTGAAGCTAGGTGAAGACTTCACTTTTGCACGATACGTTCCTATTTGTTGCACCAAGCATTCAATATCTTCTTCCTGGCTTCTTTGGTCTGTTCTGATGCCCCCAATTTTGTGTCCACAATAGCGCCTACATCCTCCTGTTGAGTCATATATGATACTTGGCCACCCATCAAGTATGGATCCCTGATATGCTACCTACCTACAAGCATGATTTTAAACTTATCAAAGTGAAAGTTCATTTGTCACCTTCGACCACTTCACAAGCTTGTCTGCCTTTCTGCAGCAAGGCCTGCTCCTTTTCCCCTGTTATTGCCCTGGGGACCGAAATAGTTCAGCAGTCGCAACAATGTAATCATAATGAAGTCATGCTGAATGTGGCACAGGTGAGTATCTTATACTCAATGTGGTAATTATATACTAGCATCATTTTGCATTTTTGGGGCCTTGCCTCCCAAAAATGCAAAACGCTGGGGCACCCCACTCAACATATTTCCAATTAAAGTTATAGTAATGAAGCTCATGTTTGTGAGATTAGATCGTTTGGTGCCATATTCAAGTGTGTAATGATTGTTAGGTTGCCCTGTAATAGTCTTGCCCAATAACAGCTAGACTTGGTTGTTTATTTTATGATATATTCATACAACATCCATGCCGCCAATAAGCAAATAAAACAACCAAAGCTAATCATATATTTAGCAAGTGCTGCCATTATAGAGTTATAGGTAGTAGGCAAGTAGCTACCTACTTATAATGTTAAATCATGTCGAGCATCCAAAATACATACAGCCAATACGGTGCTTCAGTGTAGACCACATTTGACTGAAATATTGAGCAAATACTTCACCCCCATCCCCAAAGCTCACCTATATCTCAATCGTATCCCTTGCTCCGTGTTTGCCGACAACAGAACGCCAGGCCGACACAAAAGTTGACTTCAATCCAACTTTTCTTGTTTGTGCCAAACAGCGCCGGTTCTCATCTGACCCATCTCCGATTCACACCGGCGAAGGCCAGAGCACAAACGGCCGGGGCGGTCGCTTACCATATTTAGTCGTGTCACGTCACAAAATCGCAGGCGAGCGGCCGGTAGCGCCGTTTCTCATCCCATCCTGTCGCGGTGTGATCCGAGCTTTAGAGACTGTTACGCCGGACGCCTGTGTCTACGTCGCATTTTGAGAAAACACGAGGACCGAGTGACTCCGTGCTCTCCGTGACGGCGGCAGCGTCGGCGGCAGGGCCAATGTCACGCCGCGGACACCAGACTGACGGCTGCCGCGGCGCCAATGTCACGCCGCGGACACCAGACTGACGGCTGCCGCGGCGACAATGTCACGCCGCGGACACCAGACTGACGGCTGCTGCGGCGACAATGTCACGCCGCGGACACCAGACTGACGGCTGCCGCGGCGACAATGTCACGCCGCGGACACCAGACTGACGGCTGCCGCGGCGACAATGTCACGCCGCGGACACCAGACTGACGGCTGCCGCGGCGACAATGTCACGCCGCGGACACCAGACTGACCTGCCGCGGCGACAATGTCACGCCGCGGACACCAGACTGACGGTGCCGCGGCGACAATGTCACGCCGCGGACACCAACACGCTGCCGCGGCGACAATTCACGCCGGACACAAGTGCCGCGGCACAATGTCACGCCGCAACAGCTGCCGCGGCGAAATGTCACGCCGCGGACACCAGACGAGGCTGCCGCGGCGACAATGTCACGCCGCGGACACCAGACTGACGGCTGCCGCGGCGACAATGTCACGCCGCGGACACCAGACTGACGGCTGCCGCGGCGACAATGTCACGCCGCGGACACCAGACTGACGGCTGCCGCGGATGGCGAAGAGCAGGCGGTCAGATCGAGCCGGCGCACACCACTGTGGCAAGATGCCGACCGCGCGGGGCAGGGGCTGGCAATTTGTGCGAATTGGCCGGCCGATTGCGGCTGGACTGACGGCCGGGCCTGCTGCAGTGGGGCATGCCTGTACTGAGAAGCTGCAGACGCGGCACTCTAGTGCAGTTGGAAGTGCGTAGGCAATTTACTAGCCTGCCATTGCTGGGCAGCCGCGTGGCCGGCGCAGTCGAAGCGCCTCTGAACTCCATTGCCAGGCTGCCTGTTGGGATGACTTGACATGGCGACAACACGTGACGTAGTAGTACTGACCAGGCGGGGTACCATACACCTGCCTCTTCCACATGGCTTCTTCTGAAGCATCGTCACCGTTGAACATGTACGCTCAGCATTATCGGCAGAGAAGTGCAGGCGCTTTTCTGTAGGTCATCAGAAATCAGTATTTTTCGGGGTGGTGTTTTCCGAGTTATCACCACCGTTGTTAACACACACGTTCATCATCCTGACCAGACTGGCATGCGTGTTTCCCCAGTACCCACTAATTGCTGAATAAAGCGGTCTTGCCATGTCAGTAGCTAAGACTGGCCTCAAGTACCAAAGTTTCAACTTGAAAAATTGGGACGCATTTAGCGTATGTTTTCCGAATTTGCATAATCGCAGAGAGCAGACATTTGAGGCGCAAAGCATCATTATAGTGTGTGATACCTTAGTGTGTGAGCTTCCTATGTACCTATAGCCTCGTGAGTTCCCTACTGTGGGAATTACTCGCTCACTTAAGATAATTCTAGCAGCTATATCGTTTTCATAAGACTGAAATAGAGAAGCGGTGATGCTTGATTTCTCAGAAAGAAAACTGAAAGAATCAGAACCCACTGACCAAGGAGATTTCTTTCATCACCTTCTTTCTCTAATACAAGACGGACAAAACATATTGTACCTATTACTACGCGCGACGCTTTAGCACAGGAATGCTTGTTTGAACCTTCAAGCCTTGAATACAGCTACCAGTGACCTCGTTCTGGTTTCTTCCCGCTGGTTTAAGTAGAAAAATAAACCTGCTAAAACCATACTTGCAAGATCTGCTGTTGATATCACTTGCTCTGGGACCATATGAGTTGCCGAGTGAACCCCCCCCCCCCCACACACTATTCTCCCAAAGACCGTGTTTCATCCGCGCCGGGCTGCCAAGCTAGAGTCAATCTGTTGAACTCGCTCAACGTTCTTGATAAATATCCTCCCTTCATTACCATGCTGATGGGTATCGGCAACCACGAACCTGGACATCAGTTATGTAACCTTAACCGTCGCGTTCTGAGCGAATTTTGCAGTTCTTCCCGCCTCACGATGGCGGTCGACTTTACCCTTCACCATTAGCATTATAACGCTATTGTTCACAACAATGTGCTAAATAAAGCATACTTGGTCAGGCACCGAAGCAAACGCTGGAATATGTTTACCAATCCAGCCGAAGCGCAATTCATTGTCTGAACCTATCCATATGATCCCTGGACACCGACCGCCGACAAAGACACCACATGCCGAGGACAAGCTGCACTCTATTAGTGTTAAAGCTTGGTGGTAGGTACAGGGAACACACGAAGACTGATGCACTGTTGACATTTTTTTTCGCCCATTTCCATTCTTCTTCGCCTTCCCTTCAGTTTTCAAGTTTCCGGAAAAGTTTCATTTTAAGCGATTTATTCTCATTTGCCGTGCATCCTTGCCGCCCCGGTAGCTCAGTTGGTTAGAGCGCTGGCCTGCACTGGTCTCCCCTGTGCTGGCAACACAGGGTTCGAGTCGCTCCGCGCGCTCGCATTTAGCCCCCGGCCGGGAGTGTCAGTTGGCAGCTGGCTCGATAAGGCCGGGTACGAGCTACCGGGCGGCCGTGTCGGTGCATTGGCGGCACGTTAAACTTTCGGTCTAGATTCAGCCGTTGAACTGGAGTTCATGAATCGGGTGGTGGGGCCAGGGTTCACGCAACAAGCTCTGCTTAGCAATAGAACCCTGACTCCTCAAGCCACCCCAACAACGACTCGGATTAATTTTATTTATTTATTTAAATCCTCCGTGTGCGAGATACGTGAGACAAAAAGGGCAAGATCCTTAAAAATGAGTGGTACGTAATTAATTCGTATAGCCTAAGGTGAATAGCATGATAGTCGTCTCAGAAAGCTAATGAATTACTACATAATTTATGGGAAGAAATTCGTCAAGTTCGCACAGCTTATTTGGGGATGTTATGCTGTGAATATTCACATGTTATATAATTAGTGTGGTGGTAGACAAGGCTAAGCTAATTGCTCTTGTTATGGATGGACGATTGATCTGATACTGTCTGAATATACTTAATGCTGGTATTACGGTACTTGACAATATCCATCGTTAACCCGCGCCGTCTCTCCGGTCACACCCCGTCTCGGGGGGGGCTGGATAGCAACACCCTCTAAAATCCAAGCTAAGCGTCGCACAAAAACTAAAGTGGTGTCATCGGAAAGCGCTCGAGAAGGGTCCGGATCCATCTAAAAAATAGTTTTCCCCCAAACGTGCCGTCATCAGGGGGCTAGATTCTCACGACTTTTTACGACTTGCATTATGTTTTTGGCTCTGTGGAGTTTATTTTGGGGATATATGAAAAACACAATTTATTTGGAATGAGAAAATGACAGCGAAATCGACCATGGCCACACAATTTTTTGGTCCCCCAAAATATTTATTTTCGAAATATCAAAATTTTGAGTTTTCAAGTTTTCTTTAATTTTCCTTTTCCAATGGGTAGAGCAGACCGAGAAACGTTGTTGGAAGTCAACTTGCCCCAATAAAAATGCTTACTTTCTTCTAATCTTCAGATTCTAATCTTGTCAGAATCTTCTATTTTAATTGCAATTGGCAAATATGCAAAATTTGTATGTAGTCAAAAACGAACAAAAAAACGAAAAATTCCACTCATACGCTTTGTTGCATCCCTAAAGATAAGCAAACGCTGAAAGTTTCATTACACATCTGTATCCGTTAAAGCGTGACGACTGGTTGAACTTTTTTTGACGTGACCTCACTTGACTTTGATCCTGGATGACCTGACTTAAAGAATTTGAATCAGCATGCCAAATTGATGTGGGAAAAGGTATGCCAAAATTCGGTTCACTACCGCGCGCCGTTCGTCCACTACCCGCGAAAAACCTGAGGGGGCGGTTGAAGGCCTCCCCGAGACAGGACGGGTTAATAATCATTTTCAACCATTACAGTTCCCGTTCAAGCCACGCGAATTGCCATATTCTGTCCAGGGGCTGGAATATGAAATATTACCATCTCATCATGATTCTGTAAATTCCCTCATTGTTCTACTTGCTACTTGGATCACTTGTTGCTATTGCTACTAACCACCATTTTGCGAGACACATGATGGTTAGTTATGGCCTTGTTATTATTATTTTACGGTGTTTGCACCTGCAATTTTTCTCTGTATGGTTGCTACTTGGTATCCCTCATGGACGGAGTAAGTTGACTGGTCTTTTGGGGCTCTTTGTACATTATAGGGATGTCATACGCACATAAAATTGTTTGCTTGTTACGTGCAATTGCCAAACAGCATGATGCCGGTCTTGCTATGCAGTATGCAGCCGACCACACTGGTTCAGTCAGATGCGAAGCCAACGGGCAGGACCCAAGACTTGCTGCAGCGGCGGGGGCTTGGTATGGTGTCGGCCCGGGACGACAGAGTGTGACCGTTTGATATCCGGCGGTCAGGCGTCAGGCGCCGCCATAGTCCGAGGCCAGTGACGGCCACGGCGGGTGGCGCTACCACCACCGCCGATGTGCGGAGGGGAGGGTCCGTTAATCAGAGCCGATGACAGAATGTCACGTGCGCCAGCTGGACTGATTCAAAGGCGATTCGAGTAGTTTTCTCCATAATGATGCAGTGATTGATGGCGAGCGAAAGCAGTGCTATTGGTCGGCGCCGCTTGCTTCGAGCACCTGTGCGGAGACGCTGGTGCGTGGCACGGTGCCACGGTGCCGCACGTGCTGGTGGATCAGCTGTGCGGGTCGTCTACATCGGAAGGTCGCCTGACGTGGTGACCGCCGGGGGACCACGGGGTGCACCTGGTGCCCTCCGGGGGCTCAGACGTGTGCCACGTGTGGTGGCAGTGCCTGGCGCTGTTTGTGTTGGTACTCCTGTCGTCGTGGCCCCGGTTGTCCAGCGAGATGGACTGGTGTCAGCGGGGCCGAGGTCGTTAACCAGCGCCGTCGCGCGCTGCTGACGAGCTGCTGACGAGCCCATGGAGCGACAGGTCGTGTTGACGGACTCCCGTCACTGATCAAAGCTCCCGGGCCGGGCCCAGTCGAGTCCGATCCGCCGAGCGCGGCCGTAGCGGAACGGGCCCACAAAGATGGACCCCGGGTGCCCTGCAGACGGCGCCGCTGCACCGGCGCAGCGACGGCACCGGTCGCCGCGCCAGTCACGACGAGAGCCGGATCCTGCGGTGTCAATCGCAGATACCGACGTCACGCCGCCACCTGTCGCAGATGCCATTGCCCAGCTTTCCCCGCTCGGTGGAGTGTTTTTGCGATGTTCCGTTTTCGGCATGGCGCGCCCAAATGATGCGACAGGAGACACATCCGAGCGCCGGCACCAAACACAGCCAGTCGGCCGGTGGCTCCGTCTGGCTCCTGCATAGCCGGCTGGCGTAACGCGTGTCAGATGCGTGTGTGGCGGTGCGCCATGCTATCGGGTCTGTCTGCGCAGCGGTGATCTGTTGCTCTGCCTTCTGCAGCCTGCTGCGATCTTTTGCGGCCCGTTGCTGCGGCCTGCTGCGGCCTTTTGTGGTCTTTTGTGGCTTGCTGCGGCCTGCTGCGATTTCCTGCGGCCTCTTGCGGCCTACTGCTGCGGCATGCTGCGTTTGGCCTGCTGTGGCCCGCTGCTGGCGGCGCCATCAGATAGCCGCCGCTCGACCAGGATGCCGGCCGCTCTTTGATGCCGGCGCCGGCTGGTATATCGGCCACATCTCTCGGGTGGCTGGAGCCATCCCGTCCCGCTGGCACCGGCCACATCTCTTGGAAGACTGGAGGGTCCCGCCGGTATCGGCCACATCGCTAGGGCGACTGGAGCCCGCCTGCCCCGCTGGCCGTGCCGCCCTCCATACCACACGGCGATATTTTTACCGGGCCCCCTTGCGTAGCCCCCACCGCCACCGCCACCGCCGCCGCCAGCGGCAGCGGCAGCGGCTCGTTACTGCTCCACTTCCGGTGGACCGGATAGGCCGTCACGTACGCGTGTTTCCTCTCACTAGGCACGTCTTTTGATAGTCTTTTTCACCTGGCACGTTTTCTCACTGATGGCGTCCGTTGTGTGCGTTTCGTGACTGAACATCTAGCTTCTGGCGCCTCCGATCCGCCTGCGCCTTCTCACTGCACGCGCCTTCTCGCAACATGCGCCTTTTCAATTCACGCGTCTTCTGACTGTACGCGCCCTTTCACTGCATGTGTCTTCTCACTGCATCTGTCGTGCATCTCCTTGTTGCATGCATCTTCTTGTTGTGTATATCTTTTCACTACATGCGCCTTCTGGCAGCATGCGCATTTGGCTGAGCGCGCTTTCTCACTGCGTGCGCCTTCTCAATGCATTCAACATCTCACTACATGCATCTTCCCACTACATGCATCTTCTCACCTCACTTTCTCACTGCCAGTGGCTGTGCACAGCACCATTGAGTTTCATAGCTTGATGCATCCTGTAATGCGGGGCGGGGATGGCCGAGTGGTTAAGGTGTCGGGCTATGGGTACCAAAGGTCCCAGGTTCGACTCTAGCGCCACTCAGGACATTTCCCAATCCCGCGGCCCACCGGCGAAACAGTGTGGGCGGCGCCATTAGCCGTGAATGTGCATAAAGTGTGTCATGAACCAACCAATAAACAAATAAATAGCATCCTGTAATGCAAACATATCACGAGCTTTGTGGGGCACTGCATCAACCTCACACCAGTCACATTGTCCTAAGAACTACCGACAACGGCATAACGTTGCATGCAAATTGGTATGAACTAGCGTTCTCAAGTTCGGCTTCCCCAATCCCTTCTCCACCTTGTAATTGTTCCCACGCTCACTTGCGTGCGACCTATGACCGCATGCGCATCGTTCCTATGATGAGCCTGGTGGAGACTCGCGTCCTATACAGGTTCTGGTGGGCGATAAGCTGTGTGCTGGGACGGCTCACCTGTTCACCACTAAGCGGCCGAAAATGGGGCGGATTGCGTCACTTCTCGGCGCATGACTGTCCGCCACACTGTCCGCCACACTGTCCGCCACACTGTCCGCCACACTGTCCGCCACACTGTCCGCCACACTGTCCGCCACACTGTCCGCCACACTGTCCGCCACACTGTCCGCCACACTGTCCGCCACACTGTCTGCCACACTGTCTGCCACACTGTCTGCCACACTGTCTGCCACACTGTCTGCCACACTGTCTGCCACACTGTCTGCCACACTGTCTGCCACACTGTCTGCCACACTGTCTGCCCGACACATTGCCCAACAGTCTCCTTCTGTTCAGATGTTCGTCCGGCGTTTTTGCTGGCAATTTGCCGGTCGTCTGTCCGGTCGTCTGTGTGGCTATGTGCCCGGCAGTTTGCTGTGCAGTCTGCTGCCAGTCTTGCCAGATATCACTCTCCCGGAGGGGCGTTGCACACATGACTGGTTGTCGCAGTGCAGTTTCCGGCCGACGCACCAGTGACTCTGGCGGTGATAGTTCATTGTAGTGCGCGTGGGCGACTGAGCGTTGTGCTGGTGCGCCAGCCATATACGGCCACTCTGGGAATGGCCACGGGGAAGTGTGGCGGGCGGCGCCGGCCAAAGTCGACTGGGTTTATGCTGCCAGGCAGACAGTGCCGGCGTTGACATGCACTGCCGATAAATGTGGCACCACTGTTGGCACCCAACGGGAAGGTCGCCGCGCTTGGCGGACACCCAGTGGCAGATTATTTATTGTTACGAGGGATGCTTGCGTTCCTGGACGCCAATCGTAAAACATGGGCGAAGGCCGTGCATGCTTCAGCAATCACGATTGGCGTGTGGCATGACCGACAAGTCTATATGTTGTGACGGCGTGCTATGAAGCAGATAATTAGCCGGCGTTCCCTTTGTTTTTGCGCTCTGAGCAGCGCATCAGTCACGGAGAATGGCCCGGGATGGCGTGCGGTAGGTGGTGACGCTTCGTCGGCCCCGCTGCAAGAGTAGACCGCCATTTACTGCATAACTACGCCAGTTAAGACCCTGCAATTTTGTGTTCTCTTGTCCGACGGATGAGAGGATAACCGGTCTAATAAATATGCAAAGTTGATTTTGCATGCAAGCTTGTTCTGGAGATGATGTGTTAGGAGTGGTGGAGCGGGCATCAAGAGCGGCACGAACGATGTCGGGCGGCTGGAGTCCTCAGAACCACCTGCTGTGGCACGTCAGCAGTAGTGCCTGCTCGAGAGGCCAGTTCTGAGCGATCTGTTCCCGCCACAGTATCTGCTCTGGTGCCATCGCCGGTGCGGTGCCGGTGTTGTGCCGGTGCGGTTCCGACTGTGGTGCCGGTGTGGTGCCGGTGCGGTTCCGACTGTGGTGCCGGTGTGGTGCCGGTGCGGTTCCGACTGTGGTGCCGGTGTGGTGCCGGTGCGGTTCCGACTGTGGTGCCGGTGTGGTGCCGGTGTGGTGCCGGTGCGGTTCCGACTGTGGTGCCGGTGTGGTGCCGGTGCGGTTCCGACTGTGGTGCCGGTGTGGTTCCGACTGTGGTGCCGGTGTGGTTCCGACTGTGGTGCCGGTGCGGTTCCGACTGTGGTGCCGGTGTGGTGCCGGTGCGGTTCCGACTGTGGTGCCGGTGTGGTTCAAACTGTGGTGCCGGTGTGGTTCAAACTGTGGTGCCGGTGCGGTTCAAACTGTGGTGCCGGTGTGGTGCCGGTGCGGTTCCGACTGTGGTGCCGGTGTGGTTCAAACTGTGGTGCCGGTGTGGTTCAAACTGTGGTGCCGGTGTGGTTCAAACTGTGGTGCCGGTGCGGTTCCGACTGTGGTGCCGATGTGGTGCCGGTGTGGTGCCGGTGTGGTTCCGACTGTGGTGCCGGTGTGGTTCAAACTGTGGTGCCGGTGCGGTTCCGACTGTGGTGCCGATGTGGTTCCGACTGTGGTGCCGATGTGGTGCCGGTGCGGTTCCGATGTGGTGCCGGTGCGGTTCCGACTGTGGTGCCGGTGCGGTTCCGACTGTGGTGCCGGTGTGGTTCCGACTGTGGTGCCGGTGTGGTTCCGACTGTGGTGCCGGTGCGGTTCCGACTGTGGTGCCGGTGCGGTTCCGACTGTGATGCCGGTGTGGTGCCAGTGTGGTTCTGACTGTGGTGCCAGTGTGGTTCTGACTGTGGTGCCAGTGTGGTTCTGACTGTGGTGCCGGTGTGGTTCTGACTGTGGTGCCAGTGTGGCGTGCTGTGCTGTTCCGACGTGATGCCGTGCCAGTGTGGTTCTGACTGTGGTGCCAGGTGTGGTTCTGACTGTGGTGCCAGTGTGGTTCTGACTGTGGTGCCGGTGTGGTTCTGACTGTGGTGCCGATGTGGTGCCGGTGCGGTTCCGATGTGGTGCCGGTGTGGTTCCGACTGTGGTGCCGGTGCGGTTCCAACTGTGGTGCCGGTGTGGTTCCGACTGTTGTGCCGGTGCGTTTCCGACTGTTGTGCCGGTGCGTTTCCGACTGTGGTGCCGGTGTGGTTCCGACTGTAGTGCAGACGAGAAGCCACCTCGAACCGGTCTCTCGAGTGAGAGATGAGTGAGAGATCTTTCGAGTGTGATTCCATTCTCATGTTCGTCTTCGGTGTCGGCCACTTCTTGCTCGGCCTCTGTGTCATGTCGCTATCTGTCCTACCGGTAGCGTCACTTCGTCAGCCGGTTCCGCCTCGGTACCATGTCAGTTGGTTCTGGGTCAGTGTCACGTCCCTGTTCCGCCTCAGTGTGATGCCACTGTTTTGCTTCGTTATGACGTTGCGCTCAGTTCCGCCCAGGGTTGGATTTGTGCTTTGTAATTCTGGATGTGGAGAGGAATATTGTTTCTAACCAAATGCGAAGGATGTTCTTCTTCAAACACGTGATATCAGAATCGTAACTTTAATTTTCCATTGAATCTTGAACACTATCGCAGAGTAGCTTATTGTCAAGTACCATTTAACATCCAAATGGAAAATATGCATGAATAATTTCCCGGAGAGGATGTCATTCTGGATACCAGAAAACCATGAACAGCTAGCATTTTCAACCCCGATTCTACCTCAGAACCACCTGAGTGGTTCTGAATCTGTGTCACGTCACTGTTCTGCCTCAATACGATACCACCGTGTTCCGCTTCATTGTGACGGTACTCTCAGTTCTGCCTCAGTGTTGTGCGAGTTTGTTCTGTTCAAATATCACGTCACACTGCTCTACCTCAGCCTGACTTCACTCCCGGGTCTTCGGCAGGTTGTGTTCGCACTGAACCAGACCCTGAGCCAGCACGAGAGTATGCGTTCGGGTGGAGTGGCGCCGGCCTACACCACCGACGACCTGATTCATCACTACAATTGCGGCGACCTGGACGAAGTGATCTTCCGACGTGACTCGTCCCAGATCCCGGTGCGTGCAACGTCGCTGGCAGACGACCATCACCGCCGCCGCCGCCGCCGCCTGTCCCTGCCCCTGCTCCTGCTCCTGCTGATGTTGATATTCTAGAGATGAGAGGTACAGCCAAGGAGGCCGATGGCTTGGCCCTTCGCTGCCTTTGCAACCAATCAGTGCACTAGGTCGAGCAAGAAATGTGAGTTTCACCACACAAAATACATTTTTACGTGCTTAGCGCGCCGAAAGCGGTCCGCTCCATACCACAGATTGGGTCAGGCCCCCTTAGAAAACCCCGGCTCCGCTCCAGCTACAGATGTACTTACAGGCGGAAAAGCATCAGGTCTGGATAGTTTCATGATAGGTATTGTGATATCCGGCATTTTTGTAAGTAGGTCTTTAAAACATTTGTTATGCATAGCGCATTGTATGTAGGTGTTTTCGCCTAGCCCAACGTGTTTATTAATACCAACTATGGTTTTTTTAAACACGTGGGTGGATGGGGAAAGTCATTTACCCTGATCAAAACAAATGCATTCTTTAAGTTATAGATCTGTCCTATCATAGCTGCATAGTTACAAATCAAGTATACTTCACTTCCGGGCTCTCGGTCTATTGAAATCGGAAGTTTTTTTTTTAATCACTGCGACAATTATTCGTCTTATGCGATCGAGAATCCGCGTCCGTGAGTTCCCCTTCTTCCCAAGCTGGTCGATTGGATCCGTGTTTGAATAAGCAATTCAAGTAGATAGATAAACAGGCTGACAGCACGCCTCGTTTGTGGTGCGTCCAGCAAAGCGTCGTCGTATGAAGCGCGTGATAGTCCAGCTGATTTCGATATTATATCATGCGTGGGCTATGACCTAACGTCTACACCATCCATTACGAAGCAGGGCCTCGTAAAGTGGACAGATCCGAAGCTGACTGCTACTCGGTGGACCCGGTCCCGTTGTGGAAGTGTTGGCTACCCCGCCGCTCGTCTGTCCCGTTGTGCAAGTGTTAGCTATCGCGCCGCTCTTTGTCTATCTCCCCGCACTATTCAGCTGGGCTCGCGTTAGACACGCCCCTGCCGCCACCCCGGCCTCGGTCGTCGTGCGAGGGCGGCTGGACAGGATCGGGGTCGGGATCGAGGTCGAGGTCGAGGTCGAGGTCGAAGGCTGCCAGAGGCGGCCAGGCGGGAGAACCGAGCCAAGTCGGGTCAGCTGTCGCTGTGCGGGTTTCTCCATTCTGCGTGTTCGGCGAATACACGGAGATCCGACTCGTCCAGGACTGTCACGACACGTTACCAAGTGGCGGCAGCACGGCGAGGCCAGGCGGCTACAGCGTCAGCAGCGTATCCTGTGTGCCGTCAGCAGCCTGGCCGCCGCCCGTCGACGGCACGGCCGCCGGCTGTCATTGAGACAGCAGCGGCCGCGTCCCGTCAGCCGCTCCGGACGCCAGCTCGGTGGCGGTCCACAACACTGGTGCTTTGTCCATACGGTGGAGCATGCGTTGCGGGTGACGACAGACGATCACACTGTGACGGGCCACACTGTGATGGGCCACACATACCACCACACTGTGATGGGCCACACATACCACCACACTGTGACGGGACATACATACCACCACACTGTGACGGGCACACATACCACCACACTGTGACGGGCCACACATACCACCACACTGTGACGGGACATACATACAACCACACTGTGACGAGACATACATACAACCACACTGACGGGACACACAGACCACCACACTGTGACGGGCCACACATACCAACACACTGTGACGGGCCACATTAGACATACACACCACACTGTGACGGGCACACAACCACCACACTGTACGGGCCACACAACCAACACACTGTGACGGGCACACATACCACCACACTGTGACGACACACATACCACCACACTGACGGGCACACAACCACCACACTGTGACGGGCCACACATACCACACACTGTGACCACACATACCACCACACTGTGACGGGCCACACATACCAACACACAGTGACGGGACATACATACAACCACACAGTGACGGGCCACACATACCACCACACTGTGATGGGCCACACATACCACCACACTGTGACGGGCCACACATACCACCACACTGTGACGGGCCACACATACCACCACACTGTGACGGGACATACATACAACCACACTGTGACGAGACATACATACAACCACACTGACGGGACACACAGACCACCACACTGTGACGGGCCACACATACCAACACACTGTGACGGGTCACACATACCAACACACTGTGACGGGACATACATACCACCACACTGTGACGGGACACACAGACCACCACACTGTGACGGGCCACACAGACCAACACACTGTGACGGGACATACATACCACCACACTGTGACGGGACACACAGACCACCACACTGTGACGGGCCACACAGACCAACACACTGTGACGGGACACCGGGTCGTCCCAATCTGCTGCTGGTCACCCTCTCAGGTCTCACATCACAACATCACGACATCCGCCAGGTCGTCCCAATCTGCTGCTGGTCACCCTCTCACTTCTCACGGAAACGTCGAGCATTCTCACGTCCTTCTCACGACACACCCACTGATAGCCGTGTGTTTGTGCGTGACGGTCGCCGATGTTGGTGTGTTGGATGGATGGGTGGCTGGTCGGGTCATGGCCGCACTTTGTGTTGTGACGCGTGCACCTGTGTACCCCTTCACCAGGCTGATTCCAATTGCGGGCGTCTGCTGCCCTGCATCTGATTGCTGTCCTCTGTGGCTGCCCGCATCTGATGGCTACCCTCTGCGGCTGCCCGGCATCTGATGGTTGTCCTCTGGTTGCTCTGCATCTGATTGCTGTCCTCTGTGGCTCCCCGCATCTGATGGCTGTCCTCTGTGGCTGCCCGGCATCTGATGGTTGTCCTCTGGTTGCTCTGCATCTGATGGCTACCCTCTGCGGCTGCCCGGCATCTGATGGTTGTCCTCTGGTTGCTCTGCATCTGATGGCTGCCCTTTATGGCTGCCCCGCATCTGATTGCTGTCCTCTGTGGCTGCCCTGCATCTGATTGCTGTCCTCTGTGGCTGCCCGCATCTGATGGCTACCCTCTGCGGCTGCCCGGCATCTGATGGTTGTCCTCTGGTTGCTCTGCATCTGATGGCTGCCCTTTATGGCTGCCCCGCATCTGATGGCTGTCCTCTGCGGCTGCCCGCATCTGATGGCTGCCCTCTGCGGCTGCCCGGCATCTGATGGTTGTCCTCTGGTTGCTCTGCATCTGATGGCTGCCCTTTATGGCTGCCCCGCATCTGATGGCTACCCTCTGCGGCTGCCCGGCATCTGATGGTTGTCCTCTGGTTGCTCTGCATCTGATGGCTGCCCTTTATGGCTGCCCCGCATCTGATGGCTGTCCTCTGCGGCTGCCCGGCATCTGATGGTTGTCCTCTGGTTGCTCTGCATCTGATGGCTGCCCTTTATGGCTGCCCCGCATCTGATGGCTGTCCTCTGCGGCTGCCCGGCATCTGATGGTTGTCCTCTGGTTGCTCTGCATCTGATGGCTGCCCTTTATGGCTGCCCCGCATCTGATGGCTGTCCTCTGCGGCTGTATGTTGCTTTCCTTGTGGGCTACACTCACATGATGGATCGCCCCGCTCTCGTTCTCTTTCCGTCTCTAATTTATTCATGAGATGTTTCCCATGGCTTCACGATGGACTAATGAAGTAGGCTACTGTTCGTCAGACTATTACATGCAGCGCTGAAATTGGGCAGCAGATGATACTCCTGAGAGCAACACTTAGGCGCGCCGTCGACAGAGTCCGTGTTTGAAGTTGGTGGACGGCAGCAGATTCCGCCCCGTCCCCATTCTACTCAAATCTCTGAAGCTGAGCATTTCCGACTCGAATCCCTCTATATGAGTGGGGATGGGGCTGCTGGTTGTCCACGGAGGTTCGGCAAAATATCATTCCAAAGGTCATTTTGAAATCGAAGTTAGCTAGCATACTGAAGTACGCAATTTTTACGGCATTGGCCTAACAAAAACTGTCTTGACCGCAGTTATTTTATGTCCTAATAGTCTACCAAGTGCATGACATCCAGAAGATATGCTTGGAACTGATGTATCAGCAAACATAGTAGCAGCACAACAAAGACCAATGCTCAAGGGCGGATCCAGAAGCCTGGTTTTGGGGAGAGACAATTTCAAAGTGATTAACACGAACTGAAAAACCAGCACGAGTGAGCCACATGTACAAATCAGACAAAATAGGTAAATCAGATCTGGAGAAGGCGAGAATTTGAAATCTATACCTGCTTCTGCTATAGCTTGGTCTGACCTTAATTCGCTGTCCCGCAGGATAAAAAGATTATGGTTTGATTGAACCCTCTGACAGACATACGGTTGAGCGGGGTTGTAAGGCAACGAACTAGAGCTACACAATATACCATTATATACCATACTTCATACTCGTATAAGCCATTCAGTTGATACAGCCCGTAGCACTGACATGACTAAGCACAAAGCATTGGAAAGCATGTGATATCATGCTCAGTTTTACGTAGTCAAAATCCAGTGACCTTGCTCTTGCTGTCCGATGGACTGTAGCCTCTTGCAGTCTAGTGATCTGTGACTCGCCAGCCGTCTGTGTTCCAAGTGCCGTCGCTGCAGTCGGCGGCGGCCGATGCCGTCTCTGGCCGTCTGACCTCTGGCAGTTTGGTGACTTGTGACCCCTAACCTGTGATCTGTGACTGTCGCCAGCCGTCCGTGTTCCAAGTGCCGCCGCTGCAGTCGGCGGCGGCCGCGGCCGTCTCCGCCGCCTCCGCCGCCCAGCGAGTCACGGCACACAGCATCGACGCCTACTTCAGGGAGGAGCTTATTTACAAGCGCAACCAGCGCATGGGGGAGCGTATCCTGGAGTTGATCTGGGCGCGTCCCGATACCTCCTACTTCTTCGCCTTTGGTGCAGGTCAGTGTGGTGAACATCAGGCGGGCGGTTCATTTGTGCGCCGAGGTTAGAAGTGAGGTTCGGTGTGATCAAAATCAGGCGGGTGATTAATTTACGCTCCAAGGTCACACATGAAGGTCAGGGCCATTTGGAGGTTGTCAATCGGTTGTGTCCATGGACACGTAGTTATATGGACACGTCCATAGACACGTAGTCCTGTATTGGTAGGCGCAATGGTCAGCGCAACCTTTGCTGTTCAGACAGGGCCTAAGACAACTAACTGTATTAAGGTTACCGAGCAATCGTTTGCTATCGTACACGTTCCCAAACTCCCAGGTCGGTTCACGGACACTGCCTGATCAGTACAGTTGATATGTAAAAGTGCGTGAGCAAAATATTCACGATGGATCAGCTTGTGTGGTTGATGCACACAAAACACACGTCACTTGGAGACCGCACATTGACATTACTGAAGCTTACCGGCGAATCCTGAGATGAGGCTGCCGATAGGTATCTGTTGCCTTTGCGGTCTTGAAAACGTTAAAATCATGCGGCGAAAAGCAAACTAGGTAAGAATATCGAGTATTTGGCCGCCCCATGGTCGCTTACCAGATTCGTCAATAATGTCGAGTGGACTGGTGTTAGCTGCTGGTGTTAGCTGCTGGTGTCAGCTGCTGGTGTCAGCTGCTGGTGTCAGCTGCTGGTGTCGGTTATCTGCGGTTGTGGTGCAGCAGAATTTCCCCGCTGACACGGGGCCGCGGTAGCTCAGTTGGTAGAGCGTCGGACTCATGATCGCAAGATTGTGTGTTCGAATCTCACAACCGACGACATTTACCGAGTCGGGGGGGGGGGGCCTTATGGGGGCCCGCCCCTTGGGGTTCCTTCCCGGGGGGGGGCCCCCCCCCCCCCGGGTCCCCCCCCCGGGGAGTTTTGGGGGGGCCGGGGGGGGGCGGGCCGGGGGGGGGGGGGGGGGGGGGGCCCCCCCCGGCCCCCCCTCCGCCCGGGCGGGGGTGGCCCAAGGGGGGGGGGGGGGGGGGGGCGGTTGTCGTGCTGTCCGAGGTTCACCAGCCAGCCGCTGTTAGCTCCGGTGTGTTTGACAGGCCGCCGTTTTGGTGTCGCCTGGTGGTGATGTGGTGGGAACCAAACTCGTGCTCGACTCAAATATTTTTAGTCGACTCACATTTGACTTATAGATCTTGAAATCCGATTGAACTCATGATTCAGAGCAGGTCAAAATTATTTGATTCAACTCCATTCAGACTCACAGAGCTCACAAAGCATAATTCAACTCATGACTCAAACACAAATTGGAATCGATTCAGATCCGACTCAATGGTATCAGACTCATAAACCATATGATTCATTGTGCATTGCCCACACATTATATATATATATATATATATATATATATATATATATATATATATATATATATATATATATATATATATATAATAATATATATATAATATGTATATATCATATATATATATATATATATATATATATATCATATATATATATATATATATATATATATATATATAATGTGACGTGAAAACTGAGTTATAGCAAAAATAATTTATGCGACAGACAGTTTGATATCAACGCATCCTCGTCTGTGTCTAATTAAAAAATGGAATTAATATTTATTTAGACATCAACGAAGATGCTCTAACATCAAGACATCTGTTGAATATCTTATTTTGCTATAAATTTGTTTTCACCTCCCATTATTTTTCATTCGTAGCGCACTGCAATGGTTGGCATATAATATATATACAGATAAATGCATGTACATGTTCATAAAGTAATGAGTGTGCAATACTTCAATTCACATCAGCATGATGCACAACCTGAATCATATGTACCTGACACACATCGCCTAACTTCAACATAGCACCTAGGTCCTGCACTACAATAGGTATCCGCACATAATAAAATTGCGTTGGTTTGTTGGCCCCACGAAGTTGGTTTGGTATCGGGCTTGAAGTTTTCCCTTCACCATTGGTTTACACCAAATTTTACCGACGTTCTTTACCCTATCTTGCATATTAGCATATTTTATGGCAATTTAGGGTAATTTGACGTATTCCAATTGAAAGACCTATTATCTAGCTTCAGCAATGAGTACCCTAAATGACCCAGTAATAATCGTCCTGCCTAACGATGTGCCATTTCCGGCAGGCTCACCATCAAGCGCTTCCAAGATATAGGGATTGTTCCTGACATTGGTAGGCTCCCTCTGCCGTACATTTTACGTGTTCAAGATGTCACCCTCGTTCAAGAGCGGAAAAAAGGACAGTCAGGAGGGCAGGGGGCGGCTAATTGGCAAGCTTCTTCTCCCCAGTGGCGGGAGAGCTTCAGAATGGCATTCCTAGACCACGATGGTATTGTACATAAATGTTAAATTATGCATGCCCCCGCGGTGTGGTCAGCCCCGTTACACGGCTGGCTAGGGAAATGGCGCTACCTCTGGTCACCACAGCCGCCCCTCCTCCTTCCGTCCGTACGCTCCCATTTCAATGCCCATCTCATCCAAACACCCATGTCCTTCATCTGGCAACACCAACTATCCCTACTATGAGCAGGCAGGGCAACTTCTCCGATCCTGCCCACCAGCTCAGTTTTATCTGGGTAGCCGCGCCCCCTCGACCCGTCCCCCGAGGTTGACGGAGTCCTGGAGGTTGAGGTCCCCCGTCGCACGGTGCTAGTTGTGACGGGGGACCAACACACCTCTTTCGTCCTGATATCCCGGAGGGGCGGGTGGGTCCGTGGGACCTCACGCTGGCCAAATGGCCGGTCGTCTCGGGTCGGGAGCCTGGGACTATTCCCAGTGCCCGCCGACCCAGCCGGCCGGGGTCAAGGGATGGGCGGCACTGTGTCCCGGTCGGGGTGGTGAGTATCTCTCTCACGGCCGGGTGATGGCGTCGTCTGCCCCCTATAGCTCTTTGGGCGCCTGGCGACCTCCCGTTCGCGGAACCCAGGCGCCCCCCCCAGTAGGGCCCTATGCGGTGTGGCGCCGGAGGAGCAGAAACAAATAACACATGGCAAGCCAAAACACGAAACCCCTCCCTGGTCCACGTGGTAGTGGCCAGAATGCGGAACAAATACACTGATCTGCGGACATTGGAGCCACTAGCAATTCCTCCCCTCGCATTCTTATCTTCTAACCCGCTGAACGGTCGAAGCAACTAGCCTCCCTTTACCAATTTCAGCGACGAGACGGCTGTGACCGCTTCGGACGTATCAGGCGATGCGAAAAACTTAGAGATGGTGGTTTGGAAGTGGAGTTCGAACGCACAGAAGAGGCCAAAAGAGGGCTGATGGCAAATTAATGTGTATACCTAGCCAGAGGCCAACATGGCAGACAGATGGTAACAATACCGATGGCTGAAAACACACACGACGAAAAATCACGAAGGGTAACTGTAATTAACTGTAATTAAGTTTTAAAAAAATGTAATTAGCTGTTTTGACCTAAGAGGCCTTAGTGATGCTGAAATTACCAATGGTTTGTCGGATGATGGAGTCGTTGAGGCGCGGAGACTGACGGTGAGAAAAGGACAGTAAGTGCAGCCCACAGACAATGTCATTTTGACGTTTAGTTCCATGGACTTGCCTGAATCGGTTCTTGTCGGGTATATCACTGTGAAGGTCAGAAGGTTTATCCCCAATCTCATGCGGTGTTTTACATGTCATAGATACGGTCATACAACCCAATTCTTCCGTGGCCGTCCCGTATGTGAAAGATGACGATCATCGGTCCACGCTGCTGACCAATGAAATGCAGAATCACCTTGGTGCATACATTGTGGTTAGGTTCCGATCGCACATAGCACATTCGATAGGGCATGTTCAGTATATGAGAAAGAAAAAGAACTCAGTTCGGGAGGCTCTAAATGTGTATGATGGAGCCCATCCAAAAGTTGCAGGAAAGGTGACTGGCCGGTCAACTAACCCTACGCTGATAGGCCCACAACACATACAGCACAGCAATGCCTCTGAGCTGATTGCACAACTTACAGCTCTCCTTCGATCTTTTGGAGTGCCCCTTAGTTTACCCGTCAGGCAAGGTCAGCCAACCCAACACGACGCCAAGGCGACTGAGGTCCCACCATCCAGGAATGACACAGTTCACCCATTAGAGGAACCCTCCCGATCAACACCCGAGGAAGAGGCGTGGACGCTGGTTCAATGACCAAAGAGGCCTCCTCGGCCCTTGCCACCCAATTCCAGCCCTTACCCATCAATCCCTAAATCCTCACCTACCTCTCCTTGCACACTCCAATCTCCCCTCGCCTTCCACACATCCTACCACCTCCAAACCTAGTCTTTCCACGTCCTCCCTGCCTGAACCTCCCCTCCCCTACGTCAACGTGCAGTCCTCAACCCCAACCTCCACCAGCCCCACTCCCACCCAGCTCATCCCTGATTCTTCTGAAGCCACTCCTGTTCCGCCAACCGCATCAGTTACTACTAGTGAGTCCGGTGTGACCTCCCGTCGAGTTCCAGTAATGGTACCCTCGGCGACTCGACCAGGACCTGCTGCTCAGGTCCATCTGGGAGCCCCCGGCATGGGGTCGTCTGGCCGAGCAGCTCGGACTGATTCCAGAGACCCCTCGCCGAGCGCACGGGTCAGACAGTCTCCGAAATCGACACACCCACCACCACCAGCTAACCGTGTCAGTCGGCTGTCAACTGTAGATACAGGGAAGTTGATGGTCCTGCCTCCCATACCGCCCCTTGTCGACGAAAAAGTGCCACGCCTCCCCCTGTGACGGGACGCAAGCGGCTGTCCCGCGGACACCATCGTCACCAGGCGGCGGAAACCCAAGATCTCGACTGAGATCGGCCTTGAATCCAAGGACCTCAGAAAGTGAAGCTGGAAACAGGTAACATATAATTTGTCTCAGTTACCCACGTCTTTAGCTCACTACTTCCATTTTTATGTCTTTGGCGTATGAGTTGTATTCTTCAATGGAACTGCTGAGATTTGAGAACCAGTATCCACCACCTCCAAACCATTTTACACTCCCGAGTACCATCAGTAGTTTGTCTCCAAGAGACTAGGCTTTCCCTTGGTGCACAATTTCAACTGAACTCGCTGCTGCGTAATGATGCTACTCCTCGCACGGTGGCTCATGGAGGTGTGCTAATTGCTGTACACAGTTCTGCAGCATTCACACATATACCTCTCTCCTCAAATATTCAGGGTGTCGCTGCTCGTATGATAATAAATCACCGAGCCATTACTATATGCAGCATTTACCTCACGCGTCCCGGGCCGTTTCAACTTTCTGAGCTATCTGAAACTGTGGCTCAACTTACCCCATCGGTGATGGTGTGTGGCGATTTTAATGCTCGCCACTCTCTTTTGGGTTGAACAATGATTTATAGCCGTGGGTGTGCAATGGAGCGTTTCATAATATATTTTCCTCTCTGCATTCTTAACACTGGAACACCAACACATTTTACATTACCGACTGGGCAAACCTCAGTACTAGACCTCACCCTCTGCAGTCAAGAAATTGCACCTTTGTTAGAATGGTCTGTAGACCATGATACACACAAAAGCGACCATTTCCCTGTTTACCCCCATTTCGTTAGTTGTGTTACGGTAGGCCGATGACCCTCAGTGGCTACTTCACCGAGCCGACTGGGAAGGCTTCCAATCGAACCTTGAAAGAACACTTAGTGGCCACTCGGTTGAATCAGTTATGTCCTTGGGGGAATTCACTACGGCGACTCTGGAGTGTGCTCGGCGGCACATCCCACGATCATCGTGAACGTGGATTAGAGTGCCAGTCCCATGGTGGTCTGATAAGTGTCGAGAGGCAGGCCGTGCTAGGAAGAGGGCGTTTCGTACATTTAATAGCAATAGTTGCACATACAATCTAATAGCTTTTCGCAAAGCACGAGCGTTCGCTGGACGAACTATCGTCAAGCCGAAACGAGACTCGTGGAAGGCGTATGTCAACACGTTAAATCGCTCCACGTCTTTGTCAACTCTATGATCCCGAATTAAGTGCTTCTCCGTAAAACATGCTCCAGTTCCTCCCCCGTCTTACACATGGGCGGACAAGATATCATTGACCCAGAAGAAGTGGGCGACATAATTGGATGTGCCTTATCGACACGCTCGGAAAATACTAGTAACGAACGATTTCTAAGATAGAAGGCTCGGTGCGAGGAACGCCTTCTTCACTTTTCCACTACATCCCCGAGTACAACGTACCATTCTCGGACTCTGAATGAACTGCAGCAATTGCCACACTCAAGAATGTGGCAGAGGGCCTGGACACACTGCATAGTGATATAATCAAGCATATACGAGCGGCCGTTATGGAAGTACTCTTGGAAGCCATAAATGAAATGTGGGCATCAGCCACATTTCCGTCTTCGTGGCGGGAGGCAATTGTTGTGCCTATACAGAAACCAAATAAATATGGGAAGGTTCCACTACACTACCGCCACATCTCGCGCTAACCTGCTCGCTATGCAAACTGGTTGAGAAAATGGTTAATCTCCGATTGATGTGGTTTTTAGAACATAACTTTCTATGATACAGAGTTGCTTCCGAAAACACTAGCACACTTGACCATGTTCTTGCACACCATGCGCTTTAGGTTTATGAAGCACCAACATACAGCTGCATGATTTTTCGACATTGATGGCGCATATGATACGACGTGACGTCAGGTGTACTGATGAAGTTACATTAAAAAAAAAATTTAATCCGAGTTGTTGCTGGGGTGGCTTGAGGAGCCAGGGTTCTATTGCTAAGCAGAGCTTATCGCGTGAACCCTGGCCCCACCATCCGATCCATGAACTCCAGTTCAACGGCAGAATTTAGACCGAAAGTTTAACGTGCCGCCAATGCACCGACACGGCCACCCGGTAGCTAGTCCCCGACCTTATCGGGCCAGCTGCCAACTGACACTCCCGGCCGGGGGCTAAATGCGAGCGCGCGAAGCGACTCGAACCCTGTGTTGCCAGTACAGGGGAGACCAGAGCAGGCCAGCGCTCTAACCAACTGAGCTACCGTGGCGGCCACATTATAGTATTATAGCTACCGTGGCGGCTGAAACCCATACTATCTAACCAACGCGGTTACATAGTATGGGTTTCAAAGGCTCCATGGGGTTCTTCTTGATACACTTTTAGCTTCGAGAACGTTTCGTGTTAGAATAGGCCGCACATTATCTGGCAGTTTTCCACAACATAAAGGAGTCCCGCAGGGAAGCGTATTAAGTGTAGCATTGTTTGCTGTTGCTATCAATGATTGGCTACATCACTGGCGACTTCCGTAGGCAAAGTGCTATTTGTAGATTATTTCGCCGTATGGTGTTCTTCGCCCTATGTTCGCATGGTGGAGAGACAACTCCAGCTGGCTGTCCGGAAGGTTCAGGGTTGGTGTGATGAAACGGGCTTCGTCATGTCCACGTTGAAAACCATCGCTGTGCACTTCTGCCGCAGGCGCACTTGCACCGTCACAATTATTATGCTCATCGGGCGCCATATTCAACTCAAGCCTGCTGTCAAGTTCCTAGGTACATGGATGGACCACCGACTAACGTACAGCGCCCACGGCAAAGATCTTGCGCAAACTAAGAGACTAAGAGAATGAGTACTGTCTCCAGGTCCTCGTATGGAGCAGACAGATGTATCTTGCTTCATGTACCGATCGCTCGTACGCTCTAAAATCGACTATGGATGTTTTATATACGATGGGGCGTGCGTTATAATAAAACGCCGTCTGGACGTAATCCACAATACAGCCCTTCGTATTGACACTGGAGCTTTCCGTACTTCACCGGTCGGCAGCTTAATGGCTGAGACTGATGAACTTCCTCTCCCGTTACGCCGTACACTACTGGGAGCGAGATACTGATGTAAGGTCGCACAAAACCGAAAGCACCCAGCATATCAATGGATATTTTCAAGGCCATCGTCGCCACTCCGTTCACTCAGTAATCAGCGTGTCCTACCTTTTTCTGGACGCATGGCCCCGACCTTTCGTAAGTGCAACATCAAACCAGATTCTGTGGCATGCGTTGTCACTCCGACAGAATAAGACAGACCTTTCCCTGTCCTGCTCAAAGAAGGGGAGTGTCAACTCCGAAGAATTCCGCACGTTGGTGTTGGAGAAAATACACCAGCACCGTAAATTCTCTCGCATATGCACAGACGGCTCCAAGTACTTGTCGGGAGTGGGATGCGCGAGCGTCAGTCGACGCGGTATTGGATATTTCCGCTTACCGAAGCAGGCGTCGATGTTTACTGCTGAACTATATGCCATTCTGCAAGCTCTTTACTATATACAGTATGACCAGTCCTCAAATCACGTGGTTTTTACCGACTTCTTAAGCAGTCTTTTGGCAATCAAGTTTTTCAACCCGGATAACAGGCTTGTCCAAAGGATTCTTCGCATCGTCAAATCCCTAACTGTTCTCGACAAAAGTATCGTATTCTGTTGGATCCCTAGTCATGTTGGACTTGCTGGAAATGAAGCTGCCGATATAGCCGCCAAGCTCGCTTCCAGTAATGGTCGTGAAATTCGCCTACCCCTTCCGCCAAGAGATATGCATCCCTCCATTTTATCATATATACGATCTGAATGGCAACGAGTCTGGAACTCCACGCCTAATAAGCTGAGAGTTATGCAACCATAACTAGGAATGTGGCAGACCTCACACCGGACCTCGCAGCGAGAGGAAGTGACGATGGTTTAACCCTGGTCGATGCGCCCTAAAGCCCAAATAACTAACGAGAGGAAGTGACGCTCTGTCGAATGAATGATAGGGGATGCCTTCGCGATACAGTTATATGCTGACCGGTGATGACCGACCTTTATGCCCACTGTGTTCTGACCATCTTACTGTTTATCATGTTTTAATAAGCTCTTTATTCTTGGAACCTCTACGACACCAGCTTTTAGGACGTGCAAACAGCGACACTGCGTATGCTGCTAAGGGATGACACTGAGATCGTATCTTTTGGGGACATTTTTACCTTCCTTTGACAAGCAAGTTTTGATGTTATTTATCGCGGCGGAATGGTCTGGTGTGGTCCGGCGAGGCGGAATGTCGGCGTGTGCCGGCTGGGACGTTTGTGAGTCACACGTCGGGCAGTGATTCAGAGTTCGGCAGTGCCGAGTCGCCGGAGCGCCGAGTGTTTGGCGCGCGTCCGTTTGCGCTGTCGACGTTCCGCCGCCAGACGCGTGTTTACTGCCGGCACGACAGCCGGGACGGGACGGGACGGGACGGGACGGGACGGGACGGGACGGGACGGGACGGGACGGGACGGGACGGGACGGGACGGGACGGGACGGGACGGGACGGGACGGGACGGGACGGGACGGGACGGGACGGGACGGGACAGGACGGGACGGGACGGGACGGGACGGGACGGACGGACGGACGGACGGACGGGACGGACGGACGAGACGGGGGACGGAGGACGGGACGGACGGACGGGACGGGACGGACGGGACGGACGGACGGACGGACGGAGAGGGGACGACGGACGGGACGGGACGGGACAGGACGGGACGGGACGGGACGGGACGGGACGGGACGAGTCAGCCGGTGGCGCCACCCTGTCAATTCCCACGGCTCTGCTGTCGCTCAGATACCGGCACCGCGGCGTCAGATAGCGGTGGCGAAGAAGGGGCAGGTCCTGTCTGTATGGCTATCTGTCTGTCTGTCTGTCTCTATGTGTGCCTCTGTCTGTTTTAACCCCTCTGTGTGCCTCTATCTCTGTCTCTGTCTCTGTGTGCCTCTATCTCTGTCTCTGTCTCTGTCTCTGTGTGCCTCTATCTCTGTATCTGTCTCTGTCTCTGTGTGTCTCTGTCTCTGTCTCTGTCTCTGTGTGCCTCTATCTCTGTCTCTGTCTCTGTCTCTGTGTGCCTCTGTCTATGTCTCTGTGTGCCTCTGTCTCTGTCTCTGTGTGCCTCTGTCTTTGTCTCTGTGTGCCTCTGTCTCTGTCTCTGTCTCTGTGTGCCTGTGTGTTTTGTCTTGTCGTGCCTTTGCATTCGTTCTTGTCTTGGTCTTGTTTTGACTTGTCTTTGCACTCTTTCTTGTCTTTTCTGTGTTCTCAGACTTGTTTCTTGTCTGTTCTCCGTACTGTCTTTTACCTGTTCCTCGTCTGGTCTATCAGACTTTCTCTGTTCTCTGTATCTGTCTCTCTGTATCTGTCCGTCTGTTTTCACGCAAATTTTTCGACCTGATTGGAAAGCTGCAAACCTGGTCAGAGCTCTTCTGCAGCAAAGTTCAAAAATAAGTTTTGCACGGCGCTACCAGGGCGCAAAGTAAAACACTGGCATGAAGCAGACGAGCAGACAATTCTTGTGAGATTACCGAAAAGAATGGCCTATAAAATCATGCAATCTGTGCCCAAATTGTTAGCTATATGTTCTGCAGCATGCTTTTTCATGCTGTTCTTTTTTATTTTATATAATTGCTAGAGTGAGAAGGCAGGATAAAGTAGCAAGCTAATTGTGGAAGGAAAGCGTTCACATTGGATACTATTGCAACAAAATCTGATTTTCTGGATAATGTGCTGGTGTGACACCTTAGTTTCGTAGATGAATTGGCTCTATTGCGCTGGTAAAAGCCCTGGACCTAGGAGTGGGTATTATGCACTCTTTCCGCGGCTACAGCACGTGGTGCTACCCAGCCCTTCATGTGGTGCTGGCCGGCACATTTTTGCCATTGTGGCCGTCAGCGGCTCGGGTACTCAGCATGACACCTGCCTACAAACGGGGCTGTATTTGCCTGGCTGCATTGTCTTCACGCTTGCGGAATTATTGAATACAGACGTGCTGATTGAATATCTTATTGTCCAAACCGATGAACAGTGGTTGCTGGGGAACCATTGCATGCTGCACCCTAGAGCCAAGTATCTGACCGACCAGCACATGCATCCTTGGCTGCATGAGACCGTTTGGTCTCACGGCAGCACTGTTCTTTACACACGGCAGCACGGCTCTGTACACACGGCGGCAGCACGGCTCTGTACACACGGCGGCAGCACGGCTCGGTACACACGGCGGCAGCACGGCTCGGTACACACGGCAGCACGGCTCGTACACACGGTAGCACGGCTCGGCACACACGACAGCACGGCTCGGTACACACGGCAGCACGGCTCGGTACACACGACAGCACGGCTCGGCACACACGGCAGCACGGCTCGGCACACACGACAGCACGGCTCGGTACACACGACAGCAGCACGACTCGGTACACGCGGCAGCACGGCTCGGTACACACGACAGCAGCACGACTCGGTACACGCGGCAGCACGGCTCGGTACACACCACACGGCTCGGTACACACGGCAGCACGGCTCGGTACACGCGGCAGCACGGCTCGGTACACGCGGCAGCACGGTTCGGTACACACGGCAGCAGCACGACTCTGTACACGCGGCAGCCCGGCTCGGTACACACCACACGGCTCGGTACATACGGCAGCACAGCTCGGTACGCTATCGATTGCCGACCGCCGAGCCAACTGCGGCGTTTCGTCGGCGGGCCGCCGCCGCCGCGTGACGGCCGAAATAGCGCGCGCCGGCCCGGTTTTGGCGCGTGCGGCGGTCGGCACAATGGAGCTAATGGGGCGGTGTTGACACGGCGATTTGCGCAGTTCACTGGGCCGTCGCCGACGACGAGGCGATGGCCTTTCACGGGGGCGGCTGGCGGATGACACGGCGTGAAAGGATTGCAAATACACGGGCGCCGGCCGCTGATAGGTCTGATCGGCTGAAGCTGCTTACGAATGAATGGGCAAAATCGAATTGGAAATTGGAAGTGCCTGCTGGGCTGGACTGGCGTTCTGGATGTGTTGGAGACTGGCTAATGCCATGGCTTTGGTATTGGTACTCTTTAGTTGTAAGAACGATTCTAGGCTCGCTTCGCCCTAATTACTAAACATCGAAAAGGTAAAAAGAAACAGTAGATGGACAATTCACGCCAATCTGAGTGATTGATAGATGCATATGTAAACAAAAACAACCACGCACACTCACTCACACAAACTAACTCACTCACTCACACAAACTTGCGCACACAGTCACAAACACATGCACATGTCTATGCATATGTGTAAGCATGTAGTTGCTTGTGTGGGTGTAATTTCTGTCGTGTATTATTATTGTTATCTTAGTGACCCATGCGACTTGCAACTAAATTGTTTTCTAGCTTTTCCTACTATTGTAAGCAATAGTTACCGACGTTTATATTTTTAATTGTGACGTTAATTGTTTGTGTCCGTTGATTGGAATCGGTGGTAAATTTACCGTGTTGCTACATGCGAACAAAGATGCCCACCTGCAGGCGTCTTCAACGGCATGATGCACCATGCAAGGTTAATTTTGTTTGGTAGAAATTAGTGTCGTAGCGTCGTTTTACATTGTCTAAGATAGTGGATAAACTATGACCAAAACACCTTCAACACAGGCACCACCATGGAATGTGATAGAATCAGCTGTGTGTTCGACCAAGTGATTTTTACTCAAATGGATGAAAATGTTATGCGTGAAGAGCAGATTTCAACTGAAACTTCACAACTTTATCACCTTTCAAACAGTGAATAACCATAGACCTCAACCGTCCACGTAGGGTGACTGCTAAACCCTCCAGGTGTACATCAATTCCAGTTCAAATCCTGAGCCGGCCCAATTGTATCTCAGAAGGATGATTGTATGCTACCTTACAGATCACGCTGGCTGATTTATCGAGTTATTCTATTTGAGTTATGAGCCAACCCAAATCGACCGTACACTGTCCCTATGTCCTCGGTTGCACCAAAAGTGCCTTCATAAATAAGGTCCGAGATCGGTGACCTGGCCTGGACTCTTTTTCTTAGCAAAAAAACATCCGCACAAGCTGTGCATCAGCTACGAGAAACGACGACACGCAGCTTGGCGCCATTCTCTGGTGGCGCCATTCTCGTGACAAAATCGGCTGGCGAGGTGCAGTCCACGCGACAGCTAGGGCTACTCCACTGGATCTGTGTGAATTCGAACGATAGCGACCATATTTTATACAGTGTTGACGATGCCTTACCTGGGTAGATGGGCCGTTCGTCGACGGTCCTCTGGTCGACGGCGTCTCTAGAAGGGCGGAGCAGGGCTGGTGTTGGGTGTTTGTTGGTGGGCCGGCCGCCGGTGGCAGACAGTGCATGCACAGCTCCGCTGGCAGTCCAGACAAGTGCTGGGCCGCATGTGACAGTGACTAATGTCGCTGGCTTGTGGGACGCCCGTCAGCTGAGCTGCACCCACTTAGTCATGCCGCCGGAATTGCACACGGGAATTAGCCGAAATTGGGCCGTGCTTGGCTGAAACTCGCTCGATCCGTATCGCAGAGAGCGAAATCAAGCGGGACGGGAGGTATGTGCTAGCGCTGGTGAAGGTCACTAGAGCGACCAGTGTAGACTTTTCCTCGTGACGTATTCGTGTACAACAATACTATCTTTTGTCCATTGTTTGTAGTATGCAGTCTTCTATTTAACATGCTACAGGTAAAATTCAAGAGCACGCCGTCTACTACACTCCTGTCTACTACACTCCTGTCTACTACACTCCTGTCTACTACACTCCTGTCTATTACACTCCTGTCTACTACACTCCCGTCTGGGCATAGTTGTGCACACTTATACTGAGTACCAGGTTTAAGCAATGGTTTGAAGTTTTCACCTTCTGTTCCAACTCCCAGTGACGTTTTCCCAGAGTAGACTCGAGGAATTTAAGGACTGTTAAAAAACTTAACTGAAGGTGGAACTTAAGGTGAAGCTCCAGCTTTAAGCAGTCAACATCTGACTAGCGCGACATTCACTTGGAATTCACGAACACTTGATCTCAGGCGCGACAACGACGCATTGCGGGATGTTGGAAATACGATATTACATTGTCGCGCTGTGGGTGCAGCAGTGTGATGTTACATAATTGGAGGCAGCTGAAGCTGGCGACGTGTGCGGTTCGTGACGTCACTGGGGGAAGCTGAAGCTTCCGACGTGTGCGGTCTGTGACGTCACTGGGGGGGGGGGCAGCTGAAGCTGATCTGACGACCGACCTGACGGCTGTCCATGTGGGGCCGACCTGCAGAGCTGGAGTGGGTCCGGCTCTAGCCGGTGTGCCCCGGTACCTCCGTCTGGCGCCGCGGCGCCCACCCCCGCTGCGCCGTCCGAAGGCATTAAACGGCTAGCCAGCCCTTCTATTGTGCTGACGACGCATCTCTGCGGGCCGTCGCCGGCCGCCCGCCGCGTGTCCTCCGCCGGCACCAAATACGGACAGAGCGAGGAGAGAGCGAGGAGAGATAGTAAGAGAAAAAAGGTGTGTGAGAGGAGGAAGTGCGAGGTACTGGGAGGGAGAAGAACAGAAATAGCTAGAGGAAAAGGTGAGAGAGGAAGGGAGGAGGTATGTAGGGATAGGTATGGAGAAGGAAGGGGAAAGTGAAAAAGTACCAATGAGACGAATGTGACTAGGACTTGGTTTAGGGTTTGGAAACAGGGAGAAGCCTCGTTCACGTGCTGCATTTCAACAGAGATCATTTGCTGGTTTTTTGTCAGAAGTGGTCCAGAGACACCTCTGCTGTCTCTGGACAAGTCAAGTGGACAAGTGGACAAGTCGTTGTGACCATATTTCTTCGCTCAAATTATGGGACGAAGAGCAGACATCAACACATTCGTCGACTTTTTCCACTTGTACCGACATTCGAACTGTCGAACTGACATTCGAACTGAGTTAACATTTCACTTCTGTGCAGCAACCTAGCTGCTCTTTATCATCATCTTTATCTTTATCTCCTGCGGAGCTGGGTAAATGCATGGTGTTGCCCAGAGGAACCATCTGCTGTGATGCTGGGTGGATGCATGGTGCTGCCTAAAGGTACTATGTGCTACGATGATGGGTGGATGTATAGTGCTGCCCAAAGGAACCATCTGCTGCGATGCTGGTATGGTGATATACAGAATCGGGGAACATCCTTTTATTCATGAGACATACCCGCTATGGGGTAAAGCGCTCCCCAAATCTGATTTACCACCACCACTTGGAGTTGCTCCAATGAGAGCGATTGCCAGATTTTATGCTAATGATATTTTTCCCCCAACAGCTGTGATATTAAAAAAAAAACGGGAAAAGGTGGTCCATCCACCAACCTCGCATTGGCGCACTACATCTCGTCCACAGACTTCGCGCTGATCTACGCCCCTCTTGCTCCGCCACTCACCCCACACAGTCTCTAGGCTGCATTGCGTCCCACCACCTTGGACCTTACACGCACTGGCACACGAGGCTCCTTTCGCCTCCCTGTCCAGACAAGGTCGGGGTGGCGAGCTGTGAGCTACTTAGCCAGGCGTGCTACTGTCGGAAGCACAGCACCAACTGCACATAATGGCCGAATTGACCTCTCATCGTTGCTGCTCTCCAATCAGCGTCAGGGTCTGCTGAACTGGGCCGACCGGAGACCCCGGGCGATAGACATAGTCCGCGGCAGCTATCGCTCGGCGGACCACCCAGCACAGGCACCCATGTCTCTGTCGTACTGCCCAACACAGGCACCCATGTCTGTCGTACTGCCCAACACAGGCACCCATGTCACTCGGCGGAACATCCAAAATAGACATCGCCTCGCATCACTTTAAAAAAAGATGACAGTTTTTCTGCGTCGCATTTTTTACCCCGTCCCAACGACCAATCATCTATTATTTACCAAACAAGACCTCCTCCCTCCCCATGGAATGCCAGGACAATCTATAACGAGCCATTTATCTTGGATGGTCTAAACAGTGAGTCGTGATGCCCTTCTTTCTCGGAGCAGAGTAGATGCAGCAGATTAGGGACGAGGTTACGGGCTTGGTACTGACACGATCCGTACGACATGCGTTTTGAATGATGGGTGTGAAAATATACAAACAAACGAACTCTGAGGAAGGAATCCCGGACTTCCAAAGATTAAGAAGCCGATACAGGAAGGAAGAAACAAGGGGTAATGCGTGTCTTTGTATCTCTGTGCTCGCGCATGCACCAACAAGCCAAATGCGTGCACTGAAAAGCCGGCTTGTACATCCATAGCATCTCTGTCTGCCCAGCAACACTACTTGTCAGCATGTCCCTCCCACTCCCTCCGAGCTGAGCATGTATTGTATACCAATGGCACCCTGACGCTCTCCTGTGTGTGTGGGGGCGGGGGCACATCGCCGCCAGTCTCTCCCTTCCAAAGATGTCGTCTTGGTGCCGGTCTCCTGACCTCGTCTTGGTGCCGATCTCCTGACCTCGACTCCTGACCTCGACTCCTGACCTCGACTCCTGACCTCGACTCCTGACCTCGACTCCTGACCTCGACTCCTGACCTCGACTCCTGACCTCGACTCCTGACCTCGACTCCTGACCTCGACTCCTGACCTCGACTCCTGACCTCGACTCCTGACCTCGACTCCTGACCTCGACTCCTGACCTCGACTCCTGACCTCGACTCCTGACCTCGACTCCTGACCTCGACTCCTGACCTCGACTCCTGACCTCGACTCCTGACCTCGACTCCTGACCTCGACTCCTGACCTCGACTCCTGACCTCGACTCCTGACCTCGACTCCTGACCTCGACTCCTGACCTCGACTCCTGACCTCGACTCCTGACCTCGACTCCTGGTGACATCACCCGTCAGCAGTGGCCTCTTAGGCTGGTATGTGCGGTGACGGCATGTGTGTCTCATGAAGACACTCGGGGCGTCCCACCGCCATGACCTGACAATGAATGCATTGGATATTGGTCGCGATCATGGTCACGCATTTCTTCTGCGAACCGTGACTGACTGGACCGGACGCCATGCATGGCGCCGCATCGGTCGCGGTTGCGCGCATGAGCTATGCCCTCCTTGTGTGCAGCTGGCCGTACACAATGGGGCTGAGCGATCAACAATTGACGTGCTTCGTCCTCAAGTGTGCCCATTTATCAGCACCGGGCGCAGCGTCGGTTGCAGCGCCACTCGCAGCGCCGGTCGCGGCACCCATTCGCAGCGCCGGCCGCAAGGCCAGTCTCCGCACCGGTCTCGGCACCAGTCTCGGCGCCAGTCTCGGCACCGGTCGGTGCGCCGGTCGCAGCGCCGGTTTCAGCACCATTCGCGGCGCCGGTCGGCCGCGTTGTGATGAGCGTGACGCCGTGCGCAGGCTCGGCCTGCCGCCGCACGACGCATGACTGGCATTCGACGCGGCGGCTCGACGCCGTTGACGGCCCTGTCGGCGGGCCGCTTTGATGTCGGGCTATGCGGACGGCGCCGTTTATCGGGCGGCGACTGTGTTGAAGTTGGACTTGGACGACTGCCACCAGATCAGGTGACGCTCGAAACGCGGCAGACTGAGACGAGCCGTCTGCCGCTCTGCCGGCGGCTCGGTGTGACCTCGTCTGACCGTGGCTCCTCCGCTCTGCCCGCTACTCATCCGCTCTGCCCGCGGTGTTCATGAATCTGCGTAAATCATGGACGACTTGCCAACAGCAATCCAGGTGATTGTGCAGGCACAAAGCATTGCTTGTCACGTGGAGGTCCCGCAGAGGTGCTGTAGAGGTGCCGGCGCAGAGTTTTACGATCGATGTATGCAGATGGGTGTGCAATGTATGCAGATGTGCGAAGATATGCCAGTCAGTCGGACGCCGGTCACTTATAGGTGCGTCAGAACTAATCTGAATATAAACGGGACAAGCATTTAGTGCGACAATCTGAGGACGTACCGGCAGTGCCACGTGCACTCTGACCGGTCATCCATTTGCATTTGAAGAAGTCGCACCGCTGCCACTGCCGGTGCCCGTTGGAATGTTGGTTCAGTAGGTGGTGGGGCTGGGGGAGTTGACTGTGGTTGGTGTGTGGTCGGAAATAGACGGGCGGGCGGGCGGACGGACGGGGCGGACCTGGACAAACAGAGTATCCCACGAAGTAGCGGCCAACCGGCCAGGTGTGTCGGCTCGCATCGAATCGTCGCCGCTGCACGGCTGCACTGACGGACATCCGGCTGGTGAGCGTAGAGCCACCACCATAGGCCAATATAGCTTCAAAATCACAACCGACATCGTATGCGCCCAGTAGGTCAAGTATCCTGCGTTTTGGCACGATCCAAAGAAGGAAGCATTTCGATGTAAGCCAAACGTTTGATGGGGTTATCGTTCATTCACAGATGAGCAATTACACAGTATACTTAAGGAAGCCATAGCGCTCAAAATATTTGCGAATCGAATATTTGTTTAAGAACATTGAGTAACCTGTGCGCAGCTTTTCTTTATTTCCTATTTTTATTATTTTGGGAGGTAAACGTGTAACGTATTTGACGTATGTAGGACGCCAATCGCCTTTAAAATTTGAATGCGCAATTGTTTGGATTGTTTAGCATCCTGGAAAGTGGACTCTGTTGAGAGGTGATAATGCAGGGAATTTCACGATCGCCGCGGTGTCCATGCATTTTGAGCTGATTAAATGTTTTTTGGGGATTTTATTCAATGCAAATATGGTGTAAAGCACGATGAAAAAACATCCAGTATCTATTTCACGTCCACTGGATGCCATTTTTTCTGGCGGTTTGTTTTACCTGTGTTGTTATTAAGCATGTGTGCGCCACTATTCGTGCAACGTCAAACAACACAGTTCTCTAGCTCTCAGGGGGCTCTGTTAACTGTCGGGTGTCCTCTCAAACTGCCATGAACTCAGAGTTCCCCTGTTCCTGAGCATCAGACTCCTGATCGCAAGATTTTGGGTTCGAATCTCAACCGGCGGCGTTTACCGCGTCCACCCGCGACCAATCGGCGTGAGAGGTTGGCGACGCTGTATGACCAAGCGGTTGAATGCGTCGTAAAAGGACCCAAGCACTGGTCAAGACTAGTTCCGGACATCGCTTCGCCACTTCACAGCTACCATAATGTCTTGTAAGAACAGCAGGCATCCCACCAATCTAGGTGAGCACTAACAGCCACAAGGGTCTCCATGCAGTGGACCTCGCCATAGAGCTTGGGATTGGCCTGCTCACGCCGCCACCTCAGTGCGCGTATCGCCTGCAGCCGCTGGACGTGGCCCGGTTGTCTCTAAGAGTAGCATACAGTGATGGCGGGTGACAGCAATGTCGGAGCACTGTCGGGAGCACCCGGACCGACAGCCCTCGGGACAGCCAGTCCGGAGTCTCCGGCGTCGGTACTGTCGGCAGCACCCGGACCGAGAGCCCTCAGGACGACCAGCCCGGATGCGCAGGTGCCGATCGGATGCTTGTACGGCTATGCTCACCACCGAATGCGAAGCAAAACAAGTGTTACCGCAAAGCGCAAAAGGTCACGATCCTCGTCGCCATTTAATAAATAATTAGGCGCCAGGGAGAACGCAAACAAACGAGGACCATCATGCAAGATCGGAGGAAGGAAATCGGTCGCAAAACGGCGAAAAATAAGTAAAGAAAGCCGGCTGATAATGCAGTGGATGCTAACGATCGTTCAGCAGGTGGTGTGTCCTAACATACAGCTCCGCTTGTCCAGCGAGCAGCGGGTACGATGTGGCGTGTACACTAAGTGGACGCGTGCGTGCGCACAGCTTTGAAGTCGGACCAATTATCCTACATTTTGGACTTTTGCCGTCTCGGCTGAGCACGCGACGTGGCGTATAGAACATATTCATAATTACACATTCACTGATGTGTGTGGTTTGCAAACAACCCTATGCAAACACTGCAAACACTTCGTCGCATCATTTCCTGTAGAGTCGTTATTTTCGTAAAATGTTGAAAGTTGCAAGTCGTTTCATTGCCATTGTCCGAGAAGTCTTTCATGTCGTGGACAGCTGTCTTTAATGTCATCATTTTTTAAGTGCCTTTCTGACGATTCTATCTACTCCCCATATCTGAGTACCATTATATCTTCGAGTTCGATTTGCCACGTGCGGATCAGTAACCGAGCGCCACACGTTCTCGCAAATTGTTTTCAGAAACATTTGTTGTTTTTATTGTTATTATATTTGTTGATTTTATATTATTGGGTATAGTCATTTTAGTATTATACATATTTATTTATATCATTAAATTGTTTCTTACATTATTTTTGGGGTGTATTTTTATATTGTTATAGGCGCAAGTGGTATTTTGCCATCACATTTACTATGAATGATAGAAAATGTAAATTGTATCCTTCGTATTCATTCAGTCATCGTCTTCCCTTAATGAGAGATGTCCGTCATTAAAATTACGTACGACAGTACGTTCCGAAAACGGCAACGTAGCGCACATCTGATGTAAGACTGATGTGCACTTTCAGGATTCAAGACACCCACGTATATTTTTGTAAGGTATATTTTTTACTACTTTGTCGATTAAGAAATAGCTAGGTTGAACTCTGATGTTAATTCAGCGGTGCGCATTTGACTCTTGCATGCAAAGTCGCTTAAAAAACAGGGAAGACATGAAGACATAAAAGATTAGTGCAACTATGAGCCACAAGGGCCCTTCTTGGTTGCACTCTGTACACTGAGCCAGTTGCCCACCAAATCTGTCAATCAGCCCTCCCTGTAATACTGAAAAGCAAGCCCTCTATTCTTATAATGATTGTCTATGCTGTTTTTAAAGATGTTCAATGTGCTGCTACTGACGATGTTTTCTGGCAGCTGGTTCCAGTGTTCCACTACCCTGTTGGTGAAGAAAGTTTGCCTTAACCTTGTTCTGCTGTGTTTAACTTTAATTTTGAATTTATGACCTCTAATTGCATCATTTCTGTTAAATTCAAACATTTCCCCAAGGTATCCCCTCTCCAGACCATGGACAAATGTAAAGACCTCGATGAGATCTCCTCTCAGCCTTCTATATCTAAGTGAAAACATATTAAATTTCTTCAATCATTCCTCATACGCCAGGTTGCTTATGCCATTAACCATTTTTTTAGCCCTCTTTTGTACTCTCTCTAAAAGCCAACAATCTTTTTCATAGCTAGGAGACCAAGCTTGGATGCAGTATTCCAAATGTGCCTGACGTATGCACAGTAAAGCTTCCTGATCACTTCCTCACTTCTGTATGATACATTTCTATTATAGCCCCGAGCATTCTCAGTGCCTTCTTCCTGGCTTCCTTGGTCTGTTCTAATGCCCCCAGTTTTGTGTTTATAATAACACCTAAATCCTTCTCCTGTTGAGTCATTGATAGCACTTGGCCACCCATCAAGTATGGAGCCTTCATATGCTGCTTACCTACATGCATGATTTTGCACTTATCAAAATTAAATTTAATTTGCCATTCTTCGGACCACTTCACAAGTTCGTCTAAGTCTTTTTTCAGCGAGATATGCTCATCTTGTCCTGTTATTGCCCTAAAGACCTTCAAATCATCCGCAAATTTCAAAACTACTGCTTAGTCCACTTTCAATGTTATTTACAAATATAATGAACAGTAGTGTCCCCAGTACTGACCCCTGGGGGACTCCACTAAGAACATTTTGCCATGATGACTTTGTACCATTTAGCATTACTCTTTGCTGTCTATCAGAAAGCCACAACTCTATCCATTTTAAGATGCTACCTGCAATACCATGGGACTGAAGCTGTATCATTAACCGTTTATGGGGTACCTTGTCAAAGGCCTGACTAAAGTCAAGATATGCTACATCAACCTGATTTCCCTGATCAAATTGTTCTGTGGCGAAGTTCAAAAAGTCCAAGAGGTTTGTGAGACACGATCGTCCTTTTCTAAACCCATGTTGAGTATCTTGAATCAATCTGCTACCTTCCAGATTGGCTTTATTTTCCTGATATGATTGTAAACAACATTGTTCCAATCAATGAAATCAACATCATTTGTCAGATCCCATGTCACTGAACAATGGTGTACGGTCGGCAGATTGGTCATATCTTCCAATGTAAACACTGATTTTAACTGCTTGCTCAGCTCCTCAACCATCTCACTATCCTCACCCAATGTAGTCCCGTTTACTTCCAGTGGACCAATTGTGCTAGAAACGTTACTCAGCTTGTAGAAACTAAATAACTTTTTACTGTCCCCATTACAGTTTCTAGCTAAATCCAGTTATTTTGCTCGCTTTGCTGCTCACCAAGAATAAGGCACTTCCTCTAAAAGTTTCTTCTCATTTCCTCACAAATCACCTTGTCAAGCTCCAGTTGCTGAGAATGTGGCAGGGTTCCTGATCGGTAAAAAGCTCCTATCCTAAGAGTATTGCTGTTGCCTTTTCCCACAGTGACATCAAGCCAAATGGACTCCAGACACATTTTTATCCCCACCTGCTACTTTTTGAGAACTGAATAAGCTATTCATATAGAGCATTACACCACCCCCTTTCATTGCTGGACCCCTATTGCACGAAAACATATTGTATCCCTGGATTTCATAGTCCTGTAAGTTATCTCCAAAATACCCTTCACTGACCCATGCCTCCGTAATGCAAACAAGATCTGGTTCCTCCTCAGCAACATAACACTTGAACTCATCAAATTTGGAACGGATACTCTGAGCATTAAACATCATACACTTAACAAATGCTCCATAACCACATTTGGCTTTTTCATACTGAGGAGTTCTTTTATCACTAGATGAACTATCACTCTGTCCCCTTGAACTGCTGCTGTCCCTATTTGCAGACTTTGAGGTTATATTGCCTTGGCTGACACTATTGGAATATTTCTGAGTTGGCCATGCAATTTCATCCCTCCCCACCCCATTTCCTAGTTTCCCTGAAGGACATGCTCGTACACTTCGCCTTGGACATGGACCCCCTTCTCAGAGAAGTGCAGGCCATCCCTCTGATAGAGGTCCCACGATGCATAAAACCTGCTCCACTCGTCTACAAATGTAAAACTAATGTTCGACTATGAACTATGTTCGACTATTTCCTTGACTTTCCTTATTCTACCTTTTCGGTGTTTACTATTGGTGCTCTACGAAGCCCATTTTCGCTGTTCTTTTTTGCACATTTAGCATATGTGCAAATATTTCTTTGGTTCGTATCTGGATAATCACCGTAAAATGTAGTGCTGTAATCTTGATTGTTTGTTTCTGGAGCTCAACGCCCGCAGCGTTTGTGGGAGTCGCGACCACCAGCAACAACTTCAAGCTCTAATCATCAGAGTTCGGACCGGTGGGGCAGCGCCGTCCGGCGACCTACGGCTCTGTTGCTGCTGGACGAGCTGCGATGGCTTCGGCAATGTCCATGTCCAATCACTAGGGCTTCTATATTCCAGCTATGGTCTTCTGGCCACTATTGGCTCAAGCTGAGGTTTCATTGTTTATGGTGAAACCGTTTGCGACCGAATCGAAAACAATTATTTCGCACCAGTGCCATGGCTGCTGTTTCGTTCACCACATGCTATGCATGTTTATGGATGAAAGGGGATGGGTATTTACGTCTCTGGATCATCTCACATGAACTAGACGTGCTCAGCCGCATGAACGACTTGGTCCTGCGACCGATGTGATTAGTCATTCATCAGCAGACTGCTGGTGGTTAGCTCTTTGATCACCCGATGGTATCTGCCATCAGCAGGTGGCTCTGATAGCCCGATGGTGACTGCCATCAGCAGGTGGCTCTGATGGGCCGATGGTGTCTGCCGTCAGCAGGTGGCTTTGATGGGCCGATGGTGTCTGCCGTCAGCAGGTGGCTCTGATGGGCCGATGGTGTCTGCCGTCAGCAGGTGGCTCTGATAGCCCGATGGTGACTGCCGTCAGCAGGTGGCTCTGATGGGCCGATGGTGTCTGCCGTCAGCAGGTGGCTCTGATAGCCCGATGGTGACTGCCGTCAGCAGGTGGCTTTGATCGCCCGATGGTGTCTGCCGTCAGCAGGTGGCTCTGATGGGCCGATGGTGTCTGCCGTCAGCAGGTGGCTTTGATCGCCCGATTGTGTCTGCCATCAGCAGGTGGCTTTGATCGCCCGATGGTGTCTGCCGTCAGCAGGTGGCTCTGATGGGCCGATGGTGTCTGCCGTCAGCAGGTGGCTTTGATCGCCCGATGGTGTCTGCCGTCAGCAGGTGGCTCTGATGGGCCGATGGTGTCTGCCGTCAGCAGGTGGCTCTGATGGGCCGATGGTGTCTGCCGTCAGCAGGTGGCTCTGATGGGCCGATGGTGTCTGCCGTCAGCAGGTGGCTTTGATCGCCCGATGGTGTCTGCCGTCAGCAGGTGGCTTTGATCGCCCGATGGTGTCTGCCGTCAACAGGTGGCTCTGATGGGCCGATGGTGTCTGCCGTCAGCAGGTGGCTCTGATAGCCCGATGGTGACTGCCGTCAGCAGGTGGCTTTGATCGCCCGATTGTGTCTGCCATCAGCAGGTGGCTTTGATCGCCCGATGGTGTCTGCCGTCAGCAGGTGGCTCTGATGGGCCGATGGTGTCTGCCGTCAGCAGGTGGCTCTGATAGCCCGATGGTGACTGCCGTCAGCAGGTGGCTTTGATCGCCCGATGGTGTCTGCCATCAGCAGGTGGCTTTGATCGCCCGATGGTGTCTGCCGTCAGCAGGTGGCTCTGATGGGCCGATGGTGTCTGCCGTCAGCAGGTGGCTCTGATGGGCCGATGGTGTCTGCCGTCAGCAGGTGGCTTTGATCGCCCGATTGTGTCTGCCATCAGCAGGTGGCTTTGATCGCCCGATGGTGTCTGCCGTCAGCAGGTGGCTCTGATGGGCCGATGGTGTCTGCCGTCAGCAGGTGGCTCTGATAGCCCGATGGTGACTGCCGTCAGCAGGTGGCTCTGATGGGCCGATGGTGTCTGCCGTCAGCAGGTGGCTTTGATCGCCCGATTGTGTCTGCCATCAGCAGGTGGCTTTGATCGCCCGATGGTGTCTGCCATCAGCAGGTGGCTCTGATGGGCCGATGGTGTCTGCCATCAGCAGGTGGCTTGTATTTAACTCGCGGACCGCCGGAGGGTGTCGTTGCCACACGACGGTGCGGGTTGCTGACCAAGATGGACGCCCTGTTGGCAGGCCACTTTCTGGGCAACTACACCGTTCTGGACGTGATTCGGCGCGGCGGCTACAAGGTGACTCAAGTGGGCCCTCACGAGCCCGTCCGCAGGTACGTCAGAGCCTGCGGCCGTGTGTAGTGATGTGGAGGGCCGAATGTGTGCAGGAACCGGTACTACCGCGTGTGTAAGAAAGTAGCCACCGTGCTGACATACATTACGTTCGACCCCTATTATGAGACACACTAAGTACTCCTGCGTAGCTTTTTATTCACTGGACTGTGCAAAGCGATGGATTTACGCAGGTTGAAGCGCCGTACATCTAGACAGTCACTGAGTCGCGTTCCGCTACATGGCCAACGCAGTCGATGCGCCCCTAAATCCAAATATCCAACCAAGTTGCCTTTCAGCTGTGCATGATCGATGAAAATTGTGCCAGTTGTGTATCAGTGTATAGTGTATTACTTGTGCCAACTATTTCATACTTCCATCGGGGGTCAGTTGGATAGTTATTAGGGCTTCAGGACGGCCTCGACTGCTACAGTAATGTTACGTCAAACCGTCGATAGTCGAATGGCAGGAGATCCAGGAATTGTGGTGCCTATGTTGACCAATGCTGAAAGCAGACCACCCGTCCACGGCCGGCGTGTTGTGACGCTTGTACAGCGAACATGTCGCTATGTTCAGATACAAGCGGCGGCGGAGGCCAGGCGGCTCCGAGACGGGCGTGAGTCGGTCCCGTGCGGAGGAGCTGGAGCCGGGGCTGGAGCCGGCGGCCCCGTCACCTGGCCGAGGTCAGGTCACGGCCAGGGCAGATCAGCTGGCCGCCGCCAGTCCGCATTCAAAAAAGTACACGGAACACTTCAGCGACTTGTGGGTCCGCATTGATGACCAGAGCAAAAGGTAAGTTACTCGGTCGTGTTTTGCTGGTGGCTGTGTCAGGTAGTGATGTATCTATGTGGACAGTTTCTGCTGGGTGAAAACAACAAGAATACTTTTTTCACTTGATTTGGAAGATTTGTAAAATCAGGCGGTCGCCCGTGACATGGCTTATGTTTGCATCACTGGGAGCGGGAAACAGGTGGTTGGCTGCGGGTCTGGGCCAAGGATTGGTGATCAGTCGCTGGTGAGATTTCGGCCTGTTGTTGAAAGCACGACATGAAGCCATGCCGTGTCTGACGACATGTTGAAATGTAAACTGGATTCGTCCGTACCTTCAGAGTCCTGTCTTAGTGGTGGTGATGGTGGTGGTGGTTGTGACCCTGCTAGGCACCCAGCAGCTGAGGCTACATGACATCGCGTGCCTTTCATCCTCCCGGAACGGACGGACACCACGGGGAGTCGGAACTCGCACTTCTGACATGCCAGACGCTCAGCTGAACCACAGACCTGCCGAGGCCCAGAGCCCAGTCTTGGGTGAAGTGCGGCCAGGAACAGGGTGGATGCTGTCGGAAGTCAGGGCTGGGCGTGGCCAAGATTGCAGTAAGGGGGAGGCGGAATGAGGAACTTTGCCCAGTTTCCATGTGTTCGTTTCACCACTCTGCAGACAAAAACGGTGGACCGCGTATTTGTATTGCGATTTCCATGTCTGTCATGGTGTGCTGGCATGTGCTCTGATGCGCAGAGACGTACAAAGCGGCCTACTTGTCTATAACGTAAGCGACAGTAGTCGGGCCCTCCAGACAGACTCCGCTCGTTCCAGGATTAAAATTGCAAAAATAGTTCCGCAAAACCGATGCGTACATTCTACCCCATCTGTGGTATTTCCCGTAGCTGTGCTTAACTGTGCTTAACTTAACTTTCGTCATTCATCATTTAGGCAAAAAAAAAATCAAGTGAGACAGCTTGAACGACTCGTTTCCATATAGGAGACTGTTTTTACAATGTGTCTGGTCATGGGCCGCACTTAAAGTGGAGATGCGGGATCTTCGGGACTCTGAGGATTATTTTTATACTTCTCGTTTGTTGCTGAGGTTGCTGAAATTGTCTTGTTTTTATTCATAGTATTTGGTGTTCCTAAATGTTTGCTTGTAATCACAGATAACATTCAATCAATTACGAACAAGTTACTCAGCGCACCACATGTCTGGTGTTGTGCTCCGTGGATACCGAACTTTTGGTAACCGTGAATCAGCCATTCGTCTATAGTGGAGAAGAGAAAGCTTGATGCGAAAAGCTTGAAAAAGTTAAATTTGGCTGGACTTCATTACGATGCCATACATACACCAAGTTAATCTTATGAATGAACAATTATTTGCTGTTAGAAAACTCTCCCGTCCCTTCGGGAGCGTAGTTTTCCACTTTTTTGTTAGTAACTGCGGCATCACGTAGATGGGTGTTCACTGGATTAGACCAACAAGAAATCCGCTTTGTCATTCGCAATTTTTAAAGACAAAAAAAAATCCTGTCCTTCCTTTAGTTAGAAAACATCCTTGCAGCACATAAACTGATTAATTGTAACCACGTCTGCTCCCCTGTCTGCAGCAGATCCAGCGTCTCCGAGGCGTCTGACGTCGGCATGAAGATGCTCTTTGACTGGCCGTCTGCGTCGAATGGTGGGTCGGCTGCCGCCACTCTCATTGGGGCCTCGCACACTCTGCTGGCCGTCCTGCTTCTCATCGTAATGGCGGTGTCGCCGCCGCGGACTTGAGCTTCATCGTATTGCTGCTGGATGGCAGTGACTGATGTGCTTGGCGGTGCGCTGCGGTGCGGTGCGGTGCGGTATGGCGCGATGGTGCTGAAATGTGGTGTTTAAATCTTTCTGAATTGGGACCGACGCGAGTGTCATCGATGTGCTCTGAGACGATTGTTTCTAGTCGCGTTACCATGTATTATTCGATTGAGTAGCCTAGGTCGCACTGTGACAGTGATCTAGTGCATTATGTATGCCATTATCAGCATAACTTACTCGAGTAGCTATGTGGCATCGTATACGTACAACTGAGTTAACGGTGACACAAGACTCTTATTAAGAGCACTGTAATACGCGCTGACAAGTTATATTGTGATGTGGATGTTTGATATCGATATAATATGTGATGTTTCCATGTGTAATTCGCAACGAAATAATCATTTACGAAGATGGCACGCCCCTGGGTATGTAAGGCTTCCAGTGCGACGGCAGGAAGATAACATTCGCACGGTGGCAAGTTTTTGCGCGAATGGGCATCTATCCTACCTCTTTTATATTTTTTTAAACTTAAAAAGATGTAATCCGAGTTCTTGCTGGGGTGGCTTAAGGAACCAGGGTTCTATTGCTAAGCAAAGGTTGTTGCGTGAACCCTGGCCCCATCACCCGATTCATGAATTCCAGCTCAACGACAGAATTTAGACCGAAAGTTTAACGTGCTGTCAATCCACCGACACGGCCGCCCGGTAGCTAGTCCCCGGCCTTATGGGGCCAGCTGCCAACTGACACTCCCGGCCGGGGCTAAATGTGAGCGCGCGAAGCGACTCGAACCCTGCATTGCCAGAAAAGGGAGACCAGTGCAGGATAGCGCTCTAACGAACTGAGCTACCAGGGCGGCAGCTGAGCACTTCATGTACACGGGTTCCGTCCTCGGAGCGCATTACAGCACTTTGTCAGTAGATTGTCATGTCTGCTTGTCTGTCTACCAGTTTAGTTAGTTATGTTATTTGGGCTTTATTTAGAGCGTTTTTACCAATCTAAACGTTGTGGGTTCGCGTCTCACCTGACGCTACTCTTCGCCTGCGACCAATCGGCGTAAGAGATTGGCGACGCTACATGACTCAACGGTCGATGTGTCGCAAAACCATTAACCACCAGAGCGTTTTTACTATAGTTGATCATTCGCACTCACTCGTTTATCGTAAGTCTATAGCCGGTTATGAAAGCGCCATACCGACGAAAGTCTGACCGTGTCATGAGCGTAACCCGACGACTCGGACTAGGACAAACCAACCTCTGCCCCTTTCTGCTACTGACTGATGGTTCCATCCTGAGCAGTGGCGCAGCTAGAAGCTCCCGGATGGGTGGGTGGGGTTCACGCTCTCACGTTTCAGTTTCGTTGGCGGGATCCAAAGGGGATGCATGGATTCTTTTAGGGGTATCTGAAATCTGCCGAGCACCCTCGAACATTTTCAGGGCCCGTTGTATTAAATGGCACCCCTGACATATGCAATTTGCCACCAATGCATTGGTGGATAATTGCAATGCAATGGTCAGAAAGGAGAAACAGTACGTATGGGATAATTCTCATCTTACGACATATGCGTGCTTCAAACCATCCCCTATGATCGGTGGCTTTCTTCCTGCGTGGCTAGTTCTGCTTAACATTGCTCATACGACGGAGCTGTTGCCGTTCCACAGTAGTCGCTCATGCGACGGAGCTGTTGCCGTTCCACTGGTAAGTACCGATGTACTTGAAGCCCAGTCTTTGGCTGAGGTCGTCAGCCTCCGGTGGACCGCGGGAGCCGTACCTGCAATGGTGAGTATTGCCAAACATAAGGCCGGTGGGGATTGGTGGACCGCGGAGCCACAACGGCCGTCGCCACCTCCGACATTTAGGCCGCACTTTCACCCCTGAACTGAGCCAGCCTGGGTGTGTCGTATTGTGATTCATCACACATTTCGTGGATTTGTCTCCGCTGATCATGTGCACTCCGCGCCATTCCGATCACAGCTGAATGCATCCACTGCTGTCAGATGATACATCACACAGCGACCTTCCTATAGGGCAGCGGTGTCGGTCGCATGTTGACCAGTGATACATCACACAGCGACCTTCCTATAGGGCAGCGGTGTCGGTCGCATGTTGGCCAGTGATACACCACACATCACCTTCTTATAGGGCAGCGGTGTGGTCGCATGTTGACCAGTGATACATCACACAGCGACCTTCCTATAGGGCAGCGGTGTCGGTCGCATGTTGACCAGTGATACATCACACAGCGACCTTCCTATAGGGCAGCGGTGTCGGTCGCATGTTGGCCAGTGATACATCACACAGCGACCTTCTTATAGGGCAGCGGTGTCGGTCGCATGTTGGCCAGTGATACACGACACTTCAGCATACCTGTAGGGCAGCGGTTTGGGACGCGTACTCTCGATTTGTCTCAGCAGAGGCGTGAAGAGACGCCAAGCCTCTGCCAGCTCATCGGAGCGCACAAAGTGCATCTGCGAGCCGCAGAATACGTCCAGAATCAGCCGCTCGTACGCGTCCGGTAGCTTGATACCCTGCCGAAAACCGTCTCGGTAGATGGCCGCACCTCCAGCCCCAACGGAGGGAGGTATGTGGAAGACCACAGCCGCATGTCCCATGACTTTAGTCGCGCTTACAGCGCTTTCAGGAACATAGACAGGGTGCTGCTCGAGGTCAGGCTAGGTGAAATTAGGACTTGCGGAATAATGCTGTGCATAGAATAACGACAGAAAACCGTTCCTGGAGTAATAAAAGTTGCAATAGCAAGATTTTATCGATGGGTGGTACCGAAAGCACACAAGTCGATTCATAAACCCAAATAGTGGCGTATCGAAGTGGGCGTTGGAGACAGTTTCCACAGCCCCATGGGAGATTGTGGGACACTTAAGAATCACGCCGATATTCATAAAAATTGCGCCGGACCCCCAAAAAATCCATTTTCCCTCAAAGTTGCACCGGGGCCGCTAATAATCGCATTCAAAATCACATTTGGGGTCGTAATGTCGCGTAGGTGCCAATAAAAATGGCGTTGGGCCCACAAAATCGCACCCACCCTCTGACCTCGCTTGCCGCACCATTCCTTTGACCTTACCCACCGCAATGTTCCTCTGACCTTGTACCGAGCAGCATACGTTAGGTCCAGCTCGGACTCCTCAATGTCAAACGTCATGCCCGGCTTCTTGATCATCATCTTGATGTAGACAGCCTCGCCGGGCTGCAAGCGGATGACGAGCTCGTTGCGGCGCGATTGGCCGTCGAAGATGTCACCGGCCACCTGCCGGTACTGCAGCCTCACCTCGGCCTTGCGCTCGTTCAGAGCTGGCGTGTCAGAGTACAGCTGCATCAGTAGCCTCCGCCTCGACGCTGCCGTCGACACTCAGTGAATGACAACAACCGCCAAGAGATCCGTATGAACACCGTAGATCGGCAAAAAACGGCCAAATGGCAGGCAAGTAAACAAGCTGGAAATTGCCAAGGATATTTGGAACAGAGAAGGCCCCGACATTTCACTGTTAAATTGGCACTTAACCGCCGCTTGCATACAGACTTATATTCGGTTCAATTGTGAAACTTTATTGTTAATTGGCCATAAGTGCAATGCATTCCAAACGTAATTATGATAATCATGTCATGTCGTGTAATGCTGCACATCGCCCGGGTGAAAGCCACGGCGACCAGTGACGCGAGTGCTGAGTGTTCACCTTTTCCGCACCGCAGTATGAACGGCACTCCTTGCCAGCGCTCGTTGTCGACGTACAGTGCTGCGGCGGCAAACGTGGGTGTTGTCGAGTCCTTCCAGGCGCAGCAGCGATACAGTTTCAAAAGTCAGTTTAGTTATGATCAACTGACACTGCCGCTATTCTTCGCCAAAGTTACTTACGGATCAGACAGCATATTAACTAGAGTCAATTAAAATGGTGATTTTGCTTATGTGCTACAGATCAAATGGTCAATAGTGTGTGATTGGATCCTTTTAGCAGCACTGGTGCTTAAAAATCCTTCGCATTAACATGAGCTCCATTAACCCGTCCCGTCTCGGGGGGTCTTGAACCGCGCCCTCAGGTTTTTCGCGGATAGTGGACGAACGGCGCGCGGCAGCGCGCCCAAATTTGGCATACCTTTTCCCACATCAATTTGGCACGCTGTTTTAAAATTGTGAAGTCAGGTCATCTAGGGTCAACGAGTTAGTCAAGGTCAAGTGAGGGTTAACCAGGGTAACCGGCTTGTTCGTAGGATCATCAAACTCGTGAAATCCCTACGTGACATCGGCAGAAATATCGTTTTCTGTTGGATTCCTAGCCATGTCGGAGTCGCGGGAAATGAAGCTGCTGACATAACCGCCAAAAACGCCATCAACAATGGCCGTGTGGTCCATCTACGGCTCCCTCCAAGGGACCTATACCCTACTATGCTGTCAAATATGCGGTCAGAAAGGCAACGAGTCTGGAACTCGAAGTGTACTAAGCTCAGGGTTCTAAAACCGACACTAGGACAGTGGCAATCCTCGCACCGAACCAAACGACAGGAAGAGGTAGTACTCTGCAGATTGAGAATAGGTCATACCTTTGCAACACAGTTACATGCTCACTGGTGATGACCGACCCCTATGCCAACGCTGTTCTAATCCGCTTACTGTGTACCATGTTTTAGTAGGCTGTACAATGTTAGAACCACTACACCATATTTTAGGACTGCTGAACGCCGACACTTCTTTACGTATGCTAATTGGGAACGACTCTGATGTCGTGGCGTCTGGGAATATTTTTACATTCCTTCGACAAGCTCGCCTAGAGGTCATATACTCCCACCTGTGAATATTAATAAGCCATGATAGTAGCACCGTAGATTGAGTATAATACAGTTATGGGCGCAAAACGACCCTGGATGTCGACGCGCCCCTAAACTCCAACCCACCACCACAAGGTCAAGTGAGGTCACCGCCAAAAAAAGTTCAACCAGTTGTTACGCTTTAACGGATACAGATATTTTAATGAAACTTTTAGTGTTCGCTGATCTTTAGTGGTGCAACAAGACGTACGAGTGGAATTTGTATTTTCCCCCGTTTTTGACTACATATAAATTTTCCGTATTTGCCAAATTGCAATTAAAATAGAGGATTCTGGCTAAAGTAAGCATTTTTGTATTAGGGAAAGTTTACTTTCAGCAACGTTTCTCTGTCTGCTCTACCAATTGGAAAACGAAAATTAAAGAAAATTTGGAAACTCAAAATTTTGAAATATCAAACAAATAAAATTTGTATTTTTGGAGAGCCAAAACAATATTGTAGCCTTGGACGATTTCGCTGGCCTTTTCTCTTTCCAAATCAATTTTTTTCATGTATCCCAAAATAAACTCCCCAGAGCCAAAAACATAATGTAAGTCATACAAAATCTACCCCCTGGTGACGTCATTTTTGTGGGAAATTGTTTTGGTGGTGGACCTAGACCCTACTCGTCGAGCGCTTTCCGATGACACCTCTTTCGTTTTCGTGCCATGCTTAGTTTGGATTTTAGAGGGGGCTACTAACCACCACCACTCCCGCCCCCGAGACGGGGTGTGAGGATCTGGCCGGAAAGACGGCTCGGGTTAACGTGGCATTAGCATGTCTGGTTTGAATTGGGATTAGATTTCCACAATGAATCGAATCCGAATTACAAGGAGCGTTTATATGACTATTTGCGAGGAAATCAGGATTGAATGTAGGATTTCCGAATCCGGATTTGGTGGGAAATCCAGGATTTGCTGACAGTTGCGGCGCACGTGCGACATTTCCCTTCAATACCCAAAACGCATTCCACATCGGCGTGGGCTGCTTCGTTATATGGGACGCTCGAAGAGGGCTTGCTGTCATTTGGGAATTTATTATGTCATATTTTATTATATTACATATTATATTGTACATTATCTTTTAAACCCGGTCACCCTTCACCAAAAAACATTATAAAAACGACGCCAGCGCTGACGACAGGGGAAGCAGAAAAAGGACGAGAAGTGAATGCTACCATATGCTTCCAACTCATGGGAAATCATGATTTCCTCTGGAAATCTTCTCTCTAAGCCGGATTCTGAAATCCAATTCAGTTAGCTGACGAAGGCGTTTCCATGACTTCAGAAATCCGGATTAGTACAGAAATCCGGATTTGCTAGTGTCATTGAAACTGAGCTAGTGGCGGATTAAGCGACCAAGGAACGGCGAAGCTATTATTTTTTTATTGCGGGACAAACGTTTTTAAGTTATTCTTTCCTGCATTAATAATACCCAACAAACTAGCAGATTTTCTCAAGTGTACTGATGGTCACACAAAAGCTCCGATTGAAGTACAATTTGCAATAAAGCAATTTCCAGAGCTTGTGTGAACGTTATATCACCATTTCCACGGGATAGCAGCTATTTTATTTCTTTTCCACGGAAATCAGAATCATACTGGGTTCACAGAGGTTTTTCGCGCCATGTTCACTACGGTGTGGCTGCATAGTCATGTTGTTTTAGCTCCTCCCTTTCGCTTTTCCACTTAAGGCCTTGGCATTGGGCTATCGTTAAGAAAATTAGGGTGCAATCTGCGTACTGGGTTCATGTCGGTGCTAACTACTGAGCTCATTTCTGAGAGATTTTGAAGGCTCAGCTTACCAATTGAGGTCGTATTTCACACAGCGAAATGTATACCACACAGATCACCTACTGAGTTCAATTCCATGGAAGTGCAGGCGAGATACTGGGCTGACCTTTGGCACTGTGAGGTCGTCCAGGTAGCCATGCTGGGCATCGCCTTCAGCCTGCGGGTCGGCCACGTATTGGCCGAGCACCACGTCCTCGAACACCACCTCTCGGATACACCTCAGCACTCTCACCTGCACTCAGGTTGAGTCGGTCAGACGATGCACGGTCACATTGCAGGCGATACACGGTGACACTGCAGGTGAAACACGGTGACATTGCAGGCGATACACGGTGACACTGCAGGTGAAACACGGTGACACTGCAGGCGATACACGGTGACACTGCAGGTGAAACACGGTGACACTGCAGGCGATACACGGTGACACTGCAGGTGAAACACGGTGACACTGCAGGTGAAACACGGTGACACTGCAGGTGAAACACGGTGACACTGCAGGCGATACACGGTGACACTGCAGGTGAAACACGGTGACACTGCAGGCCATACACGGTGTTAATGCAAGGGACGCATGGTGTCATTGCAAGCGATACGCGGTGTTAATGCAGGGGACACACGGTGACACTGCAGGCGACACAGGATGATACTGTAGGTGACAGCGAAAAAACCGACACATGCTGGTCGGAACAAGCGACACAGGCCGGCAGATATTAGCGGCACATACTGACATGGGTGTAACCACAGATTCGAAATTCGGGGGGGGGGGCGAAACCCGGGAAGCCGTCAGTTTTAACAAGATGGAGGGACCTAGCCCTGCTTACCCTCCCCTCTCCTATCACCCGAGAACAAATACTTGGATTTCGGCTACTTCTTTTTCAATGTCATTTTCAGACACTTCAATTCAATGTACAGTGCATTAAAATTTTCCACATTTGCCATTGTTAAAAATGATATTTTGGGGACTAAATGTTCCACGAAAATTAGCAGCATTCACAACTCATCGCTACCTATGAATGTCTAGTTTTATGTCATACGTGGTGGACCCAATGTCATGATCACGATAGAGCAATGCTGTCAGTATGTTACACGTTGCCCTCTTTTAGCAGGAAAAAACATAAAATATCGAACAATGGTTTTATAGTAGCAAATATGAACATGCAATTTCCTTTCCCATTTTCCCATGCTTTCCCGTTTTACGGGGACACATTTCGATGCAATGACAACCAGGGAGGATAAAGGGTCTGGAACTGAGAGTATGCACCCCTACGTTGAAGGTGGCGTCCCTCAGGCCGTGAAAATGCGTCCCTCTGAAAAGGTTACAGTGTATCCACTCGAATTTTTCAGTCTGAGGCCCCTCTATAAAATAAATAGGCATCCCCTTGGAAGGAAAGGCGCCCCTTGGGGAAGGAAAGCACGCTCCCTCGAATTTTGCAGCCAGAGGCTTTCACATCTAGAGGCTGGCTAGAGGCCAGAGGCTTGCTATCGCTTTCACAGTGGTGCCGCTCCAAAGAAATGGCGCCGCTCCAGACAGGTGCCCACATGACAATTCCCGAGTTCTAAATCTGACTACAACATTGCTCTCTCGCGGTTATGAACTCGGGCTAGTTATGAAAGTGTGCGCATTCACGTGAGGATTCTCTTGCAAATTTGACAACTTCCGTTAAACCATTAAGAGGAAAGGGTACAAACTGAAAAAGGTTATATATCTTATATGTCCGGAACAGCAATGTGGCAGCGTAAATTAAAGACCGACGATGAGAGCACCGTCCGAGCAGGTTATGATAGATTCTTGGGTTGGTTGGTTATTGGTTTTTACGACACATCGACCGTTGAGTCATGCAGCGTCGCCAATCTCTCACGCCGATTGGTCGCGGGCGAAGAGTAGCGAGAGGTGAGACTCGAACCCACAACCTTTCGATTGTGGGACGAGCAACTCACCCCTAGGCTACTCGTCCCCGATAGATTCTTGGGGAGCCCTTAGTCATATATGACTTGAGTCATATATGAGTGCTTGCTGTCACAAAGGCTGCAAACAAACGTAGATTTGACCCTCCTATTCTTATTACACTCAATCATCGTAATAACGCCGGACCTTCGACATCCTTGAAGTTACTTCGATATCTCAACATTCTGATACCATACGCAAACCACGCCGAATGACACCCACATAATGCAAATGTAAGTCATGGCCACGAGACGCGAGGACTTTGAAACTTAAACTATTATTTGACCATAAGGCTTGATCTGACATGTCCCGAGCTGAAATGTTGCTCCATAGTTGCCTACGGGCTATCTCGCGATACCAAACATGGGCAGCTTTGGGAGAAAACAAAGAAACGTGGGGCGACAAAAGAATTAAGTTCGACCTTTGACTTTGCAAATTAATGTGATTTCTGAACAACTTGCTAAAGTACCTTTGACAAGTCCCGGTTTTAAATGTTACTCGAAGTGTACCACGGGCTATTGCTTGGTACCAGATGTTGGTACGGTAGGACGAGAACAAAATGCGAGGCGACCAAAGAAATCGGTTTGACGTTTGACCATACAACTTAGTTATATTTGGTAGCATTATTATACGGCACAAGCCACGTCGAGTGACACCCACTTGGTGCAAATTAAACCCATAACGACGAATCGCTAGGACTTCGAAAAATTCAAACTAGCCTTTGACCTTTAGGCTTGACCTTGACATATCCCGGTTACATATTATTACTCGAGGGTTCACCATGGGCTGTCGCTTGATAATAGATCTGGGTAGGCCTGGGCGAAATGTAAGGAGGCTTACATTTTTTTTCGGCACCAAAATTTGTATACTTTCCTATCCGAACAGGCCGCCAGCCATCCAGTCAGAACCTGGCCGTCTTACCCGTCACTTACGAACACGCCCGGGAAACACACGCGTGTGGCGCCGGCGCCTACATCAAAGCGGCGGTTTCGTCAACAAGCGGCACATGCGAGTGGCGCCGGCGCCCAAGATCAAACGGGCGGTCCGACAACGGCGGCGAGCGCAAGTAACGGTTCGGCACCTCCAGCTGATCGCCGGAGGTGCAAACACCATCTGGAGCACCTCCGGAAGGAGGGTAATGTGCCCCTGAGGGGTGGCCCGGACGTGAAGCCGTCGCCACCCAAGCCAGAAAAAAAAACAACCAGGAGCGCAAACTCACCCCGAAGCCCTGGGGGCGGGTACAGGAAAAAAAGAGCGGAGCAATAGCAAGTTCAAGTGAACAGAACAGAACAGAACAGGACGGACAGGAGGAAGAGTGGGAGACGCAGGGAGAAGGGTCTGGAACACGCGCGGCGGTGGACGCCGGACCGACGCCTGAGGGCCGTCCACCGGTGGCCAGATGGCTGAGTTTTCGGATGGAGGAGAAGAAACACTCAGCCAAGGCCACTCGCCACTCACCATCGGACATGTGAGTGCTCAACTTCTGGCATGTCATCCTCTTTCCCACCGAACCAACCTAAATTTTCTTCCGCAGCTTCTGCCTTCTCACCAAATTCATTGCTGGGAGCGACCTGTCTCATGCGGGAGGGGGGGGGACCAAATAGGATAAGTTCAGGACGGGGAGGAGGTGGACGGAGATGTCGGAGATGGCGGGAAGTATATGATCAGTGTGTGCGAAATGCGATGCGATGTGGTGTATGTAAGGGCAAATATATTAGATTAGGCATATAGATTCTCTAGTGGCATCAGCAAAGACCGGTGGTGGCATTTCGGCAGTGACGGACAGGAGGAGCGGTAGAGCAGGGCTGGATAAAATCAGATAGAGTGCAGCAATGGATGACGTCAGAACTACGATCCACTTGAAACGATGCCCGCGTAGTAAATACCTCAGCGACCAGGTGCGAAGAGGGGAAGATATTTGCGTCCAGAATTCAAATGGCGGCCGTGCCGTGAGTGATGAGGGGTGTCCGCCGCGCTTCTCTCTCTGACTGGGTCATCAACACCCGACCCGTACACGGAGATAGCACCATGAGTACTTCCCGACAAGGTGGAAGGATTCACACAATTATGCTTGGCTCGTGCCTGATATTAATCTGTGCGATGAAGTAAATTTATACGCGAGGCAGCCGACCTGCGAGACGTCCTCCTATGGACTGAACGTTTCCGGGCGATGGTGGTGACTGTTGAAGCCGGTTAAATTGCCTAGAATATTATTGCTGTTATATATATGACGTGCGTTTGGTTAAGGCCTGATTGCCAGAGGGTGCGATGAACGGACACTTCGGGGGTATTAGTTTACCTGCTCTGGATCTTTGACCGCAAAATCACGCTGGCCTGTGCGATCCAGAGGTGCAGGTGAGGTGGCGAACATGGTATGCATGTGGGAGGGGCCGATAAAGGAGCTACCACATTGCGTTCGCCGGAAGTCTGGCGCCGGACTATAGGGTATAGGCAAAACATTGCCCGGTGGTGTGTCCACCCCCGAACTCTGCACGTGGGCACGCTTGGTGCAGACAGTTCGAGGGGCATGATGGACGGGTTTGGCATGCCATAAGACCCCAGGCTAAAGAGGTAGGGCCGGCTAGGATATAAAGACGACCGGGTACGTGCCCAACGTGGTATGGATCCGTGCCCACCCGTGGGTTATGTCAGACCTGGTCGCAAGTGTACGACGAATAAGGCCTGGCGCGGCATCGATCGAACTTAAGGCTAGGTAGGTCGGTCAAAGACATCAGAGGACTTGTATCAGCCCTCGGAGTCAGTACGATGAGCCCCCTCGTTGCAGTTAAGACTTCGTCCAGGCGAGAAACGCTGTCAATAATGGCTAGGCCAGCCATGATTGGCAGTGAAAGGTTTACTTGTTCGGCCCGGTAATACCATCAAAATTAGAGCATTGGTCGGTCCATCTATGTGTTTGTGTACCGCTGAAAGGGGGGGGGGGATCGGGAGCTAAATTTGGGGACCAAGCAATTAATTAATTGATAATGAGAGCGTGAATTGGGCGAGCGAATGCGAAGTGAATGAAGGGAATGAACGTGAGTAGGTAGATTTAAGGATCAGCGGAAGCCGCTTGGGGCTCAACACAGGCACCTATTTCGTGCGGAACATGGCACAAAATTATACTATTACTAGCGTCCAAAAAGTCCCAACAAGAACGTGTCATTCAAACCAATGACAAATTTAATTGTTATTAATTATCTCATGCAACGTATTAAGTATAATCTGGCTAAAGACTCTCACTTACCTATATGGTGTTCCCAAAACTTTGACCTCGCACATATATAAATTCGTGTTAGGGACGGCAACTCAAACCAACATCACGACGGCTGGGGTTTGGGGATGTGTGGTGGAATTGGCGTTGAAAAACAACATAATACACCACTGACATAGGCACAATGAACAAAGGGGTGAGTTAGGTCAAGCCATTACTACGTTCAGCAGTTCAAGTAGTTCAAACAGTTTCAGGTTAGTTTAGGCAACATTGTACACACCCACTTCACACACCATACCAGTTTCAGTTAAGTTTAGGTAATATCTAAAACACATTTCACACACCCATACCACTCAGTCGAGTTTAAGTGAGGTTAGCAACAGCTAAAACACGCTAGAGGTCACATTTTAACACACAATTTACACACGTATACATTCCACTCACCCACACATAACTCATACACCCCCACCCCACTCACCCCACACACACCCACACCCCACTGACACCCCGCACACTCACACCCCACTACACCCCGCACACCCACACCCGCCACCACCCCGGACACCCCACCGACGGCAGAACCGCCACCCCTACAGAAACCACAAAAGAGGAGAGGCGACCGAAGAAATCAGCTTGACTATTGATCCATCAAAATAATTTATAAATGTCAACTTTTCTGACACCGCACAACAAGACAACACGAATCACACAACACGAATGGCATTCATTTTCTGCAAACTGAAACCGTAGAAACGAAACACGAGGACATGGAAGAACTCAGTCAAACGTTTGACCTTGACCTGTCCCGGTTTCAAATTTTACTCGAGTGTTTACCACTGACTATTGCTTGAGATCAGATTTGGATGTGTTTGACAGAAAACGAAAAATATAGGCGATCGAATGATCAGTATGGACTTTGCCCGTGAAAAACTTATTTTTTTGCTTTTTGATACTGCATAACAAGCCACGTCCAATGATTCTCATTTGATAGAGGTTGTAGCGAATGCAACCGAATCTCGAGTTCGGTTGATAACGCTTCAATATCGCCATCCAATAAATCAAGCTAACCTTTGACCAAGAAGTTTGACCTTCACATGTACCGATTTGAAATGTTGCACGATGGTTCACCACAGACTATTGCTTGATATCAGATTTGGGCAGATTTGGGTGAGAGAAAAAAAAAATTGGAGGCGGCCGAAGAAACCGGTTTGTGTTGAACCTTGACCGTTAAAGTGGTAATGTGGGACCTATGTAGTTCCTTCCAGCGTGATCAGTACAGGCAGAAACATCTATGGTAATTGGTTCGAACGATTATAAACCCGTCGCTGAATCCCGATGTCAATACAAATGCGCCTCTGGCGAACCCGTCGCTGAATACGAATACGAATACGACGTTAACGTGACGTAGGTACTTAAGACTGGCCATGACTTCCCTCAATAGTCTTCAAGCTACCCAAGGACACCCAGAATCACATGTGTTCAAGATACATCAATATATGAGCAGGGGAATGCAACCTAAGCCGTATAAAGCCCTGCGATGATGCAAATTTGTTTCCTAGCAGAGCACAATTTTCCACCAAAGCGAAAACAGTCAAGTTTCATGTTATTCAAGAATTGACTGGAAGCGGAAATGTTTACCGTTTGCTGATTTACCATTCGGATATTTTGTGACGACAGATAGCCTGTGAAGCCCGTTGATTGGCTAGATATGCTTTTAGCATTTTTGATGATTCTCTTGCAGATATATTTTGACTTTATAAATGATTAAGTAGATTTTCCGGTGATGATACTCGGGTAGCTGAGGCCTGGATGGGGGGGGGGGACAGGACAAAAAATTGAAGGGACAAATCACCACTTTTCAGAAATTGGGGAGAAATGTCCCCCCAACCCCCCACGGTTACACCCATGCATACTGGCCGGAACAAGCGACGCAGTTTGGTAGTCATAACAAAGACCGGCAGATATAAGTGACACATACTGGCCGGAACAAGCGACACAGGCCAGTCGATATAAGGGACAAAGATTGACCGATGTACAGGTGCGGACCGTCAGATTGTAGACGACACAGACCAGCAAATTACCGGCAATCACACCCGCTTCAATTGCATTGTGTGCGCTTTTGTGGTTGGAAACGGAGTTAGCACAAGGACACGCTAATTATCACCACGAAGTATTCCAGGTTCGTAATTCCACCAAGTCCAATTCAGTAGTTATCTTCCTTGGCTTCGCCTCCACTAAGCATCAATGCAATTGGAACTTTGAGATAATCGCGACAGCGGCATTGGACCGAAAGGTAACTTGGGCTATGATTGGGATGTGCGACCCCCATTATGCTATAGTGGGATCTGGGACCCGTGCTATCTTGCATTGAGTGGTGCGACAGGTATCATGTAACATTGGGAGGCGTGACACGCATTACGTTGTAATGGGAAGTGCGATAAGCATTGCGCTGTACTAGGTGGTACCACGGGTGTAGCCATTAATGGGCTGGGGTGACATGTCCCCCCCCCCAATTTCTGAAAAGTAGCGATTTGTCCCCCACCCTAATTGTTTCCGTGTCTCCACAAGCCTCGCTACCTGACTATCATCGCACAATTATACTTAAGCATTTATAAAGTCGAAATATATACGCAAGAAAATCACGAAAAATTCCAAAAGCCGATGTAACCAATAAACGAGCTTCACAGGCTATCTTTCGTCACAAAATCTCCGAATAGTAAATCAGCAAACGTTAGAAATATTTGCTTCCAGGCCATTCTTGAATAACATCAACCTTGACCATCTTCCGTTTTCGCTTGAGTGAAAAGTTGTGCTCTGCTAGGCAACACATCTGCATTATCGCTGGGCTTTATACGTCTTAGGTTGCACTCCCACGTTCATATATTGATATGCCTTGAACAAATGCGACTCTAGGTGTTCTTGGGTATCTTCAATACTACTGAGGGAAGTCATGTGCAGACTTAAGCACATACGTACGTCAAGTTAATGTGGTATTCGTATTCGTATTCAGCAACGAGTTCGCCAGAGGCGTATTTGTATTGACATCAGCATGCAGCGACGGGCTTATGATCGTTCGAATCAGTTAGCACTGAACACGCTGGAAGGAACTACATAGGTCACGCATTGCCACTTTAGCAGTCAAGGTTCAACGTGAGCCAGTTTCTTTGGTCGCCTCCAATTTTTCCGTTTTCACCCACACCTACCCAGATTTGGTATTAAGTAATAGCTTGTGGTGAGCCATACTGCAACATTTGAAGTCGGTACATGTCAAAGTCAAACTACTAGGTCAAAGGTTACCTCCGTTTTATTAGATGGCGATATTGAAGCGATATAGACTGACGTGAGGTTCGGTTGCTATCGCTTCAATTTCCATCAAATGAGCGTCATTCGACGTGTCTTGCTATGCAGTATCAGAAAGCTAAACAACCGACTTATTTGTCCAGGACAAAGGCCAAGCTGATACTTGGATTTTTTTCCGTTTTCTCTCAAACTTATACAAATTTGGTATCAAGCAATAACCTGGTGACCACTCGAGTAGTATTTCAAACCAGGACATGTCGAGGTGAAAAGTTTGATCAAGTTCTTCGATGTTATCCCGTTGCGTCGCTATTCCTTCAATTTGCAGAAAATGGATGTCATTTGTGTTGTGTCATTCGTGTTGTCTTGTTGTACAGTATCAGAAAGTTGATATTTAGAAATAATCTGGACGGGTCAAAATTCAAGCTGATTTCTTCAGTCGCCTAACATTTATTTTGTTGTTTTCGCCCAAGCCTACCCAGCTCCATGTCAAACCGGACATGTCATAGTCAAAGGCTTGATTGAGTTCTTCGATGCCATCGCTTTTCGTCGCTATAGCTTCAATTTGCAGAAAATAGTTGTCATTCGTGACAACGAATGGACAATCGTAACAATGTATGTGCAGTGACAGCCCATGGTGAACGCTCGAGTAACATTTTTAAAACTGGGTATGTCAGGGTCAAGCCTCATGGTCAAAGGCTAGTCTGAATTTTTCGAAGTTCTCGCGATTTGTCGCTATGGATTCCATTTTCACCAAGTGGGTGTCATTCGACGTGACTTGTGTCGTATTATAATGTTACCCAATATAACTAATTTCTAAGGTCAAAGGTCAAACTGATTTCTTTTGTCGCCTCACGCTTTTTTTTCGCCCTAACCTGCCCACATCTTGTATCAAGCAATATCCCGTGGTGCACTTCGAATGACATTTCAAACCGGGACATGTCAAATGTACTCTAGCAAATTGTTCAGAAATCACATTAATTTTCAAAGTCAAAGGTCGTACTCATTACTTCGATCGCCCCGCGTTTCTTAGTTTTATCCCAAAGCTACTCATGATTGGTATTAAGAGAATGCCCGTGGGCAACCCTCGAGTAACATTTCAACCCGGGACATGTCAGGTCATGCCTCAAGGTCAAAGGTTTACTTAGTTTTCAGAGTCCTCGCGTTTCGTGGCTATGGTTTCAATTTGCATTGTGTGGGTGTTATTCGACGTGGCTTGCGGTACGGTATCATAATGTTGAGATACTGAAATAATCTCGAAGGTGTCGGAGCTCTGCCGTGTTTACAATGATTGAGTGTAATAGGAAAAGGAGGATCCGATTTATTTTCATTTGCGGCCTTTGTGACAGCAAGCACTCGTATCGCATAATGGTTCAACGGAAGTTGTCAAATTTGCAAGAGAAGCCACACGTGAATGCGCACAATTTTGTAACCAGCCCGAGTTCATAACTGCGAGACATCAATGTTGTAATCAGAAGTAGATCCATTAATTGTCATGTGGGCACCTGTCTGGGGGGCGCCATTTCTTTGGAGCGGCGCCACTGTGAAAGCACCTGAAGGGTCGCCTCTGGGTGCAAAATATGAGGGGACCGGCTGCACTCGGCCCTTCCCCAAGTGGAGCCTTTCTTTTCATAGGGGTACCTCCGGCTGAAAAATTCGAGCAGATGCACTGGAACCTTTTCAGAAGGAGGTCTTTTCCTGGGGGACGCCACCTTCCACGTGAGAGGTACGTGCCCTCGGTGCCATACCCGTTATCCACATTGGTCGTCATTGCATCGAAATAAGTGTCAGTAAAGCAAGGAAACATGGGAAAGCTAATTGTAGGTCCATATTTTCTACAATGAAATCATCGTCCAATATTTTATGTTCTTCCTGCTACAAGAGGGCAACGTTTAACATATAGCATTCCTCTTTAGTGATCGTGAAATCGGGCTCAGCTCATGCGACATAAAGCTAGATGTTCGTAGGTGGTGCAAAACAGTGAAACTTGCCAATTTGGATACCCTTTTAAAAAATATCCATGTTAACAATATTAAATCTGACAAATGGTAATGCATTGAAATTGAATTCAAGTTGCTTAAAATGGCATTGAATAAGTCGCTGAATTCCAAGGATTTTTTTTGGTGGGGGGGGGGAGGCCCCTCTCTCCTGTTCAAACCTACTGAGTCCCCGATTTGTCCCCCCCCCCTCCACAATTTTGAATCGGTGGTTACACCTATGGGAGGTGCGACACGTTTTATGCTGTATTTGGAGGTGCGACACGTATTGGGTTACATTAGGAGATGCGACACGTATCGGGTTGCATTTGGAGGTGCGATACGTATTATGTTGTATCGAGAGGTGCGATACGTATTATGTTATATTGGTAGGTGCGACACGTAAAGTGTTGCAATGAGAGGTGCGACACGCGATGCGTTGCATTGGAAGGTGCGACACGTATCATTTTGCATTGAGAGGTGTGACATGTATTACGTTTCATTGGATGGTGCGAAACGTGGTATGTTGCTTTGGGAAGTGCGACATGTATTATGTTGCAAGGTAGTCAGTGCACCTTTTCATCCCGAATATGGTCGGCCAATATGGTGATTGGCTTCTCCATGGCCACCAGACACAGCACTTGCAGCAGGTGGTTTTGCATCACGTCTCTGAGGGACCCCACGCACAATCAGCTCCCGTTGCACAGCTAATTCTCCGCAAGAGCCAAAGCTTGGCGAGGGGCCGTCTAGCGTCTGAAATAGTCTTCTTTGATTGTGGAAGACTGTCCCACACCGGAAAATGACGGTGGGGGCTCGTCGATCATGTCCCCACGGAGGCGTCGTCCGTGTCATAAAGACATAAAGACATAAAAGATTAGTGCAACTATGAGCCACAAGGGCCCTTCTTGGTTGCACTCTGTACCCTGAACCAGTTGCCCACCAAATCTGTCAATCAGCCCTACCTGTAATACTGAAAAGCAAGCCCTCTATTCTTATAATGATTGTCTATGCTGTTTTTAAAGATGTTCAATGTGCTGCTACTGACGATGTTTTCTGGCAGCTGGTTCCAGTGTTCCACTACCCTGTTGGTGAATAAAGTTTGCCTTAACCTTGTTCTGCTGTGGTTAACTTTAATTTTGAATGTATGACCTCCAATTGCATCATTTCTGTTAAATTCAAACATTTCCCCAAGGTATCCCCTCTCCAGACCATTGACAAATTGAAAGACCTCGATGAGATCTCCTCTCAGCCTTCTATATCTAAGTGAAAACATATTCAATTTCTTCAATCATTCCTCATATGCCAGGTTGCTTATGCCATTAACCATTTCTGTAGCCCTCTTTTGTACTCTCTCCAAAAGCCAACAATCTTTTTCATAGCTTGGAGACCAAGCTTAGATGCAGTATTCCAAATGTGGCCTGACGTATGCACGTAAAGCTTCCTGATCACTTCCTCACTTCTGTATGATACATTCCTATTTATTGCCCCGAGCATTATCAGTGCCTTCTTCCTGGCTTCCTTGGTCTGTTCTGATGCCCCCAGTTTTGTGTTTAGAATAACACCTAAGTCCTTCTCCTGTTGAGTCACTGATTTGAGTTGAGTTGAGTCACTTGGCCACCCATCAAGTATGGAGCCTTCATATGCATGATTTTGCACTTATCAAAGTTAAATTTCATTTGCCATTCTTCGGACCACTTCACAAGTTCGTCTAAGTCTTTTTGCAGCGAGATATGCTCATCATGACCTGTTATTGCGCTAAAGACCTTCAAATCATCCGCAAATTTCAAAACTTTACTGCTTAGGCCACTTTCAATGTTATTTACAAATATAATGAACAGTAATGGCCCTAGTACTGACCCCTGGGGGACTCCACTAAGAACATTTTGCCATGATGACTTTGTACCACTTAGCATCACTCTTTGCTGTCTATCTGAAACCCACAACTCCATCCATTTTAAGATGCTACCTGCAATACCATGGGACTGAAGCTGTATCATTAACCGTTTATGGGGTACCTTGTCAAAGGCCTGACTAAAGTCAAGATATGCTACATCAACCTGATTTCCCTGATCAAATTGTTCTGTGGAGAAGTTAAAAAAGTCTAAGAGGTTTGTGAGACATGATCGTCCTTTTCTAAACCCATGTGGAGTATTTTGAATCAATCTGCTACCTTCCAGATAACTAACTATTCTATCCTTGATAATTGATTCGAGTACCTTGCAGACTAGGGATGTGAGACTTATTGGCCTATAGTTTTCAACTTTCCCTCTTTCTCCTTTCTTGAAAATAGGAACTACATTTGCCCTTTTCCAATCGGTTGGAATTTCATTATGTGAAACTGATCTACAAAATATTATACTAAGTGGAAATGCCAGTTCCTTTTCAGTTTCCCGCAACACCCTAGCATAAATTTCATCAGGTCCTGCTGCCTTATTTGGCTTTATTTTCCTGATATGATTGTAAACAACATCACTATCAATGAAATCAACATCATTTGTCAGATCCCATGTCACTGAACTATGGTGTACGGTCGGCAGATTGGTCATATCTTCCAATGTAAACACTGATTTGAACTGCTTGCTCAGCTCCTCAACCATCTCACTATCGTCACCCAATGTAGTCCCGTTTACTTCCAGTGGACCAATTGTGCTAGAAACTTTACTCAGCTTGTAGAAACTAAAGAACTTTTTACTGTCCCATTACAGTTTCTAGTAGCTAAATCCAGTTCTTTTGCTCGCTGTGTCCCTACGGAGGCGTCGCCCTTGTCCCTACGGAGGCGTCGCCCGTGTCCCTACGGATGCGTCGCCCGTGTCCCTACGGAGGCGACGCCCGTGTCCTCACGGTGGCGTCGCCCGTGTCCCTACGGAGGCGTCGCCCGTGTCCCTACGGAGGCGTCGCCCGTGTCCCTACGGAGGCGTCGCCCGTGTCCCTACGGAGGCGTCGCCCGTGTCCCTACGGAGGCGTCGCCCGTGTCCCTACGGAGGCGTCGCCCGTGTCCTACGGGGCGTCCGACGAGGCGTCGTCCGTGCCCCTACGGAGGCGTCGCTCGTGCCCCTACGAGGCGACGCCCGTCCACGGTGGCGTCGCCCGTGTCCCACGGAGGCGACGACCGTGCCCATGACTCGTGTCCCTACGGAGGCGACGCCGTGTCCCTACGGAGGCGTCGCCCGTTCCCCCCGGTGGCGTCGCCCATGCCCCTATGGAGGCGTCGCTCGTGTCCCTACGGAGGCGTCGTCCGTGTCCTACGGAGGCGTCGCTCGTGTCCCACGGAGGCGTCGTCCGTGCCCCTATGGAGGCGTCGCTCGTGTCCCTACGGAGGCGTCGTCCGTGTCCCTACGGAGGCGTCGCCCGTGTCCCTACGGAGGCGTCGCCCGTGTCCCTACGGAGGCGTCGCCCGTGTCCCTACGGAGGCGTCGCCCGTGTCCCTACGGAGGCGACGCCCGTGTCCTCACGGTGGCGTCGCCCATGCCCCTATGGAGGCGTCGCTCGTGTCCCTACGGAGGCGTCGCCCGTGTCCCTACGGATGCGTCGCCCGTGTCCCTACGGAGGCGTCGCCCGTGTCCCTACGGAGGCGTCCCGTGTCCCTACGGAGGCGTCGCCCGTGTCCCTACGGAGGCGTCGCCCGGTCCCACGGAGGCGACGCCCGTGTCCCTACGGAGGCGTCGCCCGTGTCCCTACGGAGGCGTCGTCCGTGTCCCACGGAGGCGCGCCCGTTCCTACGGAGGCGTCGCCCGTGTCCCTACGGAGGCGTCGCCCGTGTCCCTACGGAGGCGTCGCCCGTCCACGGAGGCGTGCCCCTACGGGGCTGGTGTCCTACGGGGCGTGCCCGTGTCAGGAGGCGTCGCCCCCCCGTTACGGGTGCCCAGGAGGTCGCTCGTGTCCCTCGGAGGCGTCGCGTGTCCCACGGAGGTGCCCGTGTCCCACGGAGCGTGCCCGTGTCACGGAGGCGTCGCCCGTGTCTACGGAGGCGTGCCCGTGTCCTACGGAGGCGTGCCCGTGTCCACGGGTGTTCGGAGTCGGTGGGGTGTCCTCGGGGCGTGGTTTACGGGGCGCGCCCGTGTCCGGTCGCCCGTGTCCCTACGGAGGCGTCGCCCGTGTCCCTACGGAGGCGACGCCCGTGTCCCTACGGAGGCGTCGCCCGTGTCCCTACGGAGGCGTCGTCCGTGTCCCTACGGAGGCGACGCCCGTGTCCCTACGGAGGCGTCGTCCGTGTCCCTACGGAGGCGTCGCACGTGTCCCTACGGAGGCGTCGCCCGTGTCCCCACGGTGGCGTCGCCCATGCCCCTATGGAGGCGTCAACAATGCTTTCACTGAGGAGTCATCCATATCCCTACGGAGGTGTCAGCCATATTCACATGGCGGCGTATGATATCTTCCAAAGTGAAGAACTTCCAACGAAAAAATAAAGTTACACCCATGGATCGATCACACACCGCTTCATCTCTGGGAATCGCAGCGCTCGCGAGCGGGCGGACGCTTTCCATACCGTGACGTCACAACAGCATGGAGCACGTGCTTAGCTGGCCGTGATGGAATAGAAATCGTGGACGAAAACTGCATGAATGCAATAGAAAGAAGATCGGCTTCATCATCTAAACAAAATCAGAATTCGTTACTGATCTTCGTGGAAAACCGACAGGCAGTCCATTCTCATCACGTGGCCCGGCATCGTTAATCGCTGCGATTTGGGAGAAGTGGGGAGCTCTCGTCCCCCATCGCCTGCCTACGCCCATAACAAAGCTGAAAGGTGCACTTGATTATTTGCGCAAAATCTGACGTTATAACCTGCCGCCGCCACCGCTCGTATAATTGGCGTTACAAATGGCTTGGCAATCAGGCTGGGCCTTCTGGCACCTGAATATCCTGCATAGATATAGGTGTGGTGGAAAACCTGTGGACGATATACAAGTCACAGGACGCTCAGTCCGACTGCCATGCTATTTGTGACGACAATGATACCTAGGTTTGATGGGAAGCAATATATCTATGCAGGTTAAGCAGATGCCAGGACATCCAGCCTGACTGCCGAGCTATTTGTGACACCAATAGTACATACACTTGCCACGGGTCCAACACCCACATTTCGGTCGGAGAACACAATCGCATGGCACATATGTGGCCACGTGTAGAAGCATAGCGTGAGCATACCTGATAATACCAAATTCGTCAAAGTATCCGCCACGTCCGCGGGTGCCGAACGGCTCCTTGAAGCTGATCTGTACGGTTGCAACGTGGTCTCTGTTCCAGGTAGAACCCAAAAACACGTTGCCGAACCTGTCCAAAGAACATGTCAAGATGTTGGCAGCTATCTCCAACTTGGATAGCTCAATCGTGACACATCCTATGGCTTGTATATTTTTGTCATTTCCATTTTATAAAACTAATATTGAATACATCAAAATGTTCTAACCCAGCATCAGTTGGTTAGCTCTATAACTTTACACTCACCCAACACAGGTTCGGGGCGATTTCCTCTTCCCGCCTCTTCCACCACGTGCACATTTAGCGTCTTCGGAATTAGTTGTCCGATCTTACCGGATCTTTACCGGATAAGATTTGGCCTGCAGTCGGTAATCCAGAATCGATAGACTTACGGAATACAGGATTACGCTTTGTGGCACTCAAACAATGACTTGGCAACAATGACTCCACCCGGGAAACAGCGGTCATGGATATTATGAAGCAAGGTTAATCCGCTCAGTACAAAACATGCAAGTATTTATAAAAGCAAATATTTAGCTTGGGCAATCACCAGGCTGGTCGGTAAATCCACCTTCGGCATGCCGAAGTGGGTTGGAGGGGGGAGGAGGACATCACCGGCCGGTTGGGTCACCGGACGATGAGTGGCGTTGAACACCAGTACAATGATTCATGGTCACAGCCACCACGAGCATCATCAACGTCAAATAGAGCGCGGCGCCGGACTTCACGCACGTCTCACCTCAGCGTCAGCAGGTTCTGCACCATCTCCTTGCCGAGGTAGTGGTCGATCCGGTAGATTTGCTGTTCGGTGAAGAGCGAGCTCAGATGGCGTGAGAGCTCCGCAGAGCTGGCCGAGTCGCGGCCGAACGGCTTCTCGACGATAACCCGAGTCCAGCCTCTGGGAAGTGGGACGCACCATCATTGTGACTCAGCCTCCGAGAGATAACACCCACCGCCAGTCCGATTCAGCCTCCGAGAGATAACACCCACCGCCAGTCCGATTCAGCCTCCGATAGATAACACCCACCGCCAGTCCGATTCAGCCTCCGAGAGATAACACCCACCGCCAGTCCGATTCAGCCTCCGATAGATAACACCCACCGCCAGTCCGATTCAGCCTCTGGACCGTGAGATCGACCATTAGTCTCATTCACCAAAAAACCAACCCGCAGAATTTAGGCACGCTAAGCATGGAACTCTCGAAGTATCGACACGCACAATGTTCATCCACTTCATATTGCTGCGCACAATGTCGGTACGCACAATATCGATACGCGAAATATCAACTCTCGCAAACACCAACACACACAATGTCGATAAGCAACACATTGACACGCAAGTTGACAACTTCTGAAATACAGAGCATTTATATATATATATATATATATATATATACATATATATATATATATATATATATATATATATAGATCGTTCAGTGATTGTTGTAGGTAAGGCATGCTTTATACACGGTATGCTCTTTATTGACATTTCTTACAATGATACAAAAATGGTCAATAGTTCGCGGTCAATATTTAGCGTGCTGTGCGTATTCTGCGATATTTTGTCGTGCAAGGGAACGACCTACGATCAGTCCAATTTTGTCTCTGAAATGCGGGTCTACTCCAGATGGTATTGGTCTGCTTCAGTCTCTGCGTCCTACCAGGCACGGCTTCGTTAACCGTGCCTATTCATGTACATGCGACAATACGATGAGTACTAAGAACACATGCTGAAGCGGCAATACCAACAAATCACACTGAGAGGCACTTAGAAATTAGTTAGGGACATAGCGCTTCAGTTATTCAGAAATGCAGCTTGAAGTAATCAATGTCAAAACTGCTTAGCACAAAACTGGCTAAATTTCCACGCCTCTTATGCACCCATTTTCTCTTCTGGTCGGATTGGATTACAGCCACACGACACAATGCCATCACTACGGCACCACTACGGCTTAACAGGCCAGCACCGGCCGCCAGGCGGGCTGGCGTACACCTAGTCGCAGTAAAACAAACAGCATGGCCACACGTTTGTCGACATGCTGCAACAAAAGAACACCTAAGATCGGGTCGTTACTGACACATACAGACATGACAGATGGACAGGACAGGACAGGACAGACAGGACAGACGGATGCAGCCCACCGTGTAGCCATGCAGGTTCGCCTGATGCCGGCGGTGACGAAGGCGAAGACGGACGGTGGCAGCGCCAGGTAGAACAGGCGGTTGGCGGCGCCGGCCGCCTCCAGCGCCGAGACGGCCGTGTGCAGCGCGCAGAACGCCGCCGGGTCGACGTAGCTGCCTGCCATGTACACGTTGGCCGTCCAAAACTGGTGGTAGCGTTGCCGATCAGCCGGTGTCACCTGTGCGGTCGCACACATTGCCATAGATCAGTCACCTCGCGCAGCTCACACCGGTGAGGTCTCACCGGTAACAATGCAAACTTCATGGATGCCTTCGTGTTTCTAAAATATCCGTGACGACGTTAAATACGGCACAAATGTGTGTGAGTGGGAAAGGGTTACAAATAATTTTAAAGGAACTATGAATAATGTATTTATATATGTATATATATCATTTTTATGTAGACATCCTTTATATATATATATATACATGTGTGTGTGTATCTATGTATCTACAGATATATCTTAGTATATGCTTACCAACGCCTTTCCATAAAATACGCCCATGTCAGATGCATGTAGCGATTCAGTTGCATGCTTACGTGATCTTGGTTTTCAAAATGGATATGCCAATCGATGCGTAAAGTGCTCAACACAGGTGTATATGATGTGTCCCACGAGATTCCTATGGTCTTCTCTCGTAAACGGCCACCTTTTCCATTCATTCACCTTGCGCTACTCCAGGCTAGGCATGGAGTGCATCAATAGGGGCGCGATGTACAGTTTAAGAACGAACAGATATATGGGACCATGCAGCAGACAAATAGTAATTATCAACATCAGCATATCAAGCTGAGCATAGAAACAAGTATGTCATGTGTTAGAGTTCAAGCGCCTACTTATGTGGCGGTGCTCACCAGCTTACCATACATTGCATGCTATTCTGTATGCTTGGCAACATTCACTTTATTTCAATCTATTTATGATTTCAATATACTTTGCATCGCCAACGTTGTGGGTGATTTTTCACTTTTGGCTGCCAACACAAACTATAAAGCGGTTCTACCTGGATACTTGTTTTTGCAGTTTAAATAGCTGAAAATGGTGGAGAGAAAGAGAAAGATAGAGCGAGAGAGAGCGAGATATTTACGATGCGCGAATGCCGAACACGAATGGCACTCTATGACGTGCTTTGCGCTGAGATTGCGATGAAGGATGTGTTTTCCTTAATGACTCCTTACCTTCATGTACGGCTCACACTTGGTTCGGATGTCCTGGACGGACAAGTTCGATCGGGCATATCCCACGAAGCTGGTGCGCTCAGGCAATAACTTGTCGCGAAACAGCCACCAAAGTGCTGGGTAGATCTTCTTCTTTGCCAAATCACCCTGAAATAGTGTTGCAATTTATGTGCTCCCGTCCGTTTATCATGGTTAGCCCACGCAGGTATAGAGAAGATGGGTTATAATATGGAAGATACTACAGGCCGCTCATAGAGAAGATGGTGCCACTGTTTACATTGGGTGGGTCCATATGGATCATATTTATCACCCCATTGCAGCATTGCACCTTCTGCTTGGCTACCTGAGCTACATTACAGCTCCAACATGTGCTTTCAAGCACAAAGCGCAATGCACGAACCCTGTGCTACGTGGTGTAGGACGACGATGTGATAATCTCCGGAATACAAATGGAAGTAAGCAAGTATGCATTAAAATATCGATAAAATAATGCTGCAATGCTGTGCGCGTGGTTATTTTGCTTAAGCTGACTTGGTCACGCATCCATATTGTGTCATTAAGTGTAGACATATGTCGTCAGTCGAATACGCAACCAGGAGAGAATATATATATATATATATATATATATATATATATATATATATATATATATATATATATATATATATATATATATATATAAATAAATATATATCAAACGTTCGCACCTGCTCTAGGTAAAGCGAAGACATCTCAGCACCGAACTCAGCAACTCTGTTCGATTTGCAAGTTCGATTTGCTCAGCAGTGGTAGTCTAGTGTTTGCCTCGCTCGTGCAATAACTGGTTCTCAGTTTCAACTTTTTGTCAAAACCGACGAGTTGCTAAATCCATCAGCCGTTGATACTTTTGCATTGACTGGGCTGATAATCCAACAATACGGCGAACACCTGAGCAACAGTTTCAATAGTTGTGCCAAGGGTAAGCACCAGTGCGTTTCGGTTTAAGTTCGTGTCTCCCAATCGCCAGCTACCCATGACGGGCAGCGCCAGTGTCTGCACGTCTGCTCACCTTTACCCGCTAGGTTACATCTTACCGCCCCGACCGTCCAGTCGCGTCTGGGCCGCGCCGCGCGCACTGGAAGGGGCCATGGGGAGGGGGTGGCCCGGTCAACGCCCTGGCCTGTCATTGGCCGGCATCGCCTATTGCACCATACCGCTCGGCCACACTGTGTCACAATGGTGTCACAATGGTGACACGACGCAATGGCACAGTATTACCCGACCGTCCGTCGCCGCCTGTGAGAACGGAAACTGACTTGGCATAACCCCCCTGACCACGGCCGAGAATCGAGGTGTCAAATTCCGATATCAGCGATGATAGATGCCAGCATAATATCTGGAATCGGCTCGGAGCCCGCATCCCATGACACATTGGATCGAAATACATTTCGAACGAGGGGTCCGAATTTGGCTTCGTTACCCAACTAACGGTAATGCCTTGGCATGAACGACAGGATGAACTTTGTAAAAATGCATACCTACATATTTTGCATTGCCAGTACCACATTACTGAGCGCGTGGTTTTAGTAACATAACTGGAGTATTGCCATACGTGATGCAACCATGTGCATCACCACCACTTTACATTTGTCTGAATACCAAACTGACAATGATCAACTGAAGCTTCACTGAACATGAAGTATTAATATCCTACGTCTTCATTGTCAGCTTCACCAAGGCAAAGGTGTTATATACTTATATAATTTATCCTCTCGTTGATGTCCAGGCGAAGTGACAGATACGAAGGAGTTTAGCACTGAGGTTGCGCCTCTCAACACAGAAACGGTTCGAATATGCTATGCGTACATTCTTACCCTGCTGCATATTCGCTCTCATAACATGCGTCGCTTAAACTTTGCACGCCTTTCAAATGCTCACTCTTTTCAGACCACCCTGAATAAATAAGCTCATTGAATGAAGTGCCAAAATACGCCCAGAATTACCTTCTTGATGGCCACTGCGGTAAATACAAGGGATAGATCTTGTTCAATAAGCAGCTTACTGTAGATACTTGCATAGTATTAACTCATTCACACATAACCGAGATCTGGTACCTGTCTGGCTTAGGTCACTAACGCGAAGTAACCTGAAATGGCATTGCATGGAATACAGGACGGACTACAGCTGCGGGGCGGGGATGGCTGAGTGGTTAGGGTGTTGAACTCTGGGTACCAAAGGTCCCGGGTTCGACATTAGCGCCACTCGGGACATTTTCCCAATCCCGCGGCTCACGGGCAGTGTGAACAGTGTGGGCGGCGCCATTAGCCGTGAATGTGCATAAAGTGTGTCATGAACCACCCAATAAACAACGAACAGACTAGAGCTGCCTTTTATCGCGGTCATTGAGGACTGTTACATATATTAATTTGTGAGGCACTGTTACACATTGCCGGATTCCTAAAAGCACAACAGAAACAATTCAACTTCATACATTGAGCACGAAAAATGCACCAAAACGCTTTACCTGATGTTACAATTCGGTGCCCATCCAAAAATTACATTGATCTAAAATAAGCTGTCTAAGCACTTCCGCAACGATGAAAATGTATTTCAAAATATGGACATCGAACTTAAACATTCCGGCAATATCCGAGATAGGAAAACGTCAAATAAAAGCCAAGAAAAACACACTACCTCAGCGAACTGTTGGTGCGAATACTCCGATTGGTGACACGCTCGATGCGGAGGGTGCGGCACCCCCAGTGACACTGGGTGTACTGGGTGGTGAGGATGGTGCGGCACCCTCAGTGACACTGGGTGTACTGGGTGGTGAGGATGGTGCGGCACCCTCAGTGACACTGGGTGTACTGGGTGGTGAGGATGGTGCGGCAACCCCAGTGACACTGGGTGTACTGGGTGGTGAGGATGGTGCGGCACCCCCAGTGACACTGGGTGTACTGGGTGGTGAGGATGGTGCGGCACCCCCAGTGACACTGGGTGTACTGGGTGGTGAGGATGGTGCGGCACCCTCAGTGGCACTGGGTGTACTGGGTGGTGAAGATGGTGCGGCACCCCCAGTGGCACTGGGTGTACCGGGTGGTGAGGATGGTGCGGCACCCTCAGTGACACTGGGTGTACCGGGTGGTGAGGATGGTGCGGCACCCCCAGTGACACTGGGTGTACTGGGTGGTGAGGATGGTGCGGCACCCTCAGTGGCACTGGGTGTACTGGGTGGTGAGGATGGTGCGGCACCCCCAGTGACACTGGGTGTACTGGGTGGTGAGGATGGTGCGGCACCCTCAGTGGCACTGGGTGTACTGGGTGGTGAAGATGGTGCGGCACCCCCAGTGACACTGGGTGTACTGGGTGGTGAGGAGAGTGCGGCACCCCCAGTGACACTGGGTGTACTGGGTGGTGAGGATGGTGCGGCACCCCCAGTGGCACTGGGTGTACCGGGTGGTGAGGATGGTGCGGCACCCTCAGTGACACTGGGTGTACTGGGTGGTGAGGATGGTGCGGCAACCCCAGTGACACTGGGTGTACTGGGTGGTGAGGAGGGTGCGGCACCCCCAGTGACACTGGGTGTACTGGGTGGTGAGGAGGGTGCGGCACCCCCAGTGACACTGGGTGTACCGGGTGGTGAGGATGGTGCGGCACCCCCAGTGACACTGGGTGTACCGGGTGGTGAGGATGGTGCGGCACCCCCAGTGACACTGGGTGTACTGGGTGGTGAGGAGGGTGCGGCACCCCCAGTGACACTGGGTGTATCGGGTGGTGAGATGGGTGCGGCACCCTCAGTGACACTGGGTGTACCGGGTGGTGAGGATGGTGCGGCACCCCCAGTGACACTGGGTGTACTGGGTGGTGAGGAGGGTGCGGCACCCCCAGTGACACTGGGTGTATCGGGTGGTGAGATGGGTGCGGCACCCTCAGTGACACTGGGTGTACCGGGTGGTAAGGAGAGTGCGGCACCCTCAACCTCAAAATTAACGGTGTTAATGTTAACAATCAGAAGCTGTTTGGTTTACAAAACCAGTGTGCATTGTGATGTTTATTCCAAATATCGCTTCCACTTTGTTGAACACTTGGAATGGTCACTTGGGTTAGCGATAGTTTGGCATCTTCTTGGAAGTTAGGACGCGTCTACCCAAAGTGGAGCATGTAAACTTCTTCGGTGAGTTTTTACACGTTTTTAACTATTCTTTAAAAAAATAATTTCTTAAAAAGCACCATTATTTTTTCACTTGCATTCTTTTCCTAGGAACTCTGGAGTGCATGTGGTCCTAATCCTGACTTTGGCCAGCTATCAAGCATGCTGGTAATACACGCAAGACACTAATTGCGCTAATGCACTAATGCATCAATGGGATGGCTACAATTTTCAGTCTAGTGAAAGACTCGTCCTGGATGTCGGTAGTTCCTTCATTCGCAGCGGGGGAGCGTTCGAATGACTCGTGGGTAAAGATGTGCCATGCCGCACTGAAATCGTCTTTATGCCGAACCGAATCAAACCACAGCATCCTCATCACTTGCCAGCTTCCTAACTTAGGCTTGTAATAGGCATTTAACTTGAATGTGCCATGGAGAAAACACATTTTCCCTTATTATTTATATTAACACATCATTGCGCATTGCATAAGGCCGTATTTGTGTACACGGAGATGCTTTCAGGACATCTGAAATACTCATGCGTCTGGTCACTGCACATACTTGTTCATAATGGAAGTGCGTCGCCTTGAAATGTTGCCAGCCAAGAAATATACCTCTTGCATGCTAACAGAAGCTGCATGAAAAAAATTTACTATCATAGCTTTGTTGTCAGAAACTGTGTGTCACATGATAGAGTACTGCACACAGTTTGTATTCAAATTAGGTTCCATTGCCTAGCCTGTACGTGGCACTCGATCGTATTAACGCCACTCGATTGCATTGACACGATATTAAGACGACAGAGATCGATCTTCCAGGTAATTACCGATACTGCATCATCTTAAACGCCGGTGAAGTGTAACCACGGTGAAATGTAACGCCGGTGAAGTGTAACCACGGTGAAGTGTAACCACGGTGAAGTGTAACGCCGGTGAAGTGTAACGCCGGTGAAGTGTAACCACGGTGAAGTGTGACCACGGTGAAGTGTGACCACGGTGAAGTGTAACGCCGGTGAAGTGTGACCACGGTGAAGTGTAACGCCGATGAAGTGTAACCACGGTGAAGTGTAACCACGGTGAAGTGTAACGCCGGTGAAGTGTAACGCCGGTGAAGTGTAACGCCGGTGAAGTGTAACGCCGGTGAAGTGTAACCACGGTGAAGTGTGACCACGGTGAAGTGTGACCACGGTGAAGTGTAACGCCGGTGAAGTGTGACCACGGTGAAGTGTAACGCCGATGAAGTGTAACCACGGTGAAGTGTGACCACGGTGAAGTGTAACGCCGGTGAAGTGTGACCACGGTGAAGTGTGACCATGGTGAAGTGTAACGCCGGTGAAGTGTAACCACGGTGAAGTGTAACCACGGTGAAGTGTAACCACGGTGAAGTGTAACCACGGTGAAGTGTGACCACGGTGAAGTGTAACGCCGGTGAAGTGTGACCACGGTGAAGTGTAACGCCGATGAAGTGTAACCACGGTGAAGTGTAACCACGGTGAAGTGTGACCACGGTGAAGTGTAACGCCGGTGAAGTGTGACCACGGTGAAGTGTGACCACGGTGAAGTGTAACGCCGGTGAAGTGTGACCACGGTGAAGTGTAACGCCGGTGAAGTGTGACCACGGTGAAGTGTGACCACGGTGAAGTGTAACGCCGGTGAAGTGTAATGCCGGTGAAGTGTAACCACGGTGAAGTGTAACCACGGTGAAGTGTGACCACGGTGAAGTGTGACCACGGTGAAGTGTGACCACGGTGAAGTGTAACGCCGGTGAAGTGTGACCACGGTGAAGTGTGACCACGGTGAAGTGTAACGCCGGTGAAGTGTGACCACGGTGAAGTGTGACCATGGTGAAGTGTAACGCCGGTGAAGTGTAACCACGGTGAAGTGTAACCACGGTGAAGTGTAACCACGGTGAAGTGTGACCACGGTGAAGTGTAACGCCGGTGAAGTGTGACCACGGTGAAGTGTAACGCCGATGAAGTGTAACCACGGTGAAGTGTAACCACGGTGAAGTGTGACCACGGTGAAGTGTAACGCCGGTGAAGTGTGACCACGGTGAAGTGTGACCACGGTGAAGTGTAACGCCGGTGAAGTGTGACCACGGTGAAGTGTAACGCCGATGAAGTGTAACCACGGTGAAGTGTAACCACGGTGAAGTGTAACCACGGTGAAGTGTAACGCCGGTGAAGTGTAACCACGGTGAAGTGTAACGCCGGTGAAGTGTGACCACGGTGAAGTGTAACGCCGGTGAAGTGTGACCACGGTGAAGTGTGACCACGGTGAAGTGTAACGCCGGTGAAGTGTAATGCCGGTGAAGTGTAACCACGGTGAAGTGTAACCACGGTGAAGTGTGACCACGGTGAAGTGTGACCACGGTGAAGTGTGACCACGGTGAAGTGTAACGCCGGTGAAGTGTGACCACGGTGAAGTGTAACGCCGATGAAGTGTAACCACGGTGAAGTGTGACCACGGTGAAGTGTGACCACGGTGAAGTGTAACGCCGGTGAAGTGTGACCACGGTGAAGTGTAACCACGGTGCAGTGTGACCACGGTGAAGTGTAACGCCGGTGAAGTGTGACCACGGTGAAGTGTAACGCCGATGAAGTGTAACCACGGTGAAGTGTGACCACGGTGAAGTGTGACCACGGTGAAGTGTAACGCCGGTGAAGTGTAACCACGGTGAAGTGTGACCACGGTGAAGTGTGACCATGGTGAAGTGTAACGCCGGTGAAGTGTAACCACGGTGAAGTGTAACCACGGTGAAGTGTAACCACGGTGAAGTGTAACCACGGTGAAGTGTAACGCCGGTGAAGTGTAACCACGGTGAAGTGTAACCACGGTGAAGTGTAACGCCGGTGAAGTGTAACGCCGGTGAAGTGTGACCACGGTGCAGTGTGACCACACTGTAGTGTGGCTACAGTGCAGCTTGAGCAAGTGCACAGCACATAATACGATTCTCAGTACATCCTCTTGCACAGTGTTGGATGGCCAGCTACGTCAGACGTGGTCTCTCCTGTTGGATGGCCAGCTACGTCAGACGTGGTCTCTCCTGTTGGATGGTCAGCAACGTCAGACATGGTCTCTCCTGTTGGGCGGCCAGTCACGTTAGCATGGTCTCTCCTGTTGGATGGTCAGTCACGTTAGCATGGTCTCTCCTGTTGGACGGTCAGTCATGTTAGCATGGTCTCTCCTGTTGGACGGTCAGTCATGTTAGCATGGTCTCTCCTGTTGGACGGTCAGTCATGTTAGCATGGTCTCTCCTGTTGGACGGTCAGTCATGTTAGCATGGTCTCTCCTGTTGGACGGTCAGTCACGTTAGCATGGTCTCTCCTGTTGGACGGTGAGTGACGACAGACACGGTGAGGTGTGCCGAGTGCATCTTCTCGTCAGCAAGACTATGATGCAATAAGGTCAGCGCCTCTTCGACTGCCGAAACACTCACCGAAGCCCCAAAGATGACAAACACGTGAGGTGTGTCCGTGTCGAAGCTGTCGCCAGCAAGACTATGGTGTAGTAAGGTCGGCGTCGCTTTGGCTGCTGAAACACACGAAGGCGGGTCGGCGGGGAAACAGCAGCATGACGCGAAAACGATTCGATGACAACACATTCTAGCGGCAGAATTTATGTGATGTATTCATTCCACGTCGACGTCACGGTTCACCTTTCGTAGCGAATTTTATGCCTTTCAGAATTCACAGCACAACGGAAGCTTGGATGAGCGGCCGCGGAGTGAGCGGAATGAGCCACTCGATAACATATTGATGAGTGGTTTAACAACATAGCAGAGTATAGCATTCAAGGGGTGGGCCACTGTTCCACGAAAAATATTCATTTTAAATACAAAATATTTGTGTTTTGAAGCATAGGGATTTTTCAGACCAACTGAAGCTGAAATGCTATGATCTTATTGTGCTTTGCCATTTGCCATCGCGTGACTTCTTCCGCTGCACGTAATTCTCTACCAAGCACTCTTCTCTCATTCACCTCTCATAACTTCATCAATTGTAACATTCACCAGATATGGCTTATTTTTCCGGCTACGATCTCCGCTGCTTATAACTTTCTGCCTCATGGAATATGAACCGTTTATATTTTTTTTCGGTCGCTCTGGACATCGGTGTTTTCCTTTTAAACTTCCAGTCGCTTAAGTATACCTGCAATTTGTTGGTTATGGCATCCGGCTGGTTATATACGTACATTTGTATGTTGTTTAACCCTCGCCAGTATACGGCATTTTACCACCTTCGGTCGTATAGGGGGGTGGGGTACGACCCCCCTGACGATTCGAAACCGTGCATGTTACGAAAACGAACCAAAGACAAAAGTTATAGATCTGGCCGAGGCCTCGCGATTTAAATTCAGCATGACCTTCTAAGGTCAATGGTTGTCCTTCCAGGTCAGGTCAAATGTCTAAAATGGACATTTTTTTATTGTCCTAAGAAAATCGTCAGTTGTATCGAAACTACTGTGTAAATATCCACGAAATGTCTGGAAATGTGTTTATTTGGATCTTGCGAACATAATGACATATCATACGATGTGATCAGACCAATATGTCACGCACCAAATGAGGTCAAAGCCATGACCCCAAATGTCCAACTTTTCGAGAAGTGGTTCCAATTTCGAAATTTAAAGTTCCCCTAGGATAAAAATGGACTCTGAATTCGAATTCAGAACAAAAAATTACCGTAGGTCAGCTAAAGAAGTTCGAAAGGTCAAACGAGTTCAACCAAGGTCAACCGAGGTCGCCGATGTTTGGAACATCATTTTTCAATGGGAACCCATGTGCGCATCTGTATTTTTCATTATATGCCCATAATTACGCTAAGTACGCAACAAAATACGTGCGATAATCACGTATTTGTTGAAAACTGGTCGGAGGTGCTCCCCTTTATGACCTAATAACTCCGTGACCTGATAGGACCTCCCCAAAAAATGTTTCACCAAAAGTCGTCAAAAGGTTGCCCCATAGGGTACGGAAAATCTCAGAGCGATCCGTTCATCGGTTTGGAAGGAATACACAAAAAACTGAGGGGGTTGCACCCCCCACCCCCACCCCCAACCCCTCTCCCCCCTAAGGCGAGGGTTAACACGCGCCCTGGAGGGCCTCTGAAAATAACGCGCCCTGGAGAGGGGGGGGGCGGGTTCCGCCCCCCCCTAAGATCTCAGCTTCTATGAAGGCTAGAGCAACGAAATTCACAGGGTGGATGAGTACCATAGTGAACTCTATTGTGTGCAAAGTGCATGACCTTAGGTCAATATCTTCAAGGTCAAATGAGGTCAAAATAGCAAAAGTTGCTGGTTTTGTGTGGCTTGGCTTGTCATTGTTATGGATCACTGTGGTTGTGTTTAAATGCTCCAAAATTGGCATTAATGATGTTTTGGACATTACTAATGATGCAATACAGATGTCAGATCCGCCATTTGACCTCAGGTCACCTATATAGGAGCACTTTATTAGGTCATTACCTGCTCCAGTTACCGGAACCGGGCTCCCATCCCGACTGCTCAGTTGGGCGGCTCGGCACAATCGGCTTCGTAAATAAAGGAGTGAAATACATGAATAAAGGATGGAAATGTTTAGGCACACAATGACAAACAGTAGATTTCGGGATGTATAGGGAGTAACATGTAATGTGACATCAATCGCATGACAGTCTTTTGCATTTATGACACATTCCAGTTGACCAAGTTTGCCTCCATTAGCCTGTCATGAACTTGACCTGACTTGACCTCGGCGATCTAACATGACTTTTAAATTATATAGCATAACAATATGCATCAAACAAGTCGCTAGTGTTGTCAAGAACACTTCCCTATTGCCAATATGCGGGAAGCGCATCAGCGCCGATTTTTGTGGTCTGGCGCTGTGAATTGTTTTTACTTTAACGGCCCCTAACTTGAAAACGTCTCGGCCGATTTCCACTTTTCTTGCTTTAATCAATGCGCCGCTCATTTCTAAGCTGGTACGCCATACATTTGGCGTATATCGGCCGGTACAATATGGAGTTATGTACGAAAAATCGGAAGGATTGGCGGATTTCGCCATACCCCCTCTAGAGCGTATGTTAACCTGTTATGAACTTGACCTGACTTGACCTCGGTGACTTGACATGACTCTGGAACAATGTAGCATGACAATGTACATCAAACAAGTCGCTAGTTTTGCCAAGAACACTTCCTTTTTGCTAGGATACCGGAAGCGCATCAGTGACGATATTTGTGATCTGGCGTTGGGTATTATTTTTTACTTTAGCGACCCTTAACTCGAAAAATGTCCAGTCGATTTTAATTTGTCTTACTTCAGACAACGCGCCGGTCATTTATTGGCAGGTACACAAACAATGGCGTATATCAGCCGGTAAAATCTGGAGTTATCTACGAAAAACTGGAGGGGTGGGCGGATTTCGCCCCCCCCCCCTCCAGGGCGCGTTAAGGCGTAGCAATGCTGATGCAGAATACACGATTAAGTGAGGCGGAGTGCACGTGCACCTACTTATGATAAAAAACAATTTTTCATTTCCTTCAGATAAACAAAGATGCATATAACTACCTTCGATGTAGCGTCTGGAAATAGCGACTAATATCTGGGCACCGCAGTGTCTGTACATGGATGGGGAAGGGAGTAGAAACTGAACATACTGAGAATAACCATTATGAACGCAGACAGCTGACCAAGGCAGCATCATTATCGCACCTCATTGGGCGAACCACAGGTGGCGGAGGCACAAGGAGCAAGTTATATCTCTGCATATATGGAAAGGTTTTAAAATGTTTCTCGGTGTATTCAGCCGTCTTTCAACATTTCGCAGCCTACGAAAGAATTGGAAATGGGGAGAAGTCTAAGTTGAGGTATATATCGTGCAAAAGTATACTTGAGCGGCCGTCGCGCTTTCGTGCAGCAGTAACTTTCCGCTAGAAAAGTTTCGCATTCTAGTTTTGTTTTACTCAGGGTCGAATGCGGTATTTTAAATTTCAAGTGGATTTGTATCAATTTTCATCTCAATTTTATATCCCAAAATTCCTTCTCAAAGTAGCAAGTGTTCGCAGTCTTTATTCAAAGAGCCACGTCGACGTCCACGAGAGCATTTAGGCTCGCGGGTAACTTTCAACCACGTTTCACTTTGCAATACAACATTTAAAGTTTTGATATTCTGATTGAGAGCCTGCTCCGCCATTTTCATTTTCAGTTACTGGCGTTCAGCACAATATTTCTCTTGAAGCGCTCTCAAACTCTGTTGAAGCATTGCTTTTTAAGCGACATTCGTCTCGTGAACAGCTTGCATTTTCGCGCCGCAGTCAGCTCCCGCCATCCATCCCCAATGGTGGCTGACACAATCGTTGATCTGCAATTCGGTGTCGCGGGCTCGTCCCCGGTGAATGGTGATGCCTTTTTTGCCTTTCTACCACTCGTAGTGGAATTCGCTAAATGCACCGCGTCCCAAATCACCTCAGCTCTGCAGGGATGCCTGAAGAGGCTTGGCTGTATATACGCAGATCGTGCTCCTATGATTGATGTATATGGAGATTCAACTGCATTGACCTAGCCGCCCCCTCCCCTGCTCGTTCAGCGACCATATAGGCGCCTTTCATTGGTCGTCTATTTAGAAATGAAGTTGCGTTAAATTTGATATGATGCAATGTACGCTCGAAGCAAGTTTCGCCGGCAGGTGCCATTTTTTTCATTGTACTTCATCCAGAAGAATTGGCGGTAAAGCACTAGACGCAATGCTCGTGCTTCTCATGGAATAGAGTACGGTCAAAAATGACGCCGGTTAAACGCATGCAACCATGATGATTTGATCACATAGATCATGGTGTGGGAAAATGGCAGCCAAACTGGAACTTTGCACACTAAAATATGCAACGATGTGAAAATGAAACCACATGTCCGAACTTAGCCATTGGTTTATAGCATGTCGTTGAGTGGTGATTTCGCTGAAGCAGATTGCCAGACTATGCCGTGTGGCTGTCGCAAGGTTAACTTTCTGCCAGAAAGGATTTTGCTGAATTGTGTGGGACAAGAACATGCATGGAAATCGCCTATCATCAATGAACTCCTAATCGTACAGAGGGTCGGATCCAGAAAGGGGAAAAGGGCCGTGCTCCCCTTCCTCTTCCCCAGAGGCCGATGTATTGTCGATAGTGTGCATTCAAATGTCATCTCTTGAAATCTAAGAACATTTTGTGTGGTAGATATTATTTTAAATCGACTCTACGAATGTTATCTGTTTAACAGCACGACATTTTCGAAATTAGATAACTTTTTTCATTGCCTCTCATACGCCAGGTTTCTGGATCCGCCCCTGGTACTCACCATTGTTTCTTGTTGACATAAATATGCCTGTGATAGTTTTTGTGTCGAATTATGTCGACACATTATGTTGAATTAACTACACCGACTTTAGAGTTACAATTTCATCGCTTCATCACTCTTTCTACCTTCAGGCTGAACTGCCATCAGTCAGTGATATGATTCGTAATTCATAGTGTCTTGAATATATTTCAAGGTTGGATTACGGGCCGGAGATTGTATCACAATAGCGGCATAAATAGTGCAAATGAAAGCGCGCCTAACCTTCAGATAGTTCTTCAAGATCTGGCAACATTTCTTCATACAAGAATGCAGCAGAAAGGATGAAAATACCTGTGAAATGGGCAAAATACTCCAGGCTCAGAGATATTGGAATAAAATGCAATTTCATCACATACGTAACCAAAATAGGTAGGACAAATAATTATCAGTATTTGACAAATAGTGAACTTCTTGGTGTCACAATTAGCCGGCAGGCGGCCAGGGCTCCGATCGTCCTTCGTCAGGCCGTGCGTAAGTTGGAAGGGAAGGTGAGTGAATTCCCTCCCTCACGATCTCAGAAGCCTCACCTACAGAAAGAAAAAATGTCATCGCACAGCTCATGATGTTTCGGGAATCCACAAACCAGGATTTTTTTATTTGTCCAAACAGAACATCATTATCTGGGTACTCATGACGTCACAGGTGACGTCACTCACTAGGCCCTAAAGTTTTATCCTGATTTCGGCAATTATGTGCTTAGTGATCAGAGGGAAAACTCACCTTATACTACTTTGTAGAATAAGTCGAAATTCAAAACTGTCCAAGTCTGATTTTTGTGCAATTATTATAGTGGATTTCTGATTTTTTTCTCTAAAAAATATCTTGTACGGATACAATGATCACACCTAGAAACCGTTCTCAAAGTCAACTTAGAACACAGTTTGCCTGAACACTAAAATAAACACAGTTTGGCTGCCATTTGCGGTTTTGGCCATTCAAGGCGAAGCATGTGTGCAAATTACGGTGATTAATGATATTATTAAAAAGGCAATTCAGAAGATTCCGAGACAGTACTTTTCTTATATTTCTTGGAGTAAGCAATCCCGGACGATTTCGCATAATATCTATTCGGGAACGTGCGAAGACTTCTGTTTTGTTTTGCAGGTTCTTGCAAGTAACCTCACTTTTCCGGCCATCAGTGGTTAGATCTGTGACCCTGAATCATTTGGTTCAAAGTGTGTTATACATGCGAAATTGATGCAGGATAAAGTCCATCAAGTTTGGACATTATGATCCGAGCCGCTTTCCAGCTTTTGCGAATTAAAAAAAAAAACACATCGTGGATGAGTTCCACCCCCTGCACCGGCCGGGCAAAGATATGGTGCTCTTTTATGCCAACGAACCAACCCAGCTAATCTATGCCATCATTTATATCAACCCACCCATAGGAAATAACAACATAAGAGAGAAAAGGCAATAGGAGGCATTTAAAGCCATGTAGATACCCTTTGGATGTGGAACAGGATGCTTGCCTAATCTTTGACCCTCCTGGGAAAATGTCGTGGCGATGCCACTGGTGAGAGAACCAGAAAATAACACGAGGGAACCCAACACAATGTGATCACCTGCTGAAAAGTGTCTTGGCCACCTATGGTTAAAAGCATTGCACCAACAAGTAGAAATGTCATGTGCTCTCTTCAAGGTCTGGTATTCTAATTTAGATGTACAATGTAGCATATGAAGGAAATGCTTTTTCTCGAATTAATCCCATTCTTCGTCGGCTTCTGGCACATGTACATCACCGAACAAGTGCCCCACAAATGGTCACGTGAGTGATCACGTGACTGGCCACACGACTGACCACGTGTCAGAGCACGTGACGGGCCACGCCACTGAACTCCTGCCTGACCGCAAGACCGAACACGTGATAGTGCGACTCACCGCGTAGGCGACTGCCTGCTCTCCCGTCCTTATCGCCCTCCACCTCACGCATCAGCATCTTGCGGAACACCTCTTCATCTGCGCATGCAGGAGTGACATCACCGGGCGATCAGACATAACGTTACCGGGCGATCAGACATGACGTCACCGGGAGATCAGACATGACGTCACCGGGAGATCAGACATGACGTTACCGGGCGATCAGACATAACGTTACCGGGCGATCAGACATAACGTTACCGGGAGATCAGACATGACGTCACCGGGAGATCAGACATGACGTCACCGGGAGATCAGACATGACGTCACCGGGAGATCAGACATGACGTCACCGGGAGATCAGAGGTGACGTTTCCAGACAGACATTCTGGGGCCTGAGAGAAACCAGGGACAGGCGGCGAAGGAGGACCAGATGGCAAATAAATAACCAAGAACTTGGTCCGAGGTGCCCAGCAAGGCGAGAAACTCTGACAACACCATTACACTCTACTCTGCCACCCAGAAGCTCTTCATGACTGCAGACAACGCTGAAGTGTGTGTGTGTGTGTGTGTGTGTATGTATGTGTGTAAGTGTGTGTGTAAGTGTGTGTAAGTATGTGTGTGTGTGTGTAAGTGTGTATGTAAGTGTGTGTGTGTGTGTGTAAGTGTGTGTGTGTGTGTGTGTAAGTGTGTGTGTGTGTGTGTGTGTGTGTATGTGTGTGTGTGTGTGTGTGTGTGTGTGTGTGTGTGTGTGTGTGTGTGTGTGTGTGTGTGTGTGTGTGTGTGTGTGTGTGTGTGTGTGTGTGTGTGTGTGTGTGTGTGTGTGTGTGTGTGTGTGTGTGTAAGTGTGTGTGTGTGTGTGTGTGTGTGTAAGTGTGTGTGTGTTTGCGTGTGTAAGTGTGTGTGTGTGTGTGTGTGTGTGTGTGTGTGTGTGTGTGTGTGTGTGTGTGTGTGTGTGTGTGTGTGTGTGTGTGTGTGTGTAAGTGTGTGTGTGTGTGTGTGTGTGTGTGTGTGTGTGTGTGTGTGTGTGTGTATGTGTGTGTGTGTGTGTGTGTGTGTGTGTGTGTGTGTGTGTGTGTGTGTGTGTGTGTGTGTGTGTGTGTGTGTGTGTGTATGTGTGTGTGTGTGTGTGTGTGTGTGTGTGTGTGTGTGTGTGTGTGTGTGTGTGTGTGTGTGTGTGTGTGTGTGTGTGTGTGTGTGTGTGTGTGTGTGTGTGTGTGTGTGTGTGTGTGTGTGTGTGTGTGTGTGTGTGTGTGTGTGTGTGTGTGTGTGTGTGTGTGTGTGTGTGTGTGTGTGTGTGTGTGTGTGTGTGTGTGTGTGTGTGTGTGTGTGCACTTGTACTTCGTGCAAACCGAGGCCATTTTCTGTTTGCACACCTGACAACCGAGGACGTGATGTGTATAGCGAGGACATTTTTGACGTCCTCGGTTTTCAAACTTCGTCTGAAGCATTGCCAGATGCTTACCAGTCTCCAGACGGATTTTTTCGCCATCCTCGGTTTTGACCATATATGTGACCGTGTGTGTCCAGCAGGTGTGTATGTGTGTACTACGTAGACAAAGTGTGAGCAAGCCGAAAGTTACAGTGCAGACGCGTCGCGCTCATGTTTGCAACTTGACACCACTCATGCTTGCAGCCTGCTGCAAGGCAGGACGGGCCGGTCGTCGGTAGGGTGCCGAGTTGGCTTCCGTGGACTCGGCTGGCGGCGGGCGGCCGGCGGCCGGCACACGCGTTTGAGGAAACGAATTGGCGCTTCGGTTAGGCCGATTTTTTACCAGTATTGTGGGATAGGACAGGGCTGAGGCTTGGAGGTTAGGAGCTGCGACAGCTATTATGGATATACTTTGCAATTGGTCGTTAGCGCAACAGAGGGTAGAACACGTCTCGTGCGCCACATAAAGATGTAAGCGAAGTACGTTTTGAAACATCTTTGGGCCTACATCTTAACCCGCGCCGTCTCAGAGGAGGAGGCGTGTTTGTTGCATCCCTTAAGGTTTTCCGCGGATAGTAAAAAAATAAAAACAGCGCACGGCAGCGCGCCAAAATTCGGCATACCTATTCCCACATCAAGTTGTTATTTTGCGTGGAAATTTTGAAGTCGGGTCATTCACGGGGCTGAACTAGTCAAGGTCAAGTCAGGTCACCTCCAAAAATGTTCAACCAATCGTCACACTTTAACGGGTAAAGATATTTGAATGACACTTTCAGCGTTTCATTTTCTTTATGGACGCAACGAAACGCACCAGAGGTATGGTTGAACTTTTGCTTTTTTATGGCATATTTGCTTAGCATATTTGCCCATTTAGTCTCAAATCAAAATTTGTGGCTCAAGTAAGCAATTTCCATGAGGCGACGTTTACCTGAAACAACTTCTTTCGGTATGTTTTATCTATTAGAAAAAGTATTTAAGAATTGAACCAAAAATTAAGCAACATAAAAAAACAATTGGTATATTTGGGTGGGCGAACATTTTGCACAATGCCAATTTCGTCCTTCTATTCTGATTCTAATTAATTTTTCTCAACGAAATTGAACTCCACAGAACATACATGACGTCAACCGTGACCACATAAACCCCCTCAGTAGGATGTTGGGGTGGTTTTTAGCCGTACTCGTCGATCGCTTTCCAATGGGACATCTTTCGGTTTCGTGCGACGTTTGGTTTGGAGATTGGAGGGGTATATAATGAATCCCTCCTGAGACGGGGTGTGAGGATCTGACCGGAATGACGGGGAGGGTTAACGTATTACTTCCGGATTTAATGTTTTATCGTTCAATCCGTCGCACTGACAACGAATGACTTCGTTCAGATTCCTAAACATAGATTATCATCATCATTTTACGTTGTTGCAGGACACCCACTCCAATATTCAAGATGATAAAGTTCTGGAAAAAAATAATGGGAATGAGACATATCCCTCACATATGGTGAAAGGAAACATGATTCTGATATACTGCCATTCCTTCCATCTTTTCCTGAACATGTCAGCAAGATGGAAAATGTTCTTGTGGATGCCAAAGGAAGTTTATTAGTCGCTAAGTTCACCTTCGAATGTCCTAGAAGAAACCATTGGAGCTGTGCGCTTCAACCCAGCTTTACAATTTGGGTCAAGTCTTCTATTTTACCATCTTTCCCACATTGGCTGAATGGATTGCTTCCAAATGAATTAAATTGCATGCATATTCGTTCATCCTCTTCAGGCTGGCATCATCAGAAGACCTGTTACTTAGACTGATCTGCTTTAGCAAACATTTTTGATCATATATGGGTGACCCTAGGCCAGGTTAAGCGAGCACGAAGGAAAGTTGCCAATATGCCAATAAGCGTACGTAATTTTGTACTGAAGCAACATGTACAATAGCACATTGATGCAGTCCACTTCGTTTGCTTTGGCCATGATGCGGCAGGGGTGACGGTTGCATGCCACCGTTTCTTATTTTGGGGGAGGGAAATAATTACACAAAAGCATTCCGAACTTAGCGCAGTTTGGCTGCACGTGCATTAACCTCCGCCCGTGTGGGGGCTGCGAGGGGTTAGGCGGGTGTCAATGCATCCATTTTTTTCGCGACTACGGAGGAACGGCGTGGGTTTCGGCGCCGCTGCTTGATGGGACCATCTATTGCGGACTTGATCAAATGAAAAATGAAAATGCCTGATCATATAACTGCGCTATGACGCCATAGGCGGAAATATATATGTTGTTGTTAAGGCAAGTGTGAATTATTGGCAATCAACGTCACTTATTGCCCACACATAAAAAATGTTGGATACGGTGAGATGATAGGCATTTAAGCTCATGTGCGTACATCAACTTGTTTCCAAAGCGATTGAAAGTTGCTGACGTATCTGGACCTATGATAATCATTTTCAGCTTCTGAGCTACTCAGGGTTTAGGCCGAGATACATATACTGAGAGTTTCGGTTGGCTGGTTGGTTGGTTATTGGAGTTTAGGGGCTCATCGACTGCATCGGTCATTCAGCGCCCATATCCTCGTCAGTCAAATAGTAAAATGCTAGCAAAACTCAGTCAGAATTGAATATCACGAGGTTAAGTACACATGATACCTTACCATGCTACGATTCTCATTTCGTCCGGTATAAAATCGAGTTAATGAATATATCACAGTGTAAATCAAAGAAAACTTGATGTCTAATAGGAAGCGGAAAAGCCCTCCCGGTTGAACAATTGATGACTTGCCTAAGTGAGAGAGAGAGAGAGAGGTATATCCAAAATGACGCCTTCGCTCATGGTTAAGTCGGCTGCAGACAATCAGTACGTGACTGAGAGTTTCGGGGCATTCGGACTTCGGGTGCTTCGCACTGCATGAGTTCAGTATAGTAAACTCCGGCGTAAGCCTATAGCAACACTTATAATATCTAAATTTATGTCTATGCATCCCATGAGAACGAAACAATCGGTTCTCTATTCCAAAATGATCAGAGCCAAGTAACTAGGTAGACCAAAAAAGGCGCAGCTCAATGATATAGTTTACGTACACTGATCTTTATTGACAACGTTTTATCTAGAATGGTAGATGCAATCCCTAAATCACCATCAACAGTGAGGACGCCCCAGTGCCATTGGTTCACATATTTCCCGCGATGATGAGATTTTTTTCCCCCCACCCGGCCCCTCCTATGTCCGTCAGAGGCCTTCTGTATTGGTATGGTAGTCCTTGTGTCTATGAGGAAGCCTTCTGTGTTTTTCCCTTTTGTATCGGAGAGAGTGTTTCCGTTGGGTTATAAGAGTCTCCTGGTCCCTCAACAGCACAATTTTTATGGAGATTAGTGTGAATTTCCAAAACTAAAAAGTGAAAGTATTCATTGTCAGGGCCATTTTTTGTCACCTCCTCTTTAATTTTGATGAAGTGGAAGACGCAGGCACATATGTTCATTCAGTTCCATCAACTTTAACCTCATAAAAGCTGGAGATGGCACATAAGACAGCATGGGGATAAAAAAGGGACGCATCAAACAATGAGGGAAATCATGAGTGATGACTAAAGTAAGCAGACAAGAGATGCAAACATTTCACATACGGACAGCATATCAGTCTCTACGTTTCAAAGTTATTCCACACACCATTGGTTAAGCCCTTTTTCCTGGTAATCTTGGACAATTCAGTTCAACATCAAGACAATTTTAGAAATATACTTATTTATGACTAGCAGTAACGACAGTGGTACGACTTCACGTACAATTGCATTGTACAGCAAAAGGCTCATGTTCCCAGGATTAAGGGTTGCCGTGTCTTGCCACTGCGCTAAACACGGCAAGAAATTACCCGTTAATTGCATGATAGAAAATATTCGCCTAAGTACGTCAGGATAATACCACGCGCTTTAATAATGTCAGCTTCCAGACGAAAGGAAGGGGGATTTCATGCGAAGTACCCCTGTATCAGTGAAAAATATCTGTATTCACATGCTTCGAACAATTTAAGTAGTCATGTTGGTGTATGCATGGCTTCGGCTATAATGCACTGATCCTCGTGTTTTGCTCAGCAAACCAGCCTTAAAATGCTGAAATTCAGACCTGTCAAATGCAACGAAAAAAATGAGCATTCAGCGGACCAATATCCGGCCGATTCGGTTAATTCAGTACTTTATATAAATGGCTTTCAGTACATGGATCAGGATGCATGCATCGGTATGCATCACCAGCATGTTGCAACACATAAATATTGCTGAACATGTAACCACTTCTTTGATTGCTGAATTAATTGAACGGAGTTTCGTCGCCGCCAGATATTCCTGGCAATTCTGGGACTTTTTCATGGGAAACATCCACGAATATCAGTTTACTTAAAATGTGATGCACCTTTGTGATATTCGAATTTGGGCGGCAATTATATGCTTCAGCACCTAAATGCAATAGTTGTGAGATTGAATATCTACATAAGTTACAGTGTACAGACCACAGCCTATGCATACAAAAATTATACTGTCCGCATATGCGATGAGACCTAGATTATGGTGACTTAAAAATACCCTTCTCGAAGATGATTTTTCATTTGCAGTGTGCGTAGAGATCAAAAATGAATTATGCTTGCGACAGCATAAACGGAACAATGCTTACGATTTGCGTTTGAATTTAGAAATGACCACGAGTGCCATTCGAGTCAGTAGAACCAGAAGCCGTAAAGAAAAGATCGTGCAGAGGAGAAAAGAAGAACGTACATTACATGACTGCAACAATATGGGATTGACTGCTTTTGTCGTCAGTTCTACCAACTAATATGCAACTACCATCACCAACGACACGCCCTTAACGATTCTGCCAACCCCACGCAACTATTCGTGATCGAGCAAATGCATTCTAGGAACATTAATATTTGACCTGCTAGTTATGGTTTAGATTGAGATGGATAAAGCAGAGTTAGATACCTACAAAATGCTTCTTCGGTATGTGTGCCCAATGAAATACTAAGGACACATCAATGTTTTGAAAAGAGAAGACGGGCAGCTAGCTTCCGACAGCAGACATTTTTAAATATTACAATGCATTGCTTACTTAACTATATGAGTCAACATGTCATGCAGATCATAGCGACCGGCGAATCAACGATTATCTGGCTTCTATAGATTTTCCCGAATTATAAAAAAATGGAAAGAACTCCTGTAATAGTCAACAAGTGAAGGCAATCTATATATGCTCTAAGGCATGATGAAGAACAAAGCTCCTTCCGCTTCTGGATTTTGGAAGGAATTTTCCCTTTTCTTCTGGCCAGACCTGGTCAACATGATCGTAGATTACATAAATGAAGCAAAAGGAAGCGCGGTGTTTTCATATTGCACAGCTGTGGAGTGAAAACATGAATAAGAAAGAGGATGATCCGCAGAGTATTAACCCGTTCGTCTCGGGGAGGGGTCTTCAACCGCCCCCCACACACTCAGGTTTTTCGCGGATAGTGAACGAACGGCGGGCGACAGCGCACCCAAATTTGTGATGCTTTTTCCCACGTCAATTTGGCATGCTGTTTCAAAATTTTGAAGTCAGGTCGTCTAGGGTCAAAGAGTTAGTCGACGTCAAGTGAGGTCACCTCCAAAAAAGTTTAACCAGTCGTCACGCTTTAACGGATACAGGTATTTTAATGAAACTTTCGGAGTTTGCTTATCTCTAGGGATGCAACAAAACGTATCTGTATTTTTTTTACTACATTTACATTTTGCATATTTGCCAATTGCAGTTCAGATAGAAGATTCTGGCTAAAGTAAGCATTTTGATTGGGGTAAGTTGACTTTCAACAACGTATCTCGGTCTGCTCTACCCATTGGAAAAGGAAAATTAAAGCCAACTTGAAAACTGAAACTTTTGAAATTTCAAAAAATGTAATTTTTATTTTTGGGGAGCCAGGAAAAATGTATTGCCCTGGTCGATTTCGCTGTCTTTTTCTCATTCTAAATAAATTTTGTGTTTTCATGTATCCCCAAAAATGAAATCCCCAGAGCCAAAAACATAATGTAAGTCGTGAACAGTCATGAAAATCTAGTCCCCCTGGTGACGTCACCTTTGGGGGAAATTCTTTTTAGGGGTGGATCTGGACCCTACTCGTCGAACGCTTTCCGATGACAGCTCTTTCGTTTTCGTGCGACGTTTAGTTTGGATTTTAGAGGGGTTACTATCCGCCCCGCCCCCCGAGACGTGGTGTGAGGATCTGACCGGAGAGACGGCGTGGGTTAAGAATATATAGAGTTGCGTACTAAATAGTTTCTATAACAGTGGCTAAGGCCTTGTCAAATATATTTAGGAGTGTCATGGGAAGTACGTGAATAATGGTCTTTCAAATTAAACGGGCTCAGTTTGCGGAACATTTTTTGGTTCTAACTTGCGAAATCTACCGGATGTTATTAAATACTGCGAACATCATGACTTGGAGAAACATAAGAAGCCATGATTGACCCAACCAGTTAAGCCTTTTCGATTTTTTATATAACACTACACAATGTATTCCAGCTGTTGATACGTTGATTGCTATCTTGAACGTTTGGAGCTGGTTTTCCAACAAAAATGAAATATTTGGGAGAAAATGTATCATCCCATATCAGTTTGGGTAAGACATAATGATATAGGGGGTACTCCCACCAACGAAATAAATCACTCATGCATTTAGCGAAGGTCCCTTTACCCATTTAAAACCATACTACTTTCCTAGAGGCTCATTTGATACCAAAATGACGACGATTATACCCAAATTACAAGTAAGTGAAGACATGTTGTGGCATATTTAGCAGCATGGTGCACAGAAGAGGTCATGCAATTCGTAGACTTTACGAGTTAACTTTTCGAGGAAGCGTAGAAAACCACTGCTTATCTTTTACTTATGCTTGTAGTGGAATACTGGCATTGCGTTCATGTAGTACTCTCTCCGGACCAGGGTGAGGCTCTCGAGAGTCCCGCCCCACTTCCTCAGGTTTTCCCGGGATAGCTGCCGAATGAGGTGACACAGAGACACGAAACTGTAGTACGTTCATATATATCTGATTTTGCATATCTTGAAACAAATTTGAGGACAAGATCGTCGGCCCTTGACTCCAAACGGGACAAGCACAGAAATGTTCCCAAACATTCAAAGAGCCACCATTCGGAGTAATTACCACATATCAACGCCAACGCCGGACCATGCTGTTCTTTCATCAAGGCGTACAACTCTTTGTAATTAGGGGCGCTTGGAATCGTTTGGAGGGGCGCCATTTCCTCGGATGGGAGCCTCTGTTAAAATCCGTACGGGGTGGGGGCCTTAGACTGACAATTTGCTGACCTGAGGAAGGTGAATGGGTACACCGGTACATACAAAAGGGACATTTATTCCTCTCAATAGCCGCTCTTCGTCTAAAGAGGGCACCTATTCCCCTGATAGGGGTATCTTTAGCTTGAAAAATAATATGCTGAACGATTGGGGGACGTGGTGCATTGCAGTCCATCGTGAGTGTTTTTCCCCGGTCAGAGAGTCGTCACACTTCTTTGGATTGGGGGAGGGGGCACATGCCCGAGTGTCCCTCTCTCTCTATTTAGAACCTCTGATGCTGAGTAGCCCCATGAAAGTGGCCAGCGTCATCCCGATCGCTCCAATAGCCTGAGCACAGGACGATTTTGCAGTGGGCATGTTGGCGCCAAACCTTTGCTTGCTCTTAATTCTAGACACCATGAGTTTGCTGACAAACACATTGGGCTTGGTAATCTGACTTTTCGAGACTCACAAACATTGCTAAATATGGTGTGTTCTTATAGCAGCACACCAAATTATGGAGGATGCAATATTATCCATAGAAGCCTGTTCAAACCAGACGTTTACCTGTTCTGTGCGTTTCGCGTGCGCCTGAACGAAACAAAAATCAGTCAGCTGAGCTTCCTTTGTTTAAACGCGAAGTTCCTGAAGGTGGTGCCTTTGTTTAAAGACTTCGCGTGGCAATGATACACCTACTATGAAACGCATACAAACATCAGCAGAACCCTCTGATTCCATTTGGAATTATCTGAAGAACCCACGTAGAATGCGCCGAAACCGGCATGTCTAAAGAAAATACCAATATTTACGTGCGCAATAAGGTGCCACAATAAGCCGGAATACCAAACGAAAATTACAACAACCGAGACAAACAACCGGAAAATTTAATCCCTCGGTTTACTTTTTGCTTTGATCATCATTAGCAAGACAAATTTTCGCCCATAATTATTGTCGATCCGACACACTATAGACGTCACAAATTTCGCTTGTTGTCACTCCACCTTACGAGGTTTATATCCAAGGATCCTGGCCCGTTGCAACTTTCTTAATAAGATAGCTAAAGAAATTACCTCGACAGATCATATACATTCACGTTTCATCTCTTTTTTGTATGCCTATACAAGTTGCACGGATTACGATTGCAAAGTTATCCACTTGTTCTTGCACCTTGCGCGATATCGCGAGCAATTTCAGAAAGCATGCCCCAAAGTCGGCAAATGCAGTGGGGCTGTGCTGGGGCTCATCCAGTTGCCGACATCCATTGTGTGCAACAGGAAGCATGCCATAGAGACAGCTGTCCACCTTTACCCATGACCGTTATGCACACGTTTTGTCATTAATACACCATTAGTACAAATACAATATACATATAATATAATAATAATAGAGTACGTTGTCACTACCTAGAACGAGGATCTGAAACCAAGCAGATGACGTAACAATTTAAGCCATGGAACGTTCACAGGTTCGCTAAAAGCCGACGAAACTTCGATACACATAATGTGTTAAAGTGCATTTCTCAGCACTCTTGTATAAAACCTGCTACGGGACCACGAGCCTTTTTATTTAGAACCCGTAGGCTACGGCAGCAAATAGACTACCTTTGTCGTCACTTCTACATTTTGTTGGATCGACGTGCAATTTTGTATGCATGCTTACGTTATCAAGGGCAATTGAAGCAAGATGCATCCAGAAGGATTTTTGTTTGACTGTTGGGGGCACACCCTTGTGCACAAAGGACGGGACCTAAAGTTGTGCAATGTTCAGTCATTGCTACTGCCGTCAAGTATTCATCATTTGTAATGCTTTCTGGATATTTTCATGCCATTAATTCCCAAGTTCAATGCGAAGTTCAATAAATCCGATAAAAAATTAGGACATATGCGAAGACTGAGTTTCCTACATCTTTGGTGTAGTCTCAGTCCGACCACATTTACCTCCGCCCCACCAACACTTTGTTCTCTCAACGTGGGGCCATGTGAGGAGGGTTTTATCAACCAAATTGGGAACCACACTGCGTCCATGTGTTGGGCCACACTAACAGTTGTTTTTCTTCTAACTTCTCCATCCCTGATTTTGGTTGTAGGTTGCAACGAAAATGGGGCGGTTTGGCCCGTCAATTGGTTAGCTGTATCCTCAAGTGAACTGGACCCACTCAAAGTTGGCGTCAGGTTTCCACTGTCAGGTTTTTGTCAAATACCGCATTTTCCCGAAATTGATCAGACCCCATCAAGTAATGGCAGATGGAGCATGGATTCCAAATGCCCCAGAAGTGGCGGCGTCCACGATCAAAGCTAACAATGGTGATACAGTTGCACGACTAAATTATAAAACGGCAAGTTCGTTACGAATTCAAATCAAATCCGAATCGAGCAAAGTATATTTTATATGCTCCTAACAAAAAACCGTATGACATTGACAACTTTGGGCTTAACCTTCACTGGACTGATAGCCCTTGCGGTTCGCAGAATTCTCAGAGCGGAAACCTGGCTACGCCATTGTGAATGAAGTTCTCTCGGAAAATGACACAAGCAAGTACGGACTTAAGGGCCGAGAAGAGAAGCATGTGGGTGGGTGGGTCCTTCGGTATTTTCAGGCTATTTTCAATTGGAAAATGCAGTCATGATCTTAGCATAATATTAACGATATCGTAGGCCTTCGCTCCTCTACCTTGGCATAAATATTATGGCAGCTGCGGTGGATATCACCCCACAAATTCCACAATAGGAGACTAGAAACTTGACAATTTTCGCCCAAACGCGAACTGAACACAATGACTATTCAGCAGGATACTGTGCCTCGCAGTCATTTGTCTCCCCACAACTTTTTGTCTCAAACACAGCATGTTTTTCGATCATAGTGGTCCTACGCTAAGGAAGCCTCCATCAGTGGCACTAGGTTAACCCGTCCTGTCTCGGGGTCTTCAACGGTGGAGGCCGTCTTCAACGGCCTCCACCTCAGGTTTTTCGCGGATAGTGAACGAACGGCGCGTGGCAGCGCGCCAAAATTTTGCATACCTTTTTCCACATCAATTTGGCATGTTATGTCAAAATGTGTAGGTCAGGTCATCTAGGGTCAACGAGTTAGTCAAGGTCAAGTAGGGTCACCTAAAAAAAGTTCAATCAGTCGTCACGCTTTAACGGATCCAGATATTTTGTTCAAACTTCCAGCATTTTCCTATTTTTATGGGTGCAACACAACGTACGAGAGGAATTTTTCATTTTCTGTTTTTGACTGCACATAAATTTTCCATATTTGACTCTTGCACTTCAAATATAATATTCTGGCTAAAGTAAGCATTTTTATTAAAGCAAGTTGACTTCCAACAACGATTCTCGGTTTGCTCTACCCGCTATAGAAGGAAAATTAAAGGAAACTTGAAAAGTCAAAACTTTGAAATTAAAAAGAAATTGTGGGGGGGGGGGGTAAAAATTGTTATAGCGCTGGTAAATTTCGCTGTCCTTTTCTGATTCCAAATACTTAATTTTTTTATCGAATATCCACAGAGCCAAAAACATGTAAGTCGTGAAAAGTCGTGAAAATCTATCCCCCCTAGTTACGTCACTTTTAGGGGAAATTGTTTTGTGGGGTGGATCCGGACCCTACTCGTCGAGCGCTTTCCGATGACACCTCTTTCGTTTTCGTGTGACGCCTAGCTTGGATTTTAGAGTGTTACTATCCCCCCGAGACGGGGTGTGAGGATCTGACCGTAAAGACGGCGTGGGTTAATTAGACCTCACACAGGCGATTATCACCGACAACGAAAGCCGCACAGACGCATCAATTATCACATACCACATAAACACTACTATCGGATGTCAGAGGGAGTTCTCGTTACTGACCGCCAGGCGATAGTCCTCGGTATTGACGATAAACATGCATGGTGAACATGAGACGATACACACAATGTCCTCGGTTTTGCCGATGTCCTCGGTATTCCAAATCACATTGGAGGCCGACGATTGGAAGTTTTCTCCCAAATCTACCCTCTATCTTACTCGGCAGATCTTGCTCTATGACAGATAAAAAATTGATGCTTCTCTCGTGAAAACTAAGGGGTGTCCTCGTTAGTGACGGCCAGGTCATAGTCCTCGGTAGTCACGGCAAACACGTATGTGTGTGTGTGTGTGTGTGTGTGTGTGTGTGTGTGTGTGTGTGTGTGTGTGTGTGTGTGTGTGTGTGTGTGTGTGTGTGTGTGTGTGTGTGTGTGTGTGTGTGTGTGTGTGTGTGTGTGTGTGTGTGTGTGTGTGTGTGTGTGTGTGTGTGTGTGTGTGTGTGTGTGTGTGTGTGTGTGTGTGTGTGTGTGTGTGTGTGTGTGTGTGTGTGTGTGTGTGTGTGTGTGTGTGTGTGTGTGTGTGTGTGTGTGTGTGTGTGTGTGTGTGTGTGTGTGTGTGTGTGTGTGTGTGTGTGTGTGTGTGTGTGTGTGTGTGTGTATGTTCTCACGATGTGAAAATACTGCAGCAGGTCATGCTGGCGTGCTTCGGTCAGAGGACAGTCGGCCGGGCTGAAGGTATGCTGAAGGGAAGCCTTGAATGGTCACGGCCTGTCGAAATGTTCTTCACAAACTGTGAACAGCGGGATCGATGAAAATCTCCATAGCGTTGGCCTCGTAATGGCAGGCTGCAGCCTTGGCAGCGTTCCAATATCAACTACAGATGAAGCTATTCAAGCAATGCTTGTGGATACAAGTTAGATGAACGAAAACCAAGGAAGAGAAGATATTCCTATTGTGAGTCGTGTATGTTAGGGTTCTTGTCTTCACCACTAGAGGTTGTCAGGGACAGATACAGAGGGGGTATTGAGGGTATGTGTCCCTCCCATGACAAGATTGCGCCCCTCCTCCCAGGAAATGCCGGCGAGGCGTTCGCATGCTCGAGTATGCTCAGTGTGCTTCAGTATGCTTCAGTATGCACACGCCCCCTAAACGAACTTTCCCACCGAAAGCTCCCTTCCCCATGATAATTCCTGAATACCCCCCTGCAGTGTACTGTCATGGAATAGCGTGTACGCACCTAGCGTATTATGAGCCGAGATCCTGTTCTCTGGGGTGATGCTGGCCTGTGTTGACATGTAATGGTGTGTATTGACCTCACGTATTATGAGTAAGGAGAGCCATTGATACCCAACACGCTGTGAAGACAGATTCAATAGATTAATGTCATTCAATGCAAGCATGCTGTGGAGTTTTGAGGTCGATTGGGCAAACTCTACCCCTTGGACCCGTGTCCTGAAGTTTGGTTGTTTACTCTCGGACCGGCCGGTCGTCAGCACGCGCTGGCGTGACCTGGCGGTTCCCACCCGTGATTATCGGCCGTGACGACTCGGTGTGTGCGAGTGGGCGGGAAGCACCGCGCCGAGCAGGGCTGTCCGGCCAAGTCGGCCAGCAGCTACTGTTGTCATGGTCTGCCCCGACACTTTTAAAGACACAGATGTGCATCGCAATCACTCGCGTGTTGGTTTCAAGCAACGCGACAGCGTGCTCCCAAGGTCACGGACACGGGAAGAGGGTTTCGACTTGGTCTTTTCAAGGTATATTGGGATATATTTTTGCATATGCTCTCGATAAAAGATCTTCATATTTACTTTTCACTTTGAAAAAAATAATTGTATTGGAGAGAGAAAGAGCGGTACCAATATTGCAATGCACATTAGTCTCTTCTACTTTTTTCCTTTTGTAGTTCATTCGACCTTAATACGCATTTATCTCACTTTGGGCTGGCGAATGGGTCTTCCTGACTTTTACGATGTTCCAAATCATTGATCCATAGTTTGTTCAGAGCAGAACTTGCGACTTGCTTCTTGGGCATAACTTCGGCATGCAGCTTGGCGTGTTTTGCGTTCCAAGCTTCGGTGATAGCCGGCAGCTCTTCGTCTTTGGACACCATCGATGCGAATATCAAATGCTCTCAGACCGTTTGATCGCTTAGCATTGGTAAGTGATAAGGTCGCCAATCTTGGTCGCCGATCTTGTGGCGAACTTCGAGCTTATCCCAGTCATCTTGTAAGCGCAAAACGTTTCCAGCACACAGACATGCATGCATAGGAAACGCTCTGATTACTACTACTAGCTCACAGCACAACAGTAACTAATGGCCTTCGCAACAGACGACCAGCTGTACCGTGATGCCAACTACGGAGGACAATGTAAGGATCTGCACATGGAGACTTTGACCACTTTTTGAACTAAAAACCGAGCAATGAGTCACACCCGAGGTTGCACCTGAGGTTACGTCTGCATCACTGGGCCAAGATAAGTCATGGATGAAACTGACGGCAGTACGTGCCGAGCGGCGGCGTCGAAATCCTTTTCTCTGGGGTCATACTGGCCTGTGTTGACGAATAATGGTGTGTGCTGACCTGGTGTATTATGAGCCGAGATCCTGTTATATGGGGCGGTAATGCCCTGCGTTGACGTGCAATGGTGTGTGCTGACCTGGCGTATTATGAGCCGAGATCCTGTTATATGGGGTGGTAATGGCCTGCGTTGACGTGCAATGGTGTGTGCTGACCTGGCGTATTATGACCCGAGATTCTGTTATCTGGGGTGATGCTGGCCTGTGTTGACAGTCAATGGTGTGTACTGACCTCGCGCACTGTGAGTCGACATCCTGTTCTCTCGGTTGGTGCTGGCATGCATACAGCCGGCACCGACCTAGTCTGGTCGGAATCCGGGCTGTGATAGCCGTGACCGAATTGGTACCTTCCTCGACCTGTGCGCAATCTGGGCTGCAACAGACATGGTACATACCAACTGATACCACCCGGACTTTGGCTCCAGCTTGGTTGCAGATAAATGTAATACCGGTGACACCACCCCGACTTTAGCTGTATTCAACTGTGGCAGCTATGATCATATATTGCATCAACAATTAGAGGGATCCCTAGTGTATGTAAGATCAGCTTGGTTAGGTCGCTACCGACGAAACTAAATTGAGGTGGCAAACTATGTGGAATCCATGCATGGCAACAAGTCCTATAGGTTGAGTGAAACGAAAAATAATTCCACCACACCAAGCAAACACAGGCTATTTTCATAGGTAACATGCATAACTCCGGTGTTTGAGAATTCGAAATGACCACATCGAAGCATACACCTGGCAACATTTGGATGTGCTATGTTATAGAAAATCTTATATTTGTTTTCAAGTTGGTAAATTTTGGATGTAAAGTAATGGCATCGTGTTGCCAAAATAATGAAAATTGCCCGGGGCTAAAGTTAAACTTGTAGTTCATTTAGAGTTACGTTCGATGAGGCAGCGTATCAGCAGCTAGGAATTAGTGCCGAAACATTGGCCGCACGTGAAGCGCGGTACACACTTTGCATCTCCTACTGAAGTTAAAATCCCCTGGCCAAGCAGCAGATCCAAAGCCTACGCCACAGCCTCAGCTTGGTATGGGTTTAGATATCGTAGAGTTTCCAGACACACATTGGAATTTAATATAAAAAGATTCCCTATCTGTTGGGACCCACAAGCGTATAGATCCCCGACGTTTTGATAGTTATGGCACACACGTATAGCTTCGAAGTACATGAAACAGGTGCTATGGATGCAATAGGATGCTCGGAAAGGAAGATGAAATGTGTGCAAATTAGCGAAACCAACAATAAGCCCTGCATCTATGCCACCAAGCTCGAACTGGCTCTACACTAAACCTACATTTGACCCACGCTTACCTGCCACTTACCTCACACCAGTGGCGTAGCAAGGGGCGAGGGAAGAAGGCAGTCGTTCCTCTGGCTGGTCCGAGGAGATCCTTCAGGCGATCGCCTTGAGGGAGTCATCTGGTGGTAAGTGGCCTTCAAGGCGTAGGCGCGGCCATATAGCCCAAGAAAAATTAAAATGAATCTGACACCTGATGTACAAGCGGCACCTAATATCTGACGACGTCTACCCCGAGGGCTGGCAGGGTCGTGTAGACGAGAGAGGGCTCGTCTGAGATCTGGAATACAATGCCAGCTGGAAAGGGCTCTTAACGGCTGAGGCACATAGTCCTCACTGCACCTGGGGAATAAATAGGACACCTGATGGCCAAAGCGGGCTGGAATGTTTCTAGGGTTTTGAAAGGGTTCTCTGGTTTAAACAAGCACCCTGATATTCAAAGAGGAACAGTAGACCTGCTCACTTTTCCGCTTTTGTTACTTTTCCCAGAAACCCCAGCGATTCCCATGCCAAATTTCATGCTGAGCAACGTGGTGCGTTGGTTTTTTTAATCGAAGTTTACAACCCCTCCCAAAGGCTTTTTTTGATCGCATGCTATAGCGATTTTTGTGGAATTTTGCACTCTTTGTAATGTGTAATTTGAGGTCAATACATGTGCAAAACTATGCATTTTCTGAATCCTCTCGTTGAGATACATCGATATATGAACATTCTGAGAATAGAAGTGGAAGCGGTAGAAGCGGTCCTTTTCATCGGACTTGGAAGCGGAGTGGTTTTATGTCGCAAATTCTGTCTGATATGTATGTGTATGCATACGGATTGATATCAGGCAGATGCTGTGAAATCACTAAGCACTGAAAGTATATCCTAAAGTACTGAAAGGATTGCCGGAAGCGGCGGAAGCGCTTTGTTTCTTTTCGAAGCGGTTAGTTTTTGGACGATCATTTAAATAAATTTTAAAAATTAAAAAAAATAATAAAAATTTATTTTTTTTTTTTTTATTTTTTTTTTTTTTTTCTTTTTTCAAAAAAAAATTTATAAATTTTTTTTTTCTTTTTTTTTGGTAATTAAAAGTTGGGAAAAGAATTATTTTGGGTAGTTGTGGGTTTTTTTTTTTTTCTTCACCCAAAACCCCCCCCCGGTTTTTTGGTTTTTTTTTTGTGAATGAAAAAGAAAAAAAAAAAAAAAAAAAAAAAAAAAAAATTAAATCAAATATTTTATTTAATCAAAGTTTTTTTATGGTTGGGTAAAAAATATATTATAATTTTTTTATAAAAAAAAGGCGTAGGAGGAAGGGGGGGGTTTTTTTTTAAATTTTTTTTTAAGGAAAAAAAAAACAAAAAAAAAAAAAAAAAAAAAAAAAATGGGGAAATTGGAGGTTTGTGGGGGGTGGTTTTTTGTTTTTTGGGGGCGGGTTTTTTTGAAATTTTAAAACACAACCTCCCCCCCTCACAAGAAGAAAGAAAAATTTGGTTTTTTTTTTTTATAAAAAAGCCCCCGGGGGAAGACAAAATTTTTAAGTTAAAAAAAAAAATACCAGAGCGGGGGGGGGGGGGGGGGAGGAGGGAGGGGAAGAAGAAAGGGGGGGAGAAAAAGGGGTTTTTATTCCCCCCACCCACTTAAAGGGGGGGGCTTCGCAAGGAAGTGTTCCCCGTGCCGTCGATACAGTCTAAAAAAACGGAGGAAGACTACCCCCCAAAAAGGGGGCAAAGGCAAGAAACAGTAGCGGTTCCCCTACCACGCAGAATCCTACAGCTCCTGCCGTATATCAAATGGCAGATCGTCTTCAACTATCGTCTAACCAGGCAAGTACATTGTATTGCTAATTCCATGAGGTCAGGTATGCATAGCAGAGAAGCGAGCACCGGTTCCTCGCACATACATCATGGAATAAATTAATGTTGCCGAATGCCAAATATTATTATCCTGACGATATTCAATGAGTTTACCAGCAACTAGCATGATTGTTACCATTTTGAAAGTTGCACTAAACATGGATGCGTGTTAATAAAGCAAAATAAGTAATAAAAAGCGACTAATCTATGATTGGTTCCACCAGCTGGTTGGAGTCGTCAGCGCTGTGCTCCGAGCTGCTGATCCTCCAGCAGATCTCCGTCAGTTCAGCCTGTCACGAGAAACCGCCCGACGAGCGAGAACTCGTAACCGAGAAGCCGTTGCTGAAGAAGTCCAGACCAACTTCGTTGCCCCTCAACATGTGATCGTCCATTGGGACGGAAAACCATCAAGGTGAAAGAGCACCTAACCATTACAACGCTGCACCTATTATCCGTCAATTAATGAATCCTTAATATCACAACGTTTCCCGGTGTTCATTGCATAAGTATCATGCATTATCTATCATAGCCATTTAGCGATAGTAATAATTATACCACATATTCATTATTCAATCCTCAATACACAGGGTGGGTATAAAACATAGCTCAAAGCAGGTACTTAACATTAATGGTACCACAAATGATTAAATTACCAGTAAGCACGTCTTCCTTTCAATTGCAGGACGCATTGGACCTACCGGAGCACAGGCAGGCCATCCTGATATCCGGTGTGGGGTGTGAAGAGGGCCAACTCCTTTCCGTTCCCATCTTGGTGGATGGAACCGGAAGGGAGCAAGCAAAGGCGACGATGCAGGCTCTGGACGAGTGGGGCATACAAGAACAAGTACAGGGATTGTGCTTCGACACCACTGTCTCTAATAATGGGAGACTAAACGGTGCCATAGTACGATTAGAGGTTGAACTTGGCCACAAGCTGTTCAGACTTGCCCTTCGACACCACGTGATGGAGCTTGTTGTAGGATCAGTGGCCACCACCCTGTTTGGTCGCTCAACCGCACCCTCGAATCCTCTGTTCGACTCTCTGAAGGCCAGGTGAAAACAATTCGAATCCTACTCTCTATACCTCTTAAACAATGAACATCTCAATGGGTGCTGCGATCACTCTCAGTATCCTCGCTGAAGTATCCGATTTTCAAAGTTTCCTTCCGTTTCTACATGTAGCTCTTTAAGCTGGATTTAAAAACATTTCGACCGCAAAAAACCGGTGTTTATCCATCTAGTACTGCAATTTGTCCAGCAATATTCCTTTGGTAACCTCCCATCCTATCTCAGTTGGGAAAGCTTGGACTTGAGCGAGCCTTCGAGCGAACTCAGCTTTCCAACCGCATGGGAACAGGAACAACGAGAATCACCAGCGCAGTATCTGCTGCATGTCACCACCAACCCAGCTAGCTTCCCCCGTGGCGACTACCTGGAGTGTGCTGAGGTCGCTCTAATGCTCCTGGGAGTGACGCCACCACGAGGCATCCACTGAAGACGGCCCGGTGCGAGGCACAGTGCCCGGTGGATGGCCAAAGTAAGGAGTTTCCCATTTACTCGCAATAAGCCATGCACTAATACAATAATTCATCACAATATTAGCAATCACATAACCATAACCAAATAATGGTAAGCGCGTCCTAAAGCTAAAATGAAATAATTTCCATTTCCGTGTGCTCTCCTAATCATCGAATTCCCTCATGCCATTTTTATACAACCTGTTTCATAAGAATATCCGTTACAGGTGCTGTACTTTGCGAAGCTCTTCAGCTTCAGACATCAGCTCCACCATGACCAGGAAGTGAACGCAGCTCTCGAGCGGATGGCACGCTTCCTGGCTCTCATCTACGTTCCTGCCTGGCTGAAAGCCCCAGCTGCACCTGATGCACCTTTCAACGATGCTGCGCTCTACGCGCAACTTCAGCTGTACAGGAAAGTGGATGACGAAGTCGGCCGTGCAGCGCTCGCAGCACTGAAACGGCACTTGTGGTACCTGGCACCTGAGATTGTTGTGTTTGCTTAGTGCAGCCAGCAGGTGAGCATCAGTGTCAAAGAGGAGATGGCCAAGAAGCTACTCAGTACGACGAGACCGCAAGAATTCGAGGTAGGTGGCAGCACCCCTGTCGTTCTCGAGGACGATACTGACATCAACCTCGCTGAATTAATCGACGAAGACTCGTGGTTCGTCTTCCACGTTCTCGATCTAGAAGCCGAGTGGCTCAGTGAGTCGCCCGAGACGTGGCCCGCTAACGAAGAATATACAAAGTTCTGTGAGTATGTCGCGATGTTGAAGGTGACAAATGACACAGCAGAGCGAGGGGTGCAACTCATCGAGCGATTTGCTGGAACGATAACGATGGAGGAGACAACCCTACAGTGGCTGCTACAGAGCGTAGAACAGCACCAGAAGCGGTACAGTGATTTCTCTAAGGCAACGATGAGCGAACTGTAGCTTGTTAGTGTCAGTGTATCAATGTCCTCGTCTGAATGTTAGTGTATGAATGGTTATGCCTGGATATCAGTGTATGTCGAGGCGTGGTTGAGTAAATTGTCGGAACCCAAGGATGTCGTTACGGCGTGCAGGCTTGGCTGGGGATGGAAGTGGACGGCGCGGTGCCGCCATCGGAAGTCAAATATTGTCTGTGAATGTCGTAGGGCTAGTGTTCAAATGCTTCTAAACTGAAATGCTTATCACCCGTACTCCCGCTTTTGGCGCCTAATTTTATTTCTGGTGTATTTATTAATTGTTTTGTATGCCACCAATGTAATCAACCTGTCTCTCAAGTGTCTCAAACAGCGGGCCACTGCGGTATTAAAATACAGTCATAATCCGCGTCCAGTTAACTATTTAAGCACGCATCCGCTTCCAATTTAAGCAAAGCGCTTCCGCCGTCTTCAGGAATCATCTACGTGTTTAGGATCCCTTGGCACACGGATCGATTTCAGGAATAACTTGGGACAAAAACACTCCACTTCCGTTTCCGTTGAGAAGGGTCGCTTCCACCGCTTCCGCTTCCAGTCTCATAATGTTCATATATCGATGTATCTTAACGAGAGGATTCAGAAAATGCATAGTTTTGCACATATATTGACCTCAAATTACACATTACAAAGAGTGCAAAATTCCAAAAAATCGCTAAAGCATGCAATCAATAGGAGTGGTTGAAAATTTCGATTTTGCAAAAACCAACGCCACCACGTTGTTCGGCATGAAATTTGGCATGCGAATCGCTGGGGGTTTCTAGGAAAGTAACAAAAACCAAAAAGTGAGCAGGTCTAAGGAACAGTGATGCCTTCACCCCCCCCCTTGGTTGCGCCTCTGCCCCGCACCTATCCCACATTAGCCCCACACATTCTCCACACTTAGCCCACGATAACCACGTGCCACACACCTACCTCTCACCCGACCGTGATGCACGGCCCACGAGGAACGATACTGATCAGCGCAGTGGCACATACGCGCAGACCGCTGATAAGTCCCCACGCCTGCAGGTGCGCGCGGCAGACTGCACCGCCTGGCACCGGCTCACTCGCGGCCTTTGCCATCGATTTGCGGCCGCTTTTGGCGAACGGCGGCGTAGACGACAAAGCGCGCCATAAACATGAGCCTATTGACTATTGATGTTGGCGGTGCGGACGTATCGGCTTCAATTCGGTCGGTCGGTGGCGCCGACCCACCGGTAACGCCGGCCGGTGTCGGTAATTGGCTCTGGGCGGGCGACGCGACCGATGGCCGACTCCTTCGGAGCCAACCGGTCGTTGCGATCGACGCCACGTTCACACCGGAGAAAGCCGATCGTCGTCACCTGGCGCTGACTCGATCGATCCAGTTGGAAGGATACTGGTCGCCGTTCCTGTGGCAACCGGTAAAACGCACGGCGACCACCAACCGTCACCATTTACACCAACCTGGTAGCACGCAACATGGCTTACCACCCTGTGCAGCTTCTGCGATGGATTGATGATACGATGATTCATGATTTACTCCCTACCTACAAGGGTCCTGATTAAACAAATATTGGGGAGGATGAATACATGAAGATACTGAACAAGCCCAAACAGAATGAGGGGCATACTCCGTTTGGTCCCATGTTAACCCGCGCCGTCTTTCCGGTCGAATCCTCACTACCCCGTCTCGGGGGAGGGGGGGGGGGGGGTTGCAGACCCCAATCTAAAATCCAAACTAAGCATCGCACGAAAACGAAAGAGGTGTCATCGGAAAGCGCTCGACGAGTAGGGTCCGGGTCCACCCCTGCAAAAAAAAAATTCCCCAAAAGGTTACGTCACCATATTCATGACTTTTCACGACTTACATTATGTTTTTACTCTGGGGAGTTCATTTTGGGGGATATATGAAAAACACAATTTATTTGGAATGAGAAAATGACAGCGAAATCGACCATGGCCACCCAATTATTTTTTTTTGTTGAAAATTCAAAATTTGAGTTTTCAAGTTTTCTTTAATTTTCCTTTTCCAATGGGTAGATCAGATCGAGAAACGTTGTTGGAAGTTAACTTGCCCACATAAAAAATGCTTACTTTAGCCAGCATCCTTTTTTTAAACTGCAAGCAGACAAATACGCAAAGTGTATATGTAGTCAAAAACTAAAAAAAAACAAGAAAAAATTAACTGGTACGTTTTATGGCATCCGTAAAGATGAGCAGACGTTGAAAGTTTCATTAAAATATCTGTATCCGTTAAAGCGTGACGACTGGCTGAACGTTTTTGGAGGTGACCTCACTTGAACTTGAATAACTCGTTGACCCTAGATGATCTGACCTATAAATTTTGAATCAGCATGTAAAATTGATGTGAGAAAAGGTATGCCAAAGTTTGGTGCTCTACCTTGCGCCGTTCGTCCGCTATCTGCGAAAAAACCTGAGGGGGTCGGTGGAAGAGCCCCACCCCCCGCCCCCCGAGACGGGACCGGTTAAAAGTTGAAGTATTGGGGGAGGGGGAGCAAAGCTAACACTGAAGGGGAATTTGTCCCCTCAAAAGCATACAAAACAACGCCCCTGCTTGCCTGTTTTCTAAAGAATGTAAACCTTCACGCGTCTCAACCTGCAAACACATACACGCGAAAAGAAACAAAGGAAAAGGCATACAGGTGTGTGTTGTGTGGGTCGGCCAGGACGACTGCACAAGCTGCAAGTGCCTATGCGCCGACATGCGACGTCGCCACATTAGTGCACGGCCGTGGCTGTGGCCGCGGACCACACACGACATTAGTGCACGGCCGTGGCTGTGGCCGCGGACCACACACGATATTAGTGCACGGCCGTGGCTGTGGCCGCGGACCACACACGATATTAGTGCACGGCCGTGGCTGTGGCCGCGGACCACACACGACATTAGTGCACGGCCGTGGCTGTGGCCGCGGACCACACACGATATTAGTGCACGGCCGTGGCTGTGGCCGCGGACCACACACGACATTAGTGCACGGCCGTGGCTGTGGCCGCGGACCACACACGACATTAGTGCACGGCCGTGGCTGTGGCCGTGGACCACACACGACATTAGTGCACGGCAGTGGCTGTGGCCGCGGACCACACACGACATTAGTGCACGGCCGTGGCTGTGGCCGCGGACCACACACGACATTAGTGCACGGCCGTGGCTGTGGCCGCGGACCACACACGATATTAGTGCACGGCCGTGGCTGTGGCCGCGGACCACACACGACATTAGTGCACGGCCGTGGCTGTGGCCGCGGACCACACACGACATTAGTGCACGGCCGTGGCTGTGGCCGCGGACCACACACGACATTAGTGCACGGCCGTGGCTGTGGCCGCGGACCACACACGATATTAGTGCACGGCCGTGGCTGTGGCCGCGGACCACACACGACATTAGTGCACGGCCGTGGCTGTGGCCGCGGTTGCGGGACCACACACGACATTAGTGCACGGCCGTGGCTGTGGCCGCGGACCACACACGACATTAGTGCACGGCCGTGGCTGTGGCCGCGGACCACACACGATATTAGTGCACGGCCGTGGCTGTGGCCGCGGACCACACACGACATTAGTGCACGGCCTGGCTGTGGCCGCGGACCACACGACATTAGTGCACGGCCGTGGCTATGGCCGCGGACCACACAGACATTAGTGCACGGCCGTGGCTGTGGCCGCGGACCACACACGACATTAGTGCACGGCCCGTGGCCACACAACTAGTGTTGCCGCGGACCACACACGACATTAGTGCACGGCCGTGGCTGTGGCCGCGGACCACACGACATTAGTGCACGGCCGTGGCTGTGGCCGCGGACCACACACGACATTAGTGCACGGCCGTGGCTGTGGCCGCGGCCGTGGCTGTGGCCGCGGACCACACACGACATTAGTGCACGGCCGTGGCTGTGGCCGCGGACCACACACGACATTAGTGCACGGCCGTGGCTGTGGCCGCGGACCACACACGACATTAGTGCACGGCCGTGGCTGTGGCCGCGGACCACACACGACATTAGTGCACGGCCGTGGCTGTGGCCGCGGACCACACACGACATTAGTGCACGGCCGTGGCTTGGCCGCGGACCACCAGACATTAGTGCACGGCCGTGGCTGTGGCCGCGGACCACACACGACATTAGTGCACGGCCGTGGCTGCCCGGACCACACACACATAGTGCACGCGGACCACACACGACATTAGTGCACGGCCGTGGCTGTGGCCGCGGACCACACACGACATTAGTGCACGGCCGTGGCTGTGGCCGCGGACCACACACGACATTAGTGCACGGCCGTGGCTTGGCCGCGGACCACACACATTAGTGCACGGCCGTGGCTGTGGCCGCGGACCACGTGCTGTTGCCGCGGACCACACGTATGGCCGCGGACCACACGATATTAGTGCACGGCCGTGGCTGTGGCCGCGGACCACACACGACATTAGTGCACGGCCGTGGCTGTGGCCGCGGACCACACACGATATTAGTGCACGGCCGTGGCTGTGGCCGCGGACCACACACGATATTAGTGCACGGCCGTGGCTGTGGCCGCGGACCACACACGACATTAGTGCACGGCCGTGGCTGTGGCCGCGGACCACACACGATATTAGTGCACGGCCGTGGCTGTGGCCGCGGTCCACACACGACATTAGTGCACGGCCGTGGCTGTGGCCGCGGACCACACGACATTAGTGCACGGCCGTGGCTGTGGCCGCGGACCACACACGATATTAGTGCACGGCCGTGGCTGTGGCCGCGGACCACACACGACATTAGTGCACGGCCGTGGCTGTGGCCGCGGACCACACACGACATTAGTGCACGCCGTGGCTGTGGCCGCGGACCACACACGACATTAGTGCACGGCCGTGGCTGTGGTCGCGGACCACACACGATATTAGTGCACGGCCGTGGCTGTGGCCGCGGACCACACACGACATTAGTGCACGGCCGTGGCTGTGGCCGCGGACCACACACGACATTAGTGCACGGCCGTGGCTGTGGCCGCGGACCACACACGACATTAGTGCACGGCCGTGGCTGTGGCCGCGGACCACACACGATATTAGTGCACGGCCGTGGCTGTGGCCGCGGACCACACACGATATTAGTGCACGGCCGTGGCTGTGGCCGCGGACCACACACGACATTAGTGCACGGCCGTGGCTGTGGCCGCGGACCACACACGACATTAGTGCACGCCGGTGGTTGTGGCGACGCCGCTGACGGTCGCCGGGTGTAGGCGAGACGTGTCTGTCGTCGTCACGTGACATCTCGCACGTCACGACAGTCTCCAGCTCTGTGACGGGCGCCGACTGGGCCGTCTGCGTGTGCGGCCTGTCAGTGTCTGGCCGTCACCCCTGCCTCTCAGACGGTAGACGCTCCAGAGACTCGCAGCCACGCTCCGACGCCAGGACAGCCGAGCACGCCTGGCAAACACGTGTCCCAGCAATGCCTTCCAACGGCGATGGCGAAGAAAAAAGCAGGTATCATCATCGTTCTAAGTAAAAGCCCCAACGGGAAATATTGAGTTCAAAGCGAAGCATGGGTATGTTTAATGCCAGGGGCGATGAACCGTATGGTGGTGAGGTTTGAGTTCATCCCATTGATTTGTCTCCATTGGTGACTCTCTCCCCGCCCTCCCCCACTGGGGAAATAGTGTCAGGCCCACCTGGCTAATGCTACCCTACATTGAAATTCCCTGGCCTGTTCTTTATTCTGCCAGGTAATTCATCGGAGGTCTTTCTGCTAACATGCACAGGCTTGGCTCCTGGTGTCATTTTTTAAACATAATTGCTTTAATCGTGAACAATGTATTACACAGTTGTTTTCTCTAATTGAACCAGAGTATTGCCTGGAGGCAATGACCTGATTAAGATGTATCGAGTATAACAAACGACATGCCCTTTTTGCGTTATCCAGCTGCACCAATGGCTATGTTGGCAATGCTGGACCAGTTATTGGACTATGTTGTGAAGTGTGCCTATATTCTCATATGGGGCGCTCACCTGGCCCAGGAAACTGTCGTAATGTATCTGAAGAGTTGGCGCCCAGAAGGGTGCATTTATTGTACTGTCGAGAGAAGTGCCGGAGCGCCTCAGGAAGATGCCATAAGTTTGCACTAGGGGTATCAACTACTTGAAACGGCACCTTTAATTTTCACAGAGGCATCAGATGTAACAGAAGCCCAAAGAATCTCCTGACTGCGGAGAGTGCGGCTGGCCTAGCAGGGCGTCCGCATTCTCAAAACACCTAATTGCTCAGAAGGATGCCTTTCTTGTCCAAAGAGGAGCTTATGCAGCCAATAATGTTCCACATATTACGAAAAGTGGTGTCTGATCTGAGCTGAGCTGAGTCGAGCTGGTGACCTCTCGGCGCCATCGCTGACAGGGCCTGGGCTGGGACGGTGCCAGACGTCGGAGCACGTGAGTCGCGCCGACAGTCGCACTTCGGTACCGGCGGCGGGCGTCGGCCGCCTGTTACCTGCCCAGTGTCAAGTCAACGTGGGAACGTCGACTCCGACCCACAGGTGACGTCACTACTGGTGCGGACACTCGTCAGCTCACCACACACCCGTGAGACAACCATGACGCAACAGTGAGACAACCGTTAGAAAATCATGATGAAACCGTGAGACAACCGTGAGATGCCCATGAGACAACCGTGACGCAACAGTGAGACAACCGTGAGAAAACCGTGAAACAATAGTGAGACGGCCGTTGGACAACCGTGGCGTGTTCATAGGGCCACAATCATTTTACTGGGCATACGTGATCTGTCCTCTAAAAAAAAAATTTTTATAAAAAAATAAAAACCATTTTTCAAAACATGATTTGTGTTACGCATGTATTCGAAGTATTCGCTTCAGCGGACGATTCCAATCTAAGCATCGACAGCAATTCCAATCATAGACACGAAGCAATGACCAGCATATAAACTATCACCAGACCATACGATTGACATAGGCTATGCACCAATGAAGTCACTGGGTGACACTCTTGTGCGCGCAGGTCAAAGTTGAAAGTTGGGCATATATGTGAAATTTTGGTCTATGTCTCGGTTTTTGAAACATGTATGTAATATGTCAGAACAAATGGATATATATATATATATATATATATATATATATATATATATATATACATATACATGTATGTATCTATAAATTTACAGAACGTAAATGTAGTACATCTACATTTACGTTCTGTAAATTTACGTACAGAATGTAACGTAAGTTGAGCCGTTCATGGTATAGACGTTGGAGATGAAGTGCTGTTTTATTTCAGTTCTACAAGCTCAGCTACCTTTTCGTATCTGCGTTATTGCGAGACATTCTTTTATACACAACATTCTGTCTGTTGTTTGACGACATCCTCTCACCATATGCAATATTCTCCAGGTATCCATCTTTTTTTTAACATCTCTTCTTTAAAGGTCCGCCATCCAGGAGCAGGTGACCAGGAGCACCCAACGACTGTAAGCATCTTACATTAACACCATAAAATATACGATAAAGTCGCGGCACTCGAAGGTAAGAGATGGAAAGTAAATACACAAGAATACAAAGCACCCTGTATTCTTGTGCCCCATACTCAAAGGGGCATATGACTGACCACAGATCAATCCCAACAAGAAGTTAAGGTCTGAACTAAACTGCTAGTAGCTGGTTTGTGGCCAGATGGTAGTGAGCATTCATAATTTGAAATGGTCTGGCTCCTCCCACAACTCCATCCAGCTGAGCATAAGCTTGTTGCTGGGTGAAGTATGGGAGGAACTACGGTTGGGTGAGTTTTGAGGTTTGTTGTGTTGGGCACTTCGGCCTCCTCAGGCCATTTCGTGCCATTAATCAGAAAATGTAGATTGTGTTATGTGATATAATTCACCTCATAAGTCTTAGAACAGGTTTGTATTGCGTAGAAAAATGAAAAGTACTTTGATGTGAAATTGATGATCATCTCACAATAATGTAGGTAAAGTGAAGGGAATTTTGTGTGTATGGAAAAGTTTGTCAGTATTTTTCGAGGACCGTGGTACTTCTGACAATGAAGGAGAATGTGTGGAACTGTAAGATGGGTGTTGTATGATGGCATAGGATTCCACGAGGGTACTGGCGTTCGCTTTGTGAAAGGCTTTGTGATTGGAATTGCTACAGATGCTGCTTCGAGAAGTGTATTTGTGATTAAGTTCACATTTTGCATAGAGGAAATATCTGGGATGTATTGTACATACGAGAGTTCCTGAAATCTGGTCCAATCTGCTTTAGAATTTTTTCAGCGTGGGATAAAACTGGGTGTGGCATCTGTCGCAGTCGAAAATGTTGGTGTTAATTTGATTGGATAACGATCACTATCATGAATGTCGGTATCCACCGTCCAATCAAAGTCGCTGGCCAGAGCCGGAGAACATATTGTTAAATCTATTGCAGTTTCTGTGAGGTGTCCGAGATGACAACAGTTGGCTCTCTAATGCTAAGTAATACTAAATTGTGCTTGTCTAAAAGGTGTTGAATAATGCGTCCACGAGCGTCTGGCTGTGTACGCTTTTTATCCCACGCTGGGCTATGGACGTTGAAATCGCCAAGTAAAATTAACGGGTTTTTGAAATATGTTATGAGGTTTTCTAATTGTGTCAATATGTTTCTGCTCTCGATATAAGGTGGACTATACAACGAAGATACATCTATGTTCTTACCATGAAAACACGACTTACATGCTACGGCTTGCAATGGAAAATTAAGTGGGATTTGTGTATGTGTGTAATCGTTGTTTATGTAAAGGGCTGTACCTCCACTCCGGTGTAGTCCAAGGACGTTATCGTGGTGGTACAGTTAATAATTGAACATATTGAAATCAAACTGATCGGTATGCAAAAAACATGTTCCTTGAAGCGCGATGAAAATTGAGTTAAGATGTGAAAAACAGCTTTCATTTCGGCCATTTTGGAGACCAAGCAGCGACAATTACACTGCAAAAGAGTGGACATTGCAACTAAAAGTTTTACTGTTTGACTGCACCTACACACACACACGCACACACACACACACACACACACACACACACACACACACACACACACACACATATATATATATATATATATATATATATATATATATATATATATATATATATATATATATATATGGCGCGCCCGCTGGATCTAGCGGCCCGCTTGATCCAGAGGGGGCCCGCTAGATGGTTGAGTCTTCAGCGGGCCTTCAGTTGAGGCCGTTTGAAGACTCAACCATTGCTTAGCGCGCGCCCGCCACCTAGCGGCTGGGAACTAGTCGTTCGTCCTTTTGGCGCTAGGTGTCAGTGTAGTAATCGTACATATCCAGGTCCGTTGTACCTCGTTTGTTTGTTTGTTTATTGGTTGGTTCACGACACACTTTATGCACATGCATGGCTAATGGCGCCGACCACACTGTTTCGCCGGTGGGCCGTGGGATTGGGAAATGTCCTGAGTGGCGCTAGTGTCGAACCCGGGACCTTTGGTACCCGTAGCCCGACACCTTAACCACTCGGCCATCCCCGCCCCACCGTTGTACCTCGTATCTCTGTTCATCTCTAATGTTATGTACCCAGTAGCCATCTGCCACTATCGTCGTGAACTTCTCTCACCTGATTGACATGTACGCTTCACACACTATCTGTCTATTACATGTACTTTTCTCTATCTGCCTATTTTAGCGTCTTAACTAGGACATACTTCTAGAACCAACATGCATGTATCGTCGCTTCGTTGTGCAGTCAACCAAAGGTCGAGTACTTGCTCTCGGAGAAGAAAGCCACTATCACATCGGCGGAGATTCTAGGCCTCTTTCACAAGTTCGCCGATGAAAACAATCACAAATCACTCATATTCACGGATGGGTCGAAACACGAGGCTAAGGTAGGCATCGGCATCACTGGACCAGGTCTCATACTTTCCAAACGTCTACCGGATAAGTTCTCCATCTACTCTGCTGAAGCAATGGCCATTCTGGCCGCTATTTTCATTCTCATTAAGCGAAAAGTCAGAAACGTAGTGATTTGCTCATACTCCAAATCCGTCCTACAGTCAATTTGCAACACCCACGACTGTCCTCATCACATCATTGATCGAATCCAACAAATCGTGGCCCATAACGTAAACATGAACTTTTCCTTCCTCTGGATTCCGGGCCACGCCAACATCCCAGGTAACGAAGAAGCAGACCGGCTCGCAAAGCAAGCCTTAGCATCGAACACCTACCCCAGCGTGGAATATTCGGTAGACGATTGCAAAGCACTCCTACAACATCGCATTCGCCAACACCAACAGAACACATGGACACAACACAACTCAACACAACACAAATCCAACCACGCCCACGCAATAAAACCAACCATAGGCACATGGAACACATCAAATCAGTCTCACCGACAGAAAGAAGTCATCCTGACTAGACTTAGAACCGGTTGCACAAAGCTAACACAGCCTCGATTAGAGGATGACCAACACACAACACCTCACTGCGATACCTGCAACACCACGTTAAGCATAGGCCACATCCTGCTAGACTGCAGTAGCTTTAGCTCTCAGAGACAACCACTTAAGGCCTTCTGCCAGAGAGAGGGCATCACCCTATCGCTTCCATCGCTTCTCGGTGACAAACACGCAGAACTCATTCAATTGCTATTTGAATATCTGTATGCCACAGAACTAGCAGGAGCTCTCTAGGCACCACCAACGTTCACATCAACTTGTAATACATGAACGCGAAACACTCGTAAGAAACACGTAAATAGCCATCCCCGCATGGCGTCGGACGTACATGAGCCGATTTGACTCCCAGTTAGGAATAATTGGCTACCTAGCGGTGCCGTCGGAGGTAGATGAGCCGACTTGCTTCAGGACAACAACGAAACTTTAAAAAATAGCTTAACGTAAAACCGCTACCCAGAGGAGCCGTCGGACGTAGATGAGCTGACTTGCCTTCCGCCACCTAACGTAAATGGCTACCCAGAGGAACAGCGGACGTAGAGGAGCCAAATTATGAAACACCGTACTAACCAAATGACAACCCTGCATGGCATGCATAAACTAACCAACTACTAACAACTAACACGCGGCAGCCGGCGTGAGAGGTGGTGTGGACAATTGCCTCCTTGTCCGCACGGTAAAAATCCATCGGTGCTCTTCGATAGGAGTAGGCTAAAGCCGGCACCCTGGCAAAATCAACTCGACACTCAAAACACCCCAGCCCCAACCAAACCACAAATTATTATGTGGAGGAGTAAAGTAAAATTAAAACCAGTTAGACATCAAGGAGACGTCCCCAACCCAGCCCCCGCCTTCAGCACCCAAAAAACTTCGCACAAAGTATAACGCAAAATTCCCTTAACATAAATGTCCACTTGCCAGTACCTTGATCGTAACACTCGCTTTCATAGACAGATATGCAACGTGGTCCTTTAAAGGCGGCGCAAATGACCTTTATGGTCCGGCACGCCTAAAAAAAACATTCTCCCCCCCCCCCCGCTTCGTTGTGGCAATGCATTCTGTGGAGTGTTCAGTACTATTTGCGTACCACGTACCAAAGCTTTCTGCTCACTCCGCCGTTCCACCGTTTGGGTGCGACTGACTGCCCGTTGTTGCGGTTGTATATTTTTAATTTTCGTGGGGTGGCATCCATCGCTTTCTTCGCCTTTCGTTTTCTAGTGAGGTGACACCCGTCGCCCCACTCGATTTACATCGTCGCGTATTTCCGTTACCTCTGCTCTTCGTGTTTGTTCAGATTTCGTTGGGTAGGGTTTTTTCCCCGTTATGGGAAAAAAGGAAAAAGCTGACCCACGCTTGAACCAAACCACATCCTCTCCACCTGAACCCATCGAACCCTACCTCGACAGCGCTGGCTCATACGTAGTCGTTAAGTCTGTCGAGGAATCCGTCTCCTTTGACCGTGTCAATGTTTTTGGCCGACTAAACAACTCCTTGCCATCCGCTCCCTAGTCAATCCCGGCATTGAAGCCCCAGCCAACGGAGCCTTAATGATCAAAAATAGAATCCCGGGCCCAGACCAAAACCCTCCTCCGTACCACCACATTATGTGGAAAATCCGTAACTATCACTCTCCATTCGAACCACAATACCACCAAGGGCACCGTCTTCGCGTCAGAGCTACGCTTTATGTCTGAGGAAGATATTCAGGCGGAGCTCAGGTCGGAGGGGGTGATCCACTTCCGCCGCATCACTTACTTTGAAGACAGCCAGAACCATGACACGAGCCTCCTTGTCCTTACCTTGAATTATACCACTCTTCCCAAGACCCTCCTCGGTTGATACCTACGCTAGCAAGGCCGAGTCTTTATTGCCACTCCTCTCCGCTGTTTTAACTGTCAGCGCTACGGTCATGGCAGCAAAACATGTCGCCAAACGGCCTGCTGTCCAAAGTGCGGTGATCCACCTCATTCTGACTTCACCTGCTCCAAGCCTGTCCAATGCCTCAACTGTCACACATTCGACCACCTGACCACATCACCCCCTCTGTCCAGCTTGGCACAAGGAAAAGGAGGTCTGTGCTGTCAGGGCAACGACCGGAGTTTCGTACACCCAGGCCCAACGGTCTGTCGAAGCCACCTCCCCGTCAACCAAGACTTATGCCCAGGCGGTCACTGTTCCTCCACCCACACGTCGCGTCAACACTACTTCTACATCGATTCAAACGAAAATGATTCCCAGTTTAGCTCCACAACAAAAACTCACACCACTGACCATATCGACACAATGCACATCGACTGCCAACATACAGACCACCCCGGCTCTCAACAATAGTACCATTTCAGGCAAAAACCTCGCAGTCATTCGGCTACGGGAGCAAACTCTCGCTCTCCATCAGGGGGCCACCGGTCGAGCCCTGCGCGTCCAGCGCCGACCGGCGTCCACGTGACACGACTGACTCCAAGCCGGCGGGCATCGCCCGCGGCAGTGGCCGGCCGTCGTGATCTTGCGAAGGTTACCGGTCGGCCGGATGGCTCGGGTGGTTCCGCTGATGCGGACCACACCTAACCCACATGCCCACCTGAGCTGCATTCATGGTTACGCAACGCACCGAAAAGTCCCGATAAACATTAATTTTCCTCTCATGTCAGTATTTTTAACAATGGAATTGTCGCAGATTAATTTCGAAATGGGCAGAAATGAAAGCTTTTTCAATATTCTCACACCTATTATCATTGCACTACAGGAAACCAAATTCTTTCCCACCCATACATATAATTTATATATTTTCAATTACTCGCTGTACCGTCACGACGAGGTCCGTGGACCGCATCGCAGTGGGGTACAACACTTTACATCAACAATTATTTTACACATGCAGAAATTACACTTAATTCACCTTTATAAATAGTAGCTTGCACTTTACATTTACACGGTAGGAATATAGCGATATGTTCCATTTATATTCCACCACACACCGACAACACATATTTTTGACACAATTAAAAAACCTGATAGTGTAAGGAGGCTTACGATTTTTTAAGCACACAATTTTTTATATTTTCCCACCAAAACAGGCCGCCAGAAGCCCAACCAGATCCCGGCCATCTTTTCCTTCCCTTCCCATTATTTACTCTGAAGGAAAATCAAACCCGAGTGGCGCCGGCGCTAAGAGCTCAGAGGGCGGCTCCGGGGACAGCACCTACGGGCGAACCCGAGTAGTGGCCCGACACTCCGTCAGCTGGCAAACAGGAGTGCGAACACCAGCTGAACCAGATCCAACAGAAGGGCCATCGGCCCGTGAGGACGGCGGCCAGGGTCTGGAACATTGTCACCAATGTAGCAAAACGTGATGAAGGCCCCAAGCGGCTTGACAATGCGAGTGGCCTAGGGGAAGGAAAAAGTACACTCCACCAATCAAGAGCTGGAGCTCACTCCGAAGCCCTGAGAGTGGCTACAGAAAAAAATAGAGGCAAGGCTGCAGCAAATTGAAACGGACGCAACAGGACAAACGAAGACAGAGACGGAAGCGCAGGAAACTCCGAGACGCCAGACCGACACCATCAGGGGCGTCCAGCGTCGGCCAAATGGCTGAATTTTCCGATGGAGGAGAGGAAGCGCTAAGCCGAGGCCACTCCCCACCCATCATCACCATGTGAGTGCTGCTCGGCATCATGGAGTCCTACCCATCATCACCACCTTCCCAGCTTAGCCAACCCCACCGGCGCTGGCGTCTTCCACGTGGGGGGGGGGGGGACATGTGTGTGTTGGCGGAAATTGTGCGTGTGTGTAAATAGAAAATAGTTGTCCCAATGTTCAGGTGTATGTATCATGTCTTTCCTTTCTTTTCTATCTTAGCGTGGGATAAATTGAAATGTGGATGGTGTTCGACATGACGGGAGTTGGAGTCCTCTGGACTCCAAATAAATACTTTTTGTGATTTCACCTCTTTAACTTGATCTACGCTGAAATTAATCGGATTCGCTGTCTGATTCGGTATACTATTTTGCAACACACAAGAAAGATAAGTGATGTTTTTCTGGCGAGCGCCCATCTGGTGACAGCACCCGCGTCAAGATTCGGACAACGGCCTGAGCTAAACTGTTCTGGGATAATTACATGATTCTGTGGGACATGGCTTATCAGGAGGTTTCGGTCAACACATTCCTTGTTCCTCAGGCATTCATTTAAACATTGAAATGACTGCCTCAGGTGACCAGTAATTAACTTGTTTTCAAGTGGTTCGTGATGACAATCCCTAGTTGAACGCGTTGTGAATGCAAAAATTGATAACGTCGAAACCAGGCAGCTGAGCACGTTGCATGCTCCAAATTTACTTCAACGTCGGACTTAGGAAGGTACATCCAAGCATTTATATGGCAGACTACATACCAGCGTCGTTATCTCTCTGTCGTTGATGGCATCCTCAGATATAGCGAGAGAGACAGTCTGTCAGCTGCTCTCCTACGGGTGCTGTGTCCTCGGGCGTCGACCGTGAGAGGCCATTGATTCTCCCTTCCTCAAACTGTGGGGGGACGACGAAAGGGCGCAATGACGAAACTCTCCTGATTGCTACTCCTGGGCATTATTCAAGTGGTAACTGTTAACTGGGCTCAGGTATCTCTTGACTGCAAAATCCCGCTGGCCTCCGTGACCCAGGGGCGCAGGTGAGGGGGCGAGCATAGTATGCATGTGGGAGGAGCCGATACGGGGGCACACATTGCGTTCTCCGAAAGTTCGGCGGCGGACAATAGGGTATAGGCAAAACACTGCCCGGCAATTTGTCCACCCCCGAACTCTATAAGTGGGAACGGATGGTACAGTGGTTTGGGGGACGCACGGACTGGTTTGGCATGCCGTAAGTTCCGGGGCTGAAATGGGAGGGCCGGCTAGGGTATAGCAACGACCAGGGACGTACCCAACGTGGTAGGGATCCGTGCCCGCCCGTGGGATGCGTAAGGCCCGGTCACACGTCTTCAACGTGTAAGGCCCGGCGTGGCGTCGATTGAATACGGTTAGGTAAGCTGGCTTATACGTGAGTGATACGTGGCTTATACATTGATACGTGAGTTCAGTCATCAGACAGCACAGAACCCCGGGGAAAGTTCCACCGCCCAGTTTTGCCAAGCCTTAAGGGCAGTAACGACAATAGATACAAATTATGGAATCAGGAGAGTCGCGTCAGCCGTTTGCAAGTAGGCATCAGAGCGGGTAATTAATATGCATCCGGAACTAGCCAAGTCCCCAGTGAAATGGTGTACGACTCCGTAAGTGCTTGCGTAACACTGGAGGTGGAAATTGTGTGCTAACTCGTTTTCATATTCTTAGGGACCGAATGATCGTTCGGAATGAAAGGAGCGAGTGACTTTTGCATGAATATTTAAAGGGGTAGTTTTAAGGGCCAGTGAAGTTGATTCGAATTCAACGCAAGTATTCAGCTGTCAGAAACATCATTGCCAAAATTGTACTGGATGGTACCCGGGCCACGCTTGCATCTGACTGCCCCGAGAACGTCTATGCTGTGTGTTTGCTGGTGGGGGCTGAGTGGATGGTGGAAATTTTGTGTTGTCTGGGGGTACACGGGTGGGTCCTGTAAATGAACGAGTGCCGGCGGCGGTGGCAATACCCATGTCGTGTACCTCAATCACAACAATCAAACAATGTCACATCACACCAAAAGCCCAAAACTCCTCTTCGCGTCATGACCAGCCGGGCGTCTGTGATGTGGATGAAAGCCTGGCCTCGCTAAAAGAAATACGTGTAGTGGTGGAGACGGGCCACAGAAGCGTTGGAAGGATGACGGAGCGGTTGTAGAAGTGGTGGCCGAGGGGGACGATCCGCCGGCAACCACCAGCCGGCCCGGTGGTGGCCAGCCGCAGTCGCCCGCCGGCAACCATCCAGCCGGCCCGGTGGTGGCCAGCCGCAGTCGCCCGCCGGCAACCATCCACCCAGCCCCCAACCGCCCAATGCCCAGAGCCCGCTCCGGTACCGTCCAGCCCGACTTGGCCTGAGCACCCCTACACTAGCACATTTCAAGAACCCATTTATATTACTCGGGGATTTAATGCTCATAGTCCAGCCTGGGATCAAGCACGCACACATAGAAACACTCGAAGCCACATTATTGAACACATTTTGTGCCAACATAATTTAGTACCACTTAACACCGGAGAACCAACCTTTTTCATCTTGGACATAATATAGAAATAGCTATTGATTTATCGAAATGCTCTCCGACTCTGGCTAATGATTTTGACTGGACAGTTGACACCGACACTCACGACAGCGACCACTACCTCACCAAATTAACACCCACATGTTCAACAGTAACCGATAATAACCCCGTTGGAAAATTTCGAAGGCCGATTGGACAACATTTCAGGAACGTTCACATATTCAATACATCCCCAACATTTCTCCCGTCGAAAACATCAACTACATTACAAAAACACTTTTCGAAGCAGCTTCCACCGCTATTCCACTTACAAAATCATTCGCAAAAAGAACACCAGTACCTTGGTGGTGCCATGAAGTAGCACAAGCCATCGCAGTTAGAAAACGGGCTCTTAGAAAATATCCTAGACATTCCGATTAACACAATTTATTGCACCGAAACCAGGAACGAGCTCGAACCCGCCGCATCATTCGCGAGGCTAGGCGCCGTTCATGGACTTCATACTTGCAACAACTCGCATCTGAAACACCTTTAATCACATTTTGGCAGTTTATTGGACGGTTCTCTGGACGCACCCCATTTCAATCACTCCCGGCCCTCAAAATCCAAAACACCACAATTACAGACGTAAAACCAATAGTAAACACATTAGCAGACACCATGGCCCACAATTGCCCTGATACCAATGGTCAAGATTCATGTAATGGGTATTTCGTTGCAAAAAGTGTATGTAATATTTCGCATACAAAAGCATGAAATGTATTTCTCATAGAGGTATATTTCCTACAGAAATAAATTATTTCGGTTAAGTGTTGTCTTCGATTCAAAAACTCCCTCGTGATGATAACGTCAGATATGGTGTTCCTCGAAGCGGCCAAGCCAGAGACTCGCAGCGAAATCTGAATCGGGTATTTCTTGGCGAAGTTGTTCAACCTAGTCGAGTCATGGAGAACAAGGTGAGTGGTTGTGGTACTAAGCTGAACGATTTTCAAGAAAATATGAAGCTCGAAATGGCAAATGATCTACTACAGTGACAATGAAACAGCTAACTCTTTTTTTTCAAGTCCAGGGCATTTTGGTGTCGTGTGAACAAACAGCAAACGCTTGCACAATGTTTTTTAGTAAGATGTGTGAAATAATGGGAAGGGACATGGCATAGATTGTATATGCTTCAACTGGACACCGTAGCTTCCCCTCCAGTGAAAGAGAAGCTGTTCATACATTAAAATTTCTTTTATATTTTTACTCCACAGTGGGATACCTGACACTCCATTGCAGGTAATGGTATACTGTAAGCTGTACCCCAATGTTGTAATACCTTGATAATTGATTGATGAACTATGACAAGCTTGGTTTATTTACTGAGCATTCATTTCTCATTAAATGATAGTCCAGATACCTGCATGAGGAAATAGGAGAAGGGGCATGTTTCATTTCCCCAACACCTACATTTGGACATCTCCCGTGTCACGTCCAATGCATAAATAACAAAAAGATGGGAATATTCATACACCATGAACCTTCTTTTCCTGAAGCATGAAAGTCTCATTGGATAGTCCTACAAATTCTTTGAATACTGAGCTATTGAAGTCTGCGTGTTACATTTTTTGGCTTCCAAGAGTGTTTAGGTTAGGAAAGCCATATGGAAGTGACCCCCCAATATTTTTGTATTCCATCGGTATTTTTGTATTGGCCACTAATAACTTCCACTGCAGCAGCTACAGTGAAGCAATCCTGCACCACATTTTCTTGTTCAGGATATGACACACCACTACAAAGTAATAATTGTTTTAAAGTTTTCTTTGCAAATCTTTTGAGGATTTTTATCCAAAGGAGCTGTTTGAATATGGATAGCTTGTTCATTTTGTTTTCAGTAAGCAGTAGAATTACTGGATCAGCCATACAGGAGCAGGAGTAGAGAGAGCTATTTGTTTCATGACTTAGATGTTTGGAACCCCTCCCCCTCTTCCCCTACATGGGGATGTGGGTGAAATGTATGCATACATTGATGGTATTTTGGCAGACATCAAAATTCTTACAATCATTGTGGTGGAACAGATTGAGTATGATGCCTCATGCAAATGTTGCCATGTTTTGCTGATGTCAATGGAGATATTACTAGAAGGGACTGCTATCAAACGGCAAATTAAATGTATGCATTAGTCAACTTTTCAAGTTCATTCTGTTCGTGCATGGAATGCCAGGCATGTTGTGGAATTTTAATGGGCTTCATTGCAAGATGTCAATTGTGCTGGTTGCAATCAATTATCAATAGATGTAGGAAGACATGACCACAGGTGTATGATTGTGTGATCAATGATACTTGGATGTAGAGCCAGACTGCAAAGCGTGACATGCTGTTTGATGAAGCACAACAGCCTCATAAAAATCACATCCAAATACACCAGGTCAAAGATTAGCATCAGGGAGATGAAATACATGCATCTAATGGAAAATAACTTGAGGTAAGAAAATGAAGAGGTCTTTTGCAAGTGCCTTTTCTACATTAACACGGCGATCAGACGACCATCTCGGCGCGCTGCATCGCTCCACAGCTTCCTCATCTTGTCTGAACTCGGAAAGCCGATGAATATCGTGTTTGGCTTACTAAAAGTTGTATTTTTACACCTTGGCACAAAGCAATTATAATAGCGGCGTTTTTTTACACTCCATTGTCACCTGACGGAGGGATGCCATGTATGCTAAAACAGTCACCATCAGTTTAAACTCGGCGGCGTGCTATACGCAAAATTGAACGCCCGGCAGTCGACCTTCGCTACCGACGGTAACCGGACAAATGTACGTAAAGCAAATGTACGCATGGGATTTGTACGTACGGAAATGTACGTAAGCAAATGTACGTATGACAATTGTACGTAAGCGCAAAAGTACGTATGCGCAAATGTACGTAAGCGCAAGTGTACGTAAGCGCAAATGTACGTAAGCGCACAAGTACGTAAGCGCAAATGTACGCAAGTGAAAAGTACCCATGTGCAAAAGTGCGTATGCTCAGATGTACGTAAGCGCAAATGTACGTAAGCGCAAATGTACGTAAGACCAAATGTACATATGCGCAAATGCACGTATGGTAATTGTACGTATGCGCCGGAATTGCAAAAAATATAGTACAAGCATGGGGCTACATACTATTTTAATGGACTTTTACGACCACCAGAGCATACCAAACCAGTTCACGCATACTCGCGTGCGATGAAGATCGACCCCGACCACGTGTGCATTAACAACTACTGACGTCCCCGGTGTGTGCTGAGGACCACTGACACCCCGGTATGTGCTGATAATTGTTGAAGACGCCGTGTGTGCTGAGGACCCTGTGTGTGCTGAGGACCACTGACACCCCGGTATGTGCTGATAATTGTTGAAGACGCCGTGTGTGCTGAGGACCGCTCACGGTGCAGCGTGTGTCTACCTGCAGCCAGCGTCCACTCGCTGTCAGCCATGTTCGGCTCGGCGCTGTCCGGCCCGGCTGTGCACCGGCTGGGGCCGCGACGGGTGCTGCTGCTGCAGGCGCTGCCCACCGTTGCCGGCTGGCTGCTGATGGCACTCGCCGTCAGCTTCCCCATGCTGGTGGTGGCTCGCTGCCTGGTCGGCTCTGCCTGTGTACTCTCCCTCGGCGCGGCACAGGTGCCAGTTGGGCTGGGATTGGCGCGACACGGCGCGAGCTGTGATGTGGCCCACGGGCACTTACGCGATCTGAGTTTTCGACACACGCGCTGGTGGTAGAGGGAGATGAAATCGCATCACGCCTAATTTTTTGCAATGACTGCTGCCGAAAACCACCACCGGACTGCGTTTCGTCCACCTGGAGCGATTTGTGTGCCGCGTGTGACGCTCACATCCGTTTACTGGGCCGCCGCGTGTGACGCTCACATCCGTTTACTGGGCCGACTTTGGCATTGGCATTGGCGGATGGCGGGACCGTCAGTGACAGGCGGGCCGCCAGGCGTTCACGACAGGCGGCCCTCCAGGCGTTCATTGACAGGCGGCCTTCCAGGCGTCAGGGGTTGGGTGGCTGTTCTGCCCAGCGTGGGATCGCCAGCTTCTCCCGTCTCCTCTAGGCACATGTTCGGATATGGCTCTCACCCGTCCCTGTGTTGAGGCCTTTTTGCCTTCGGAATAGGTCTCCAGTGATTGGGGTCTTGTCTCTCAGTACTTGTGGCGGGGGATACTCTCCGTACTTTCGTGACTGCATCTGCCGTGCGGTTTGCATTCACGCATGTGTGCATTTATTTCGTCCCATCCATACGAGTGTAGGTATTCGACAGTATCACAAGCGGACCGGACAACATCGACACGCTCAGGCCGCCGCCCCTGGCAGTTCCGGCGCCAGCGACAGCGCGACATTCATCGGCCCAGGCGCAGACCAGCACAAGGCGCGCGCGCACTGACTGTGCGCGCGCCTCAACGCCACAGCTCCCACGCAGGTGTTGACACAGCCCAGCCATGCTGCCCCCCTCACCACCACCACACCACACACACGAGCATGATTTTCCACATGGCACGTCAAATATATTGCAAACATAGATGGCATGGGATGTCGAGGCTGTATCATATTTGACCGATTAATCGCTATCGATGCAGGCGACAACCAATGTTCCCTGGTCACAGATCACACCATACACAACGGGATCACGCCCGTGAGCCATCAACACAGGCCACACTCAATGTGCCCCACTGCTGGATCAACAGATCACGGTCCCGGTCACAGATCACGCCATGTACGATGTATCACGACCTTGAGCCGACCACTCGGCGTTTTAGTCGATTTTTGAAAGTCGTCGAGCTGAGATCTGCGCCGATCCGGCTCCAGCTGGTTACACAGCGGTAATTGAGTCGCCGCCTGTCTACTCCTGTTCCTGTTCGGCGCAGCGTGATACCAGACGCGTGCTCTGTGTCTTGTCGTGTATCGTGCGTTGGCGTCTTTCCTACGGTGCTGGGGACATGGCATGGTGTTGTTGATTTGATTGACATGCCACATCCGCACATTGTGTGCTGTTCGATCAGTTGTTTTTCATTTACCCGTTCACGTGTTTTGAAGAAAAATATTGCCAGACATATATTCATATGTTGTTCTGCCTGTGACAACACTGGCACAGAACAACCTGTTACGACTTTCGCACATAAACGACCCCGTAGCAACCCTGGCACAGAACCAACCTGTAACGACTCTGGCACATAAACGACACCGTAACGATCCTGACACAGAAACAACACTATGACGACCCTAGCACAGAAACGACTATGTAGCGACTCTGGCATAGAAGCGACACTGTGACGACTCCGTCACAGGAGCGACACTATGACCTCCCCGGCACAGGAGCGACACTGTGACGTCTCTGGCACAGGAGCGACACTATGACCTCCCCGGCACAGGAGCGACACTGTGACGTCTCCGTCACAGGAGCGACACTATAACCTCCCCGGCACAGGAGCGACACTGTGACGACTCCGTCACAGGAGCGACACTATGACCTCCCCGGCACAGGAGCGACACTGTGACGTCTCCGTCACAGGAGCGACACTATAACCTCCCCGGCACAGGAGCGACACTGTGACGACTCCGTCACAGGAGCGACACTATAACCTCACCGGCACAGAAGCGACACTGTGACGACTCCGTCACAGGAGCGACACTATGACCTCCCCGGCACAGAGACACTGAAGAGGACACAACCTCCCGGCACAGGAGCGACACTGTGACGACTCCGTCACAGGAGCGACACTATAACCTCACCGGCACAGGAGCGACACTGTGACGACTCCGTCACAGGAGCGACACTATGACCTCCCCGGCACAGGAGCGACACTGTGACGTCTCCGGCACAGGAGGGACACTATGACCTCCCCGGCACAGGAGCGACACTGTGACGACTCCGTCACAGGAGCGACACTATGACCTCCCCGGCACAGGAGCGACACTGTGACGTCTCCGGCACAGGAGCGACACTATGACCTCCCCGGCACAGGAGCGACACTGTGACGACTCCGTCACAGGAGCGACACTATGACCTCCCCGGCACAGGAGCGACACTGTGACGTCTCCGGCACAGGAGCGACACTATGACCTCCCCGGCACAGGAGCGACACTGTGACGACTCCGTCAAGGAGCGACACTATGACCTCCCCGGCACAGGAGCGACACTGTGACGTCTCCGGCACAGGGCGACACTATGACCTCCCCGGCACAGGAGCGACACTGTGACGTCTCCGGCACAGGAGCGACACTATGACCTCCCCGGCACAGGAGCGACACTGTGACGTCTCCGGCACAGAAGTTCACCATGCTCCGCATCCGTTTGCATAACTCAGAACCACCAGTGGGCCTTTTCCTCAGGCCGTTGACGTTATCGGCGTAGATGAGGTGGCAATCCAGCGTCACTCGAGGCTTCGACTTTTCTCGAATCGGTTAGGCGTTTTCCGCAGAAATTGATGGAGAGTTCAGGAATATCTTATTTAGCATGTCAGGCGATCCAAAGACTACCATTTTAGTTTTGGCCGAGTTCATTTTTGGGTGGTTATGGCAGCATTATCCACAGAATGCTATCAAAGCGTGTTCAAGTAGAAATTGGCCCAGGATGCTCTTTGACTGTGTTAGTTTTAATCTAAGAAAACAACATAATTTCATAACAACAATGCACGACGGCCAACGTTGGCTAATTAGCTACTGCGTTGGTGACAGGTTCAGGTATTTGCAAAAACGGTGGGTGCAAGCAAAGCTTATCGTCACAAAATGTCGCATTCCATGTTGTACTATAGAGGCCCCCAAAGCTTATCGTCACAAAATGTCGCATTCCATGTTGTACTATAGAGGCCCCCAAAGCTTATCGTCATAAAATGTCGCATTCCATGTTGTGCTATAGAGGCCCCCAAAGCTTATCGTCACAAAATGTCGCATTCCATGCTGTACTATAGAGGCTCCCAAAGCTTATCGTAACAATATATCGCATTTCATGTTGTACTATAGAGGCCCCCAAAGCTTATCGTCACAGCATTCTTATTCTATGCTGTACTGCAGAAACCTCAAAAGTTAATCGTCACAATATGTCTTCTTTCATGCTGTACTGCAGAGGCCTCCAAGGCATGACGCCACGAATTTCACTGGGTTTGAAGACCTTGTCAGAATTTCCTATTTTTATGGTTTCGCATAATCTTGTATCCTTCCATAATGCTTGTGGACCGGCAAAGCATTAAAGCGACAGTTTGCTTCTTTTCCCTCAGATATTAGCCCTGTGGCGAGCCTATCTTAGTCCGTGGAGTGGACCTTCCGTTCCGCGTTTGACGTCACTGTCCTTGATGTTGCCTGTTTCAGACTAGATGCTTTCACTGACAAATGGCCTCAATTGTTCCGCGTTTGAAGTCATTGTCCATGATGTTTCCTGTCCCGGACTAGATGCTCCCACTGACGCATTCCCTCAGTAATTGTTCCGCGTCTGACGTCACTGTCTTTGGTGTTGCCTGTCCCTGACGTATTCCCTCATAAATTGTTTCGTAGATGGGCAGATTATGCCAGCTCCATAGACCCATCGTCCTTGTGGTAGCGTGTGATGACTTTAAAGTTCGCGGCGCTTGTGAAGCCCAGTTAACTATTGCTGCCATACTTGCACGACATCACAGGTTAAATTGGTTCATATGATTTTTTTATAATTTCAGCACAACTCCAACTTCTCCTGACATAACCAGACGTCGAATTACTCGCAAAACTTGCATCCATATGTATTTGCTTGAATTCCTCGAGGTTACATTGATGGAATGAATAAGCCTGGTTTCCTCTTATGGTGATGGAGGCTCGGCAACCGGAGATGACATCTTCGAACAGTTTGTAGTGTCGGGAAAAGAGGGAGAGGAGATGCGACCTGAAGATAACATCATTCAGCAGCTACCCTGTATGATAGGATCCGCTGCGCACGAATGGAATAGTTTCCGAGACGCAGTTACAGGAGAAGAGTGCAACTGACCTCTTCATCCACGGCGGACAGTAAATACATCAACAAAATTTAAGCATATTTTTAGACAACGCATTGCCCCTTCCAGATATCCTGACTGCTGATCTACCAAGAGACAGCTGCAGGATGAGTCATCGTTTTGCCCCTTACGGATATTCTGACTGTCGTGCCACCAAGGGACGGCTTCGGGATTAGTCATCGTCTTGCCCCTTACAGATACCCTGACTGTTGGACTACCAAGGGGCAACTACCAAGGGGCAGCTACAAGAGGAGTCATTGCCGCACTTTGGTGTACCAATTGAAACGCATAGACAGATAATTACTGCAATTGAAGGAAATTTGTTTCGCAAAAAAATCAAACATATCTGTCGGTTTCCGGAACTTCGGCCCTTTCTAGAGACTTGGCTTTTCGTACGTCGTGAGTGGGGAATGCACTTTTATCATACCGTGAAAAGTTTCCTCTATTGGTGTTTGCTTGAATTACTTTGTGAACGATAATTTCCCGGTGTATTGCATGGTCGTCAGGATTGTCATCAACCAAGTCGTTGATAATCTCAGTATCAAAGGACAAACTAGGTCTCTGCAGTTCATCAGTTGTAGTAAGCAAGTGATGGTATAATAAATGCCTTACTAGCTTATGCTAGAGAGAAAATATTGCTGTCTCGTTCCGAAAAAGCGCCATGCACTCGACCGTGGGTCTTGTGCAAGACTCTTTTTAGACTTGACAGAAAATTTCCTTTCCCAGCACCGTTTAGCAAGGTGTATTTCCTTGCTTGGACTTGTGACATGGCATCGATCCAATGGCTACGGATTGCGGCTTCGAAATTGACTGTGTTGTTTGCAAATTGGTTGCGCTCAAGAGTGGGGTGGGAAGGTATGCGTCTCCAGAGTGGCTTTACGTAAAAGAAAGCAATGCGATGCAGCAAATTAGCGTATATTGCTTTTTAGAAATCACAATCTCTTATTAACTTCCACGTCATTCATAATGCACCGAGTATTGTCGATCCTTTCTGTCATATATCAATCCACGATGGTATGCAAATTTAGAAGCAATGCGATAGCGCTGCATAATGCTGCATATATATATGCGATAATGCTACACAATATTTTATCTCAATACTGTTGATCAGTTTGTCACGTGACTCATTTCCACCGGACCACTACCCATGCTTCTCTACCTATTTACAACAAGCGTGCACCATACAGACACACACATTTCAAAGACCTAAAACATCATCTACCGCGCGCTGAAAACCACTCACATTTGAGTCTCAGCAGGTTGGGTATCATGCAGCTGCGCAACCGGGTACGGAATACGTCGTAAACCAACCGCGATCCAAACCCGCCGGAATTCAAGGTGAATGATCTCTGGTGGGTGTTACCTTTGAAGGGGAGTTTGTTGTTGGCCGGGAGGTAAATACAGGGGCTTGAGCTCCACTGACGCCACGGATGTTGCATATAAAGATCAGAATATGTTCTTGGCACAGTTGGCGGACCGTGGGTGAGGCGAGGTCAGTCTCGCGCGTCGGTGATATTGTCTAACTTCTGGTCTAGCTTCATGTCAGTGATATTGTCTAACTTCTGGTCTAGTGATATGGTCTAAGTTCTGGTCTAATTTCTGGTCGAACTTGACATCTGTGATATGGTTCAACTTCTGGTCTAACTTCACGTTTTTCATATTGTCTAACTTCTGATGCAACTTCACCTCTATGACATGCTCTAACTTCTGGATTAAATTCACGTCTGTGATGTTGCCTAACTTAAATCTGACTGAGATGAAGGGCAAAACATTTTTTTTTATACACTGCATGCTTCTTCGAGAACCATTTCCCTACAGGAAGCCGGACAGTACTGGACGTGTGAGTAGGCATGAATTCAGGGGGCACTCGGGGAATGCACCCTTCCCCGTCAAAAGGTGGCACCCCTCTTACCGGGAAATATGACCATTCTGGAAGGGTCATGTGCACTCATTCCCTCCCCTCTTGGCGGACTTGTATAGCCGAAGACGCCCTTTTCTGAAAAAAGGGCTTGTAAGGGCATGCATGCTTCAACAGTATGCTGGAATGTATCCCCCTATCAAGGACAAAGCCTAATTAAAATTCCTGGATCCGACCTGTGGCCAGATAGCAAGGGCGCTGACGATGATGGAAAGCAGGTTAGTATGAATGCAGTGACACATTTGAGACAACCCGGCGAAAAGTCCACAGCACCTTTTAATGGGGCCAGGAACTTGATGATCCTATGCAAAATGATTGTCGAGAAAAAAGACACGCCAAGGTTTCTCACGACGTGGCGCTCAGTTGCTCTCCGATCTTACACATATAGTGATTAGGGCTAAGCTGCGTGAACCAAGGATTTATTCTGTTTTACCTCTGCCTTTCTTAGTACTCGCCAATGGAGACTAGGGATACAATCACGGCCGGCTAAACGTTCCTGGCTAACGGGGTTCTTACCTAGGAGAACTGCCACGTTTTCGGAATCTTCATCTAGCACTTAGACTAAAGTTAATTGGTGAGGCATGCTTTGTGATTCCGCGTAGATTTAATCAAGGGAGGCGCTTGTAGGTCATTGTGGGGCTGGCACTAATGTGAATCATTGATTACATGCACACGGCCCACTTAATATCAAAATCTTATAATTACAATGACGTAATGGTGCCCTCAGTGGCGGCGCACAAGCTGTAATTTGGGATTTTTTTCCCACTGCACGAGCTCTTTTTCCCGTTTCTTCCGTAACCGGATATTCAGATGCTGATGGCTCATCTTTTAGCACGGATTATGCATCTGGCATACGGAGCCATGCTGGCCGCCGGGTATGGAACCCGACCTCGCCGGACGACAATATGCGACAGTGATGCCGTGGGCTATTTCGATTCTTTTGACACCTACTCCCGTTACTCACGTGCTGATTGTCTGTAACAGGAGCGTAATGAACATTGCTCAAGCCCATAACGTATGTTCATCACCTTGTCTTTGCAAAGGGCAATCGACATTTATGTAGCTTATGCATATCGAATTCGCACGCCATATACAGCGCAGAACGGCCGGTTGAGCTGAAATGAAGTCCAGCTCAAATGGCATTGGAATTTATTCTCCATTGGCAGGATCATCGCCAGCTAACAATCTGACCCACTTCAAGGAAAGCTGCGTATTCAACATCGTTGCAATCCGCCACCTCTGACGTGACGTACAAGGTAAGTTCAACACTCGCACCACTCGAGACACTTCCCAATCCCGCGGGGGACGAGTAGTCTATGGGTAAGTTGACCGTCTCACAATCGAAAGGTTGTGGGTTCGAGTCTTACCTGTCGCTCCTCTTCGCTAGCGACCAATCGGCCTGAGAGGTTGGCGACGCTAAATGACTCAACGGTCGATGTGTTGTAAAACCAATAACCAACCAACCCAATGCCGCGGCCCACCGACGAAACAGTGTGGCTGCGCTAGCAACCGTGATCATCATAAGTGTGTCGTGAATACCCAAATACATCGACTTACAAGGTAAACTTGCATCAATTAGACTGATACTTCCAATCAGCGATTGCTGTCCACTTGGCCAGGTCGTGCTATCAGATCAACCAAACCTGTCCTCTGTCACGCATACACCATGAGGGCCAACTGGGATACGCGATCACTTCCGGGCTCCAGACCTCACCGTGTAGACTTGTGGGTTCACGTCGTCGTCCGGGTCGGTTCCGGGGTCCCTGGCCGGCACCCAGTGACCTTGGATGTCAGCGTTGCAGCCAGGACGGATGCCGCCTCTCCCTTCAGCCGTTTCATGATGACCTGCAGGTTATCTGACACTATCAGGAGTCTATTTTAGCCCTAGCCGGGCCTTGGAGAGCTCTCCAGAGCCTCCTCCACCTGTTTCCACTCGGGATAGTTGCTGAATGTGCCGACGCAGATGCACGACACTTCCAGTAAGTACCTTCGTCATTTGTCATGAGCATTAAATATTACAAGGACACTTTGATCTCAGGTGAGGCAAGGTAATTTGCCTGTATTAGGTCAAGTGTGACTATTCCTAAGGAAGCTTGACCACTCTCTGGCGGATTGTTCTGAAACTGCCAGAAACCCTCATCTCGGCTATCTAATATCGTAAAAACACTTGTATGTCTCATGTATTTTGAAGATATATGGAAATTAATCTGATGATACGTCAGACATGGGTTCCTGTCGTCATTATTTTGGTACTTTGGTACACAAAATAAATTGTATTGAGATAAACCACGTTGAAATCAACATAGTGTTGCATCATGATTCAAGTTCTGGGATCAGATCACACCACAGTCCGGCTCTCGGGGCCGAACACAGAGTCAGATATGATATTGAATTTGTTGCTGGACATTTCTGGAAGTAGAATAAGAATCGCTAAAAAATATATTGCTGCTGAAATTTACCGCTGTTGATTGTGGCGGCCAACAGTAGTATAGGCGGCGACCAACAGTGGTATAGGCGGCGGCCAACCGTAGTATAGGCGGCGACCAACAGTAGTATAGGCGGCGGCCAACCGTAGTATAGGCGGCGACCAACAGTGGTATAGGCGGCGGCCAACAGTGGTATAGGCGGCGACCAACAGTAGTATAGGCGGCGACCAACAGTGGTATAGGCGGCGACCAACAGTGGTATAGGCGGCGACCAACAGTGGTATAGGCGGCGACCAACAGTGGTATAGGCGGCGACCAACAGTGGTATAGGCGGCGACCAACAGTGGTATAGGCGGCGGCCAACAGTGGTATAGGCGGCGACCAACAGTGGTATAGGCGGCGACCAACAGTGGTATAGGCGGCGACCAACAGTAGTATAGGCGGCGGCCAACCGTAGTATAGGCGGCGACCAACAGTAGTATAGGCGGCGGCCAACAGTGGTATAGGCGGCGACCAACAGTGGTATAGGCGGCGACCAACAGTAGTATAGGCGGCGGCCAACCGTAGTATAGGCGGCGACCAACAGTAGTATAGGCGGCGACCAACAGTGGTATAGGCGGCGACCAACAGTGGTATAGGCGGCGACCAACAGTAGTATAGGCGGCGACCAACAGTGGTATAGGCGGCGACCAACAGTGGTATAGGCGGCGACCAACAGTGGTATAGGCGGCGGCCAACCGTAGTATAGGCGGCGACCAACAGTGGTATAGGCGGCGGCCAACAGTAGTATAGGCGGCGGCCAACAGTAGTATAGGCGGCGACCAACAGTGGTATAGGCGGCGGCCAACAGTAGTATAGGCGGCGACCAACAGTGGTATAGGCGGCGGCCAACCGTAGTATAGGCGGCGACCAACAGTGGTATAGGCGGCGGCCAACCGTAGTATAGGCGGCGACCAACAGTGGTATAGGCGGCGACCAACAGTAGTATAGGCGGCGACCAACAGTGGTATAGGCGGCGACCAACAGTGGTATAGGCGGCGACCAACAGTAGTATAGGCGGCGACCAACAGTGGTATAGGCGGCGACCAACCGTAGTATAGGCGGCGACCAACAGTGGTATAGGCGGCGGCCAACAGTGGTATAGGCGACGACCAACAGTAGTATAGGCGGCGACCAACAGTGGTATAGGCGGCGACCAACCGTAGTATAGGCGGCGGCCAACAGTGGTATAGGCGGCGACCAACAGTAGTATAGGCGGCGGCTAACAGTAGTATAGGCGGCGGCCAACCGTAGTATAGGCGGCGACCAACAGTGGTATAGGCGGCGACCAACAGTGGTATAGGCGGCGACCAACAGTAGTATAGGCGGCGACCAACAGTAGTATAGGCGGCGACCAACAGTGGTATAGGCGGCGACCAACAGTGGTATAGGCGGCGACCAACAGTGGTATAGGCGGCGACCAACAGTGGTATAGGCGGCGACCAACAGTGGTATAGGCGGCGGCCAACAGTGGTATAGGCGGCGACCAACAGTAGTATAGGCGGCGACCAACAGTAATATAGGCGGTGACCAACAGTAGTATAGGCGGCGACCAACAGTGGTATAGGCGGCGACCAACAGTGGTATAGGCGGCGACCAACAGTGGTATAGGCGGCGACCAACCGTAGTATAGGCGGCGGCCAACCGTAGTATAGGCGGCGACCAACAGTGGTATAGGCGGCGGCCAACCGTAGTATAGGCGGCGACCAACAGTGGTATAGGCGGCGGCCAACCGTAGTATAGGCGGCGACCAACAGTGGTATAGGCGGCGGCCAACCGTAGTATAGGCGGCGGCCAACAGTAGTATAGGCGGCGACCAACAGTGGTATAGGCGGCGACCAACCGTAGTATAGGCGGCGGCCAACCGTAGTATAGGCGGCGACCAACAGTGGTATAGGCGGCGGCCAACCGTAGTATAGGCGGCGACCAACAGTGGTATAGGCGGCGGCCAACCGTAGTATAGGCGGCGACCAACAGTGGTATAGGCGGCGGCCAACCGTAGTATAGGCGGCGGCCAACAGTAGTATAGGCGGCGACCAACAGTGGTATAGGCGGCGGCCAACCGTAGTATAGGCGGCGACCAACAGTGGTATAAGCGGCGGCCAACCGTAGTTGTAGTAAGTATAGGCATCAGATAAATCAAATATGATGCTATCATGACCTGCACGATCTGCACGCAAAAAAAAACATATGGTCATAGATTTCCTTAGGTGCATTTAGTAGCACTACTATTTCCTTGCTATGCTTGCAGTTTCAGATCCTGGGAAAGGAGGCCGATGATCCTGGCCACGAAAAAGACGGTTTCATCCGTTGCCACGACGCGGGTTTATAACACCTTACCTCTCTTCTAGGTCACCGTGTAAAACAGGTCGCCACCACTCTTGGAAGTTCGTGACACAAACTGTTTGTAGCGGCAAACTCGGCAGCGAACTTGCCCGGGTGCGGCGGTCCCGGCTGACTGATGACTCCGCTGCGTCAGGTGTACCTGGGCGAATCGTCGTCGCCGCAGATGCGCGCCCGCCTCGTCCGCGTCAACGGTCTGATGGGCAACCTGGGCGGTCTGCTCAACTGCGTGTGCGGCTACCTGCTGCCGTGACGGTGGGTGGTGGCGGCGCCCGTCTTCGTGTTCGTGCTGCCCAGCCTGGCGGGGCTGCTGTTCGTGCCTGAATCGCCGTACTGGCTGCTCGGTCGGCGGCAACACGAGCAGGCGCGCCGCAGCCTCAAGACGCTGCGCGGCGACGACGCGGTAGTGCAGCACGAGCTGCAGATCATCGCTGAGTCGAGCCAGTCGCGGCACAGGCCGCTCACCGTGCCGCAGCTGCTGGCCGAGCTGCGCCGGCCGCCCGTGCTGGCGCCGTTCCTCACCATCGCCGCCTTGTTCGTGCTGCGCATCTTCGCCGGCATCAGCGCCATGGTCACCTACACGGTGGCGATTTTCGAGGGCACCGGTTCGGCGCTGGGCTGCTTCGAGTCGGCCGTCGTGTTCGGCTGCGTGCGCGCTTTCAACTCGGCCTGCTGCGTGCTGTATGTGAGCGAGCGGTTCGGCCGGCGACCGCTGCTCATGTTCAGCGGCGTCGGCTGCACGGTCGCGGCGCTGGCGTTGGCCGCGTTCCTCTTTGGCTGCGAGCGCGCGCCCGCCTGGCCTGGCTGGCAGCAGCTGCACTGGCTGCCGCTGTCGCTGGTCCTGCTCTGGCTGGTGGCGTTCGACTACGGTTACGCGCGCACCGGCTAGGTAGTGCACTCGGAGATCCTGCCGAACCGCGTCCGCTCGGCGCTGTCCGGCGTCGGCGTGTTCACCCACAACGCGGCCTGCTTCTTCGCATCTTCTCGTTCCCGTACATCCGAAAGGCGTTCACGCTGGCTGGAGCGCTATGCACGTTCGCGGTCTTCAGCTTCCTCGGGCTGCTGCTCACCATCTTCTTCATACCGGAGACGAAGAACCAGCGACTAGAAGAGATCGAGGCGTTCTACGTGAGGCGTTTTGGTGGGTGCGAGAGGCAGTCAAACATGAAATTGACAGAATCAATGACAAACAAAAATTAATGCTATCGTGCCTTGGCAGTACATTCCAACCTAGAGTGAGGAACCACTGCCAGTGATGAACATACTACAGATGAATTCATATTAATGTTTGTCACTACGGTGTACCACGGTTGGTTGAAGCGTGTATAATTTAAAAAAAAAGGAAAACCGGTTTCGATCCTGTCTCTGGATCGTCTTCAGTTCAATACATTTCGGTAAGGTTAAAAAATGGCATCACGTTCACATTTGAATCATTTGCACATAACGTGACCGCCACTACAAAACACTTCTAGGGTACCGATAATATACACACGACCGATGATGGCACGATGCATGGTGGTAGCTAAAAGGCAGCAGTTCAGCAGGTGATTTGGGCAGATAGAGAAACAGGGAGAGAGAGAGAGAGAGAGAGAGAGAGAGAGAGAGAGAGAGAGAGAGAGAGAGAGAGAGAGAGAGAGAGAGAGAGAGAGAGAGAGAGAGAGAGAGAGAGAGAGAGAGAGACAGAGAGAGAGAGAGAGAGAGAGAGAGAGAGAGAGAGAGAGAGAGAGAGAGAGAGAGTGAGAGAGAGAGAAAGAGAGAGAGAGCGAGAAAGAGATATAGCTGTAGAGAAAGGCAGAAAGATGGAGAGAAGGAGAGAAGGAGGGAAGGGGGACAGAGACCGAAAGAAAGACCGACGACAAAACGAGAAGAGAAGCGAAGCCTATTATGTAGACGCTAGTGTTGTTGCTCAAATTTAGTAATATTTGCAAATATACAGAGTTCTACTGTGAATGTGAGAAGGAGGGTTGTTTCATCCTGTTTAATGCGACCGTGTGTCGCGTCGAGAACGATCTATCACTTTTTTAAACGAGCATCCACCCAGGGAACAGTGTGGCAAATATATATGTTGAGCGTGGGATTTGTTTCTGTCAGGTAGTTGATACCCCGGCCGTGGGTAGTCTAGGGATGGATCTGCGCGTTTATAATACTCCCCAGGTTTCGGTAACGAACAGCTCGCGCTTTAGCCACGTCGGCTCAGAGATTTCGGGAGCAAAACGGCTGTGAGAGTCGGCCACGAATCTTCCTGACTCAATCTGTCAACGCAGTCGACCGATGCGACCGGGCGTTATCCAGTACAGTGCAAAGACCGTCTCTGTGCGTCTACAGTCCGTCTCTGTGCGTCTCATGGGACCCTCTCTCTCTCTCTCTCCTTTATTTTCACTCAAACACCGGTATATATACGACACAGCCTAAACTATACCGCATTTCTAAGAAGCAGCGTTTTGATTGGTGAGCTCGCGCGGCGCAGTGGGCTATATTGTATGCCGGACCATGATTGGTCAGTCGAGACAGCGGTCATTGCTCGGGGGGCGTGACGGGGTCAAAAGGTGACATGTGCCTGCACCGGGCGGTCGACGGCACTGGCTTCCGTGCAGACGAGAGTTGTGGGGGGCGTGGCGGCTGGCGGCATAGCAACCCGCCAGGTTATGGAGCCCTTCCGGCCAGAGGCGGTCGTCTGGGTATGTGGGGAATGCCTCGTTTTGATAGGGCCACATTATCCGACGAGTTCACAGATATGCCAGTTCCGGCGTGTGCGGTACGCTTATCGGCCGGATGCACGATGGGCATTCCTGAGATTCAGAACTCCGCTACTTTTCTGTTTGTATGAATATTACTACTCTCATGTTCCGCTGTCTTTGTCTGGTATCAAATACAAGTGTCTCGTGTTTTTTTTGCAGCCTATCGTATGTCCTGTGTCAAAGCTATGTTCGGGTGCGGACTCTATTTGTGTAGTCCAGTAGTTTTGTGGCTGTGTAGCTGTCGCATGTGTTCTTTACGTCGTTCTTCTATGTCCCTGCCCGTTTAACGTACATACACTTCCGTACAATCATTGCAAGTCATTCTATACACCGGTCCTGGTTATTTCATCCTGTCGATTTTGTGCTTCGAATGAACGAGCAGGTTTCCTATTAGTTTGTGTGGTTTAAAGTAGGTTTTGATATTGTATTTGGCGTTAGTTCGCCAAAGAGCTTGTGGTATACAATCTGTGTATGGTAAAGCCATTATCCTCTGTCGTCCTCTGTCTTTCGGTGGTGTCAGTATTGTTTCTGTCTGGTCCCACCTGTACTGTCTCTGGTGTCTCTCCTCTCCGCCCTGTCTGTCTTACTGTCGTGCTCCTGTCGTCCTGAGAACTTGTGACCTGATCATTGGTGCTCGCTGTATGTTTGTCAGTCGTGTCCCTAATTACTCTATTTACCAGTGAAGTTGGATAGTCATTATGTTTCAGCATGGCTCTGATGTGTTGGAATTCTGAATCACGTGATGAGTATTGGCCGAGAGAGTCAGTGCTCGTTGTACGAGCGCTTGTATTCCGGTGCGTTTTTGTGCCGGCAGGTGGTGACTGCCATAGCTCAGGTACCGTCCGCTAGCTGTGGATTTGTGATAGACACTACTTTGTATTCACCCATTTGATGTCCAAACTAAGAGCATGTGTAGGAATGTTAGTTTATCGTGCACTTTAACCTCTACTGAAAACTTGATCAACGGATTCAGAGTGTTCAGACTGATCAATAATGGCTGTGTATGTCATCAGGACGCATCGCAGCCACTACGTCATCAACGTATCGATGCCATATGAATAACATCGGATCCAGGGTCATGGCTCTCCTTTCCAAACTTCCCATGGAGATGTTGGCTGCAACTGGGGCCAGCGGTGACCCCATTGGTGCGCAAAACCGCTGTTGAAAGTGTTTGCCCCGGAAGTGGAGAAAAGTTGTGCGTAAGATGAGCTCTAGTAGGCTACTGATCTCTGTAGGTGACATGCGTGTACGGTCTTCTGGAGTCATATCCTCCTTCAGCAACGATCTAGTCACCTGAATCCCCTCGTCCATAGGTACGTTGGTAAAGAGGGCAATGACGGCAAAGGAAACACACACATAGTCTGGCGGAAGCTGGGTGCGTTGCAGAATTTGTACCAGTTGTTTTGTGTTCGCCAAAGGTGGCCGCTGAATAACCTCGTAGTCGGCGCGCCCTTAAGCCCAAATAATCAATCAATCAGGACGACAGGAGCACGACAGTCAAGACAGACAGGGCGGAGAGGAGAGACACCAGAGACAGTACAGGTGGGACCAACAGAAACAATACTGACACCACCGAACGACAGAGGACGACAGAGGATAATGGCTTTACCATATACAGATTGTATACCACAAGCTCTTTGGCGAACTAACGCCAAATACAATATCAAAACCTACTTTAAACCACACAAAATAATACGAAACCTGCTCGTTCATTCGAAACACAAAGTCGACAGGATGAAACAACCAGGACCGGTGTATAGAATGACTTGCAACGATTGTACGGAAGTGTATGTACGTTAAACGGGCAGGAACGTAGAAGAATGACGTAAAGAACACAAGCGATAGCTACACAGCCACAAAACTACTGGACTACACAAATAGAGCCCGCAGCCGAACATAGCTTTGACACAGGACATACGATAGGCTGAAAAAAAAAACACCGAGACACTTGTATTTGATACCAGACAAAGGCAGCGGAGCATCAAAGTAGTAATATTCATACAAACAGAAACAAATCCCACGCTCAACTTAAATATTTGCCACACTGTTCCCTGGGTGGATGCGCGTTTAAAAAAGTGATAGATCGTTCTCGACGCGACATCACGGTCGCATTAAACAGGATGAAACAACCCTCCTTCTCACATTCACAGTAGAACTCTGTATATTTGCAAATATTACTAAATTTGAGCAACAGCACTAGCATCTCCATAATAGGCTTCGCTTCTCTTCTCGTTTTGTCGTCGGTCTTTTTTTCGGTCTCTGTCCTCCTTCCCTCCTTCTCTCCTTCTCTCCATCTTTCTGCCTTTCTCTACAGCTATATCTCTCACTGTCTCTCTCTCTCTCTCTCTCTCTCTCTCTCTCTCTCTCTCTCTCTCTCTCTCTCTCTCTCTCTCTCTCTCTCTCTCTCTCTCTCTCTCTCTCTCTCTCTCTCTCTCTCTCTCTCTCTCTCTCTCTCTCTCTCTCTCTCCTCTCTCTCTCTCTCTCTCTCTCTCTCTCTCTCTCTCTCTCTCTCTCTCTCTCTCTCTCTCTCTCTCTTTCTCTCCCTGTTTCTCTATCTGCCCAAATCATCTACTGAACTGCTACCATTTAGCCACCACCATGCATTGTGCCATCATCAGTCGTGTATATATCATCTGTACCCTAGAAGTGTATTGTCGTGGTGGTCACGTTATGTGTAAATAATTCAAAGGTGAAAGTTATGTCATTGTTTAACCTCACCGAATTATATTGAACTGAAGACAATCCCGAGACGGGGTCGAAACCGGTTTTCCTCAAAAACATTTTTACTGCGCGCTTCAACCAAGCGTAATCATGTACTATGGATAACTTTATGTTTTACGCGTTTTGTACGCTACTTAAAACCCGGGAATTATACCAACTCGTGGAATTACTATGTTCTTTCCTGATTACTCTTATCAATCACTTAATACAGCGATTTTTACAGTCTACAAAGCTGTGGATATTTTATCGAATTAAAACGCACAATCCGCATCTTCTTCGGACTAGTTGTTTGTAAGGTGTTGATAGTCCCTTCCCTAAAATTCCGTCGAAAATTCAGTCAGCTCGAACTGAAGGTCAGCTAACGGTATTATGAGATCACGTGCTATGGTAATTGTTCATTGTCAAATTAGCGCCAGAAGCCACATGAAATCGAGCCGGGGGAAAAAATAAACTTGGCGTGGTTCAACAAACGCACCGGAAGCTCAACAACGTACGGGAACCCTCCAAAACACACGGGGGCTCGCAAAAAGGCGACAGGGCTTTAAAACGCGCGCCGCGGGAGGCTCTCACACAATGGAGCCAGGAGGAGGGAGGTGGCGGATACGACCTCCCTAAGATCTCGTAAACAAATTTGGAGATCTCGTCTCAAATTTGGGCTGTATATTGCGGCTGTAGTGAGCTCACTGCAATATAAATTTCATGGCCGACGGCCTATGCCTTCAGGGTCAAATGAGGTCTAGGTGGGCCGGCACACCGCGCCACTCCACCACCGCGCTGACGAGACCTGTGTGACCAAGGTACAGGCAATGTACAGGTGTAGGCGATGTGTATGTGACACTGCAGAGCATTCGGAGGCGCTCAGTCGACCAACGCACGAGTTAAACATGAACTTCATCAAATATACAAAACCTGAACCGTTCTATCGAAGCAGCACAAGAAGGCCCACGAGTGTTTGAAGGGCCATTGTATTCATGTAAATTATATCATTGTATTCATTATAAATGGAATAATTGGGCGGGTGGGCCAGGGGGGGTGAAATACGATGGCTTTGAAGCGGTAGTTGGAGGCTGGGTATAATTCGAAAGCATATTAAGCTGTCACAAATTATTTTTCATTGATTTGTATTACGCTAGTTGCATTCTTCATCATTACTATATCAAGTTGTAGCAAGCCTAGGTAGGTTGGACCCTCTCAAATCCATTTTCCCACTCCCCCGACCCAAATCCTATGTATGCCAGTTGACCATGATGACAGAGGATGAAGGGATGGACCCCATCCAACCGTCTGATTGGGTGCATTATGCTCCCCTCCCCCACACCAATAATTGCAGGCGAATGGCCATATATATATATATATATATATATACATGTATGTATGTATGTATGCATGCAGCTGGCTGCATATCTTACAGCTGGGTATGACAGGAAAGTTGTGTGCAGTTATTTTTTCGCTCTGTCCTAGTCTGAAAGAGACGACGGTTTTGGAGTTGTCTCAGCACCCCATATTCATTGTATTGCGTTTATGTTGATTTATCTTCCAGAGTAAAATCTTCCAAGAACGGTTCAATGACGGTCCAACGATCCTAGGGAATATAGTGTAGCTTGTATCGAGTCTAGCCTGCGTCTCAGGCAGGTTTTTTAAATCGCATTTCCTACCTCCCCCTCCAATCAAAATGCCGTGGTGGAGTTCCTGCACGGAACAAAATCAATCAACTACATATACTGGACGGACCTAGCTGCAATAGACGCCAGTACCGGCGGGTTAGGGTGGGATGTTACGGACCAAGCCGCTCATTTAGCGGTTCAGGTTCGGTTCTAAGCGTTAACCCGCCATATGGAAATTGTAATCGGTGTAGCTACTAACTCATCGGGAAAACTAAAATTTGACGCCTGGTTCCAAGTGGAACCAAGCTTTCGCTATAAGATGCACTACTCCTTGTAATCGTAGTGACCGCACTTAAGAGGAATATCTGCATGAAATATTTGCATGCAAGGCGATTTTAACATTGGACATCCGTGAAAGTTACACGCAACCTGATCATATTTAGTCCTCACCTTAACGGTGCAATCATTTTCAAATTTCGACGCCAACCTTCAAGTAGAGCAACATCTAAGGCAACTGCCAAAACTATCCGGGATGTCGTACTATTGTAACTTTGGAGGCCAAATTGCATTGTATTTGCAACTTGTTATGCCCCTTCAGTATGCTCCAGTGTATCCCTCCCCAATTAGCGAAGTTTTCCGCCGAAGAACCCTCCGAGGGAATATGCCCCTCCCAAATAATAATCACTGGATCCGTCCCTGCCTAATGTAACCTTTATAATACTTAAATGCTAGGATACAAATGCTAATGAAGTTCTTCTTCGGAATTCAGCGCACTCGTTTTAGCAGGCGTAAATACACGTGCCGTATTACGAACACCGCTGTTCGATTCGGGGAACACACGAAAATTCGCCTATGCTGTTTGCCGAACGCTTTTCTAATCCGATAAAAAAGGTGTTTAACCCTCCATCTCTCCGGTAAAATCTTCACACCCCGTCTTGGGGGGAGGGGAGGGGGTGATAGGAATGCAAGTGAAATCAACTCACTTTCGCTCTTTGAAATCCTTAATTGTTCAAAAGGATGGATTTTAAATGTTTCGAATCCTTTTTAATGCATGTTGATGGAGCATGCATCCAAAAGTGATCATCGGTCACCATTGCATTCGGAAATGCTTACTCAGCTTCATTTGTTGGCAGAGCACTAACAAACGGCTTGTTGGGAGAAGTTCGGGCAGCCTGTCCAAACTGGTCGGTGAGGATACTGGCGACTATGGCGTTGGGACGTCTTTCTGCTTGTATAGCTGCAAATAGATGCTGCGCAAGCTTCATGCCCCATTTGCAAACGACGGCCGATAAATTCCTGTTGATACCAATTTCCAAGTTGCAACGGGTTATGTATTCCGACACCCATCACGAAATGTCAACCAGATGAAGGCAGCAAAGCGTGTTGTAGCAGCGCGTTTCACAGTGGAATGCACAATAATGATCCTCGTGCGATTTCCCCAATAATGTCCACCCCTGTTTCATGTGCAGCATCCTATCCTATTTGGCCACACGGACTATTACAGGATCGATTGATGTTGGATCTTTCTATGGCCGGCTATCCAAAAGTCAGGTCAGTCTAAGTCAGTTTAAAGGCTAAATAATTTATCAGGGTACCGATACACACACAATTGTATCCGTACCATATGAGATGGAATAAAGTTTATAGGAATTCGAATCAAAAGGTGCATGACAATGCTGAACATCCCTTAAATGTGATAAGTGATAAGCATTGTAGCATATCCATTATGCCGATTGGTAATATTTGATTCAGAAGTATGTGTAATGGTAATACAATCTGTCCTTTTACAAATGTAACCTTTTACATGGTATCAATACCTCGTAAAAATGTGACCTTTTACAAATAACTCGTGCATTTGTGCTGTAGGGCGTGCATAGTGCTGATTATCTATCCTATTTGTACTTTAGTAATTCTGTCTAACCTTGTTGGATGCTTCGCCATATGAATGCGCATTAATTTTAATCGGGACGAATCAAAGTGTTGTATCAATAATTTAACTCATGACCTGTGCTAAGGTATTTTGTGGTTCCCATTATGCCAGTATTTTTGCACCAGCATAGGCTATATGATCATTCCTTTTTAATTTGTCATGAACTATGACACAAACGTATGTGATTTGCTGTTTCCTGGTAACTCTTAGAGAATGCATCCTCATGTTTAAGTCAGCACTTGGCATATCCGAATTAATTTGGTAATTTGTTTTTGTGATATTCATTGTCACGCAGCTTCTCGGTGAATACCGGGAAACGTGTGGGAGTTGGCAGGTAGGAGACATAGACACCAGAGGTAAAAAAGTCATCGTTCTGCCGTTTACTCCGGTGACACAAAGAGGCCCAGAGGAGACACAAAAGCCAGTGCTGGCGCTGTTAATACACCTACCTATGCACCTACTCTCATTCTCTCGCCTCACTCAGCAAACACTGAAAAAAGTGATAAAATGAGCAAAACAAGTTTTTTTTTTTAACTTGTGCACCTTGTCCTTTTTGTCGCCTGAATGTTGGTGGAAACTAGGACAAGGATCTTGACGAACGTTACGCTTGTCGTCCAAACCGACGCGCCATTGTGCTAGCATGCGGCGTCTCACGGACCGCCGGTGTCTCACCGGTGACAAAATGAGACACTCGGGAATGTTATCGAATTTTGGTCGTGAGCTCGGCAAATGTGTTGCTGGCCCAAATTTGGTAGCGCCGGCGGAGATGGAAGCTCTCTTCTAAGCCATTGAGAATCGAGCGCATTGGGTGCTTGAGTTTTGCTTCGAAGGACGTGTTCTGTTTGGTCTCGTCTGTCTCGTCACGGGAGCAGTTGCCTATCAAGTTCCTGCAACATATACCTACCTAGGTGGTAGTAGGTAATTAAACTATCCGTTCAGGAGCCGATTTTTGCAGAGATATAATCCCGAGAGAAGACTAGGCATGCCAAATATGCCTGGATCTACTGGCGTGGGCTCAGATCCAGATGAGCCTTCACAAGAAAGCATGAAGATAGAAAAGCCAGCAAAGAGAGCATGGCCTTCAACTTCAAACTGGCTCTCAAGGCAGATTGTGCAGTGTGGTGAAAAATCAAAGGATGGTGGTGTGTGTAAATTCAGTGGTGAAAGAAGAAACCTGAAGCGGCACTGTGTATCAAAGCATCCATGGGCTAAAGAGCCATATAAAATCCGCAATGATTCATTCGGTGTTGGAGGAAGGTGGAGACAGGCATGGAAAATTCGAGGTGAGTCTGGTAAATAAGGTTAAAGGATTTGTACCTTCAGTTCAGTTATACAAATGTGCTAGTACTGGATCTACCATGCCAAATTCTGCTAGGAAATTTCGCTGAACTCTCACCAAGTTGGTAGGGAGAGCTATTGTATTTATCGGCTTGTATTACTTTTACACAAAAAATGGTTTCTTCATTAAGAAAACCTTCTTTTCTGCATTGATTTATTTTGCAATGATGAAACAATTTCTCGAGCAAACCTAAAAACAATAGTTAGATGATGTTGGAAGGAATATCTTTAAAAATTATCACATCAAGATCTGCAGATCAAGGCTTCAGAAGCCCTATTGACGTGTGTTTTGTGTGCCATTACCAAATTCTGAGAGCTATTGAGCTGGAACTTTTTAAATTTCCCTAAATATTCATTGTACACATTTTGAGACCGTTTTGAAAATTTTGGTTCTACCGAAGAAGTGTCCAGGCAGTCATTTTGTGGGACATGTTGGTGCATTTCTCCCTTATTCATCCACCTGAAATGCCTATGATTTTGGGGTATGAACAATAGCCTAATGTATGTGAAAGGTCATTCTGCATCGAATGACATTTGCCCCATCAAAACATGCTCATAAACAAGAGAGCAGTGGATGCGAAAAAAATCAAAATTTTGATACTTTTGCCTCCCCCGCCACATACACAATTTCAATGTTTTTAAATTTCCATGCTCCAAAATGTAGCTTATGCTGAGACAAATAAAATGCCGTCTGCCCCATCCAAATCAGTTGGTAACTTTGTTAGAGCAGGGGGTTCAGAAGGCCCCCCCTCCCCACCAGAAACAGCATCCTAGAGCCCACCAGAAATAGGGCGAAGTAAATTGCATACATGGATACTATACCTGGCCACATCATCGAGGTATCTCATGCATGCCAACTTATTATTATTAGTATTAAACATCATCTGGTTACTCCACACTATCCACATGCACCATTTCTGATGTGTGACTATTCTCTAACCTTCGTCATACTTCCAAGTTAATATAGTAGGCAGGCCCCTGTCACCCCCATGCTTTCCTGCGTATGGGCTCAAATGGTACAAATGACGTCATCTGGGGTACACGTTTTGGGCCGTTTTAATGGTTTCATGCGTTTTAAAATGGAAATATTTTCAATTCAACTCCCTTTCTAAATCCTATAATATCACGTCTGTGTTTTTCGAATCGTGTTGAGCTGTTATTTTATCATCCTCAGTTAGGCTGCGAATTAGGCGACGGCCATCACGAATGCGGCGTTTTAGGGGCACGCATTTCCTCAAATTCTTAGATGGCGCAGTTGAGTTATAAATAGTGCAGTTGCTTACATGGTTTCCTCATAGGTTGTTTTATGCTTGGTTTTATGTCTGTCACTCATTGTGTTCGATGTACGTGCGCTTTAGTTGTAGTTATATTTTATGGTAAGATGGTAGGATGGTAAGATGAGTATCAACAACTTAATTTGGCGCTGGAAAGTGTGAAACCTATCACCATCGTTCCGAAGTCAGTGGATTTCAACCCTATCTCTTCTGTTCAAATGCTTCCGAAATTGCCAAGAAGTTTTCATATGTAAAATATCCTTGAGGTTTTCATGTATTTCCATTTCATAACCCGAAATGGCTGGCATACACGCTTATTATATAAATATATGTTGTGTACATTATTATTATCATTATTATATATATATATATGTATACATATCCCTATAATTATTATTGTGTTATTATTCTTCTTATTGATTATTTGGGTGAAAAATACACGAAGTGAATGGGAAGACCCACATCGATGGAGTGCATGCTCCATGGTACCCCATGTTAAAAGTCTAAATTATTAGTGGACAGGGCTAATATTCAGTGGACACTTGCTGTTCAAAAATATACAAAAAGAACACCTCTGGTCTAAACATATATGATTGAAAAATAGAAAGCAATCCTGAAAACCAACTGCAGGCTCCGTATCTGCACATGGGTGATAAGAACGTGCTATTCCAGCCAGAATAGGTACATCTGCCGGTAGTTTAAATATATTGATGGCGCCTTTTCCTGGCCGGATGGGTTCCACCTTCCCATGGGGGCACATGTCCCCAGTACCTTCACCCCTGTTTACGCCCCTGCACCGAGTAGGGAGGAATTGTGTTGCAACAGTTATCTCTTACTTGCTCCCAACCCTCCTTCTCGGCCGTGATCTTCAGTTGGCCTGTCTCATCATACTCATCACCCGAGGCACCGCACGATTCATGCGGCGCTTGACATGAATGCAGTCAGCGTGGGTCCAAGTGAAAAATCCTAATGTCAGGGGAAATGCGGCTCATATCCGTGGAGAAGATTTTTCAAGCTTTCCAATGAACCCGATTCTGTCTCATTTCGATGGTATTTAAGATCATAAATGTCGTGTGGAAAACACATAAATTTCGCTGGAGCACCTACGGGACTGGGCAATTGTCCAGCCCATGTGAGTCACCGATTGCTAAACGATATTGGAGGGCCTCTGCCTACCCTGCGCTTGTGATGAAATGAAAACTCACTATACGGCGAAATGTTGAGAGGCTAGCCTTTTCCGACCGGTGATGGAGCTGTTTCGAAGCTAAGATGCAAATGATGTAAATGTAAATGAATTTCAATTTTCACCATAATTGTGAGTCCCCAATGCATATTTCTTTCAATTTTTCCAAGTTTGCCTTTTTCCAATGGATGAAAGCATTATTTTTTTAAAATAACATACAACAATACTTCCCAGCTCTACTCAGGTGAGGCACTGCCTTAGTGCCTTACATGGGCCGACCGCCCATGCATGTAAGACCTGGTTGACAGTCAAAAAGGGGCGCCTTCATAAGTACCAAGTGTCACAAGTACCAAGAGTCATAAGTTCCAAAATATACCGGATTTGGTTTCATAAGTTCCAAAATTTGCCAGATAACTTCCAAAATACTCCAGACAGGGTGGATTCACAAGTACCCAAATTCATAAGCACCCGGTTTGATAAGTTCCAAAAATAGGTCTGCATTCGACCGCTAGATGACACCGTAAACGCTCAGCGGCACCAGAGCTTACATGCGTGCCGGCAGACGGCAGCACATATACAATAACAAATGGCTTCAAAATTGTTGCCATTTGTTGTTAGCTAAGAAATCAAAAGACTGATACCACGTAATTAGAAGTCTGAGGTATGCTATCGGGACACACCTGTCAGCTAGTATTTGAAAAAGCTTTGCATGACAAACTCTGTCAAATGCTTTGCTGGCATCTAAGAAGCAGGCATAGACTGGGCTACCCTGCCTGGCATAGTGGTGAATAGTTTCCTTGAGAACATGTGTAGCCTGGGTGGTGGAGTGTTCGGCTTTGAAGCCAAACTGAGCATCATTTGTATGAAAAAGTGGCTCGAGCCGTTCTACAAGGATGAGCTCCAGCACTTTAGATATGCTGGTAGAGAGTGCTGCACCGCACCTAAACTTCCAGGAACAGTGCTTAAGGTAACCATAAGGAAGTGATGTTCATTTTGCAATTGTTTGGCAATTACAACAGCATTTTTTAGTGGCTACTAATAGCTTGCACCCAACAGCTACAATGAGGTGATCTTGCACAACAACATTTTGGTCTCCAGAATATGGCACACCACTACAAACATGATGCTCCCATTTGAAATTTCTCTTTACAAGTGTCTAGAGGATTTTCATTGAAAGGAACTGTTTGAATATGGATAGATTATTCATTTTTGTGTTCAGTACACACAGTACAATTACTGGTTCAGCTGTACAGAAGTGGCAGTAGAGCTATTTGTTATGCCTCAAGTGTTCAAAACCCCCCTCTTCTAGGTATGTACCTACTGCCAAGTCATGATGACTTGTAATGAAACCAAACAAATGTGCAATGTTACATCACACATTGCTTATAAGACTGGATAATTGGGAAATTTGCTGAAGGTGAGTTATGATTTCTGGGAGTCCTTTTTATGTAATGTTTATTAATGTGTTGTACATGATGCGTCACTCATTTCCTATGCAAATGTATACTTTTAAACTGGGAACGAAGATGCTGCCCAAAAATGGGCATTTAGGTGATATCATTTGCATAAGATTAGCATAAAGTGGTCTGGCCAGAACAATTATAACAAAATTCAGTGTATGGTCACTTCATGCTCTGTCTGTAGACTATATGTGCTCTACTATACATGTAGAAAGGGGTCCATCGCAGGTAGGCTGAGTGAACCCTCACCACTCAAATTGTCCTGCCAGAGGATCCCTGCCATGTGCCCTTGTAGTGGTGTCCCTCCAAAGAAATATCCCCCTCCAGACAAATGTAACATGACAATTCACGGATCCACTCGTGATGGCTTGCCTGTAATCAATCTTGGCTTGCTCTAGAGGTCAAGATGGCCATTCATTCCATGACCATGATTTAATTCAGTATTTCCCCTCCTCACTTCCATATACAAACATTAGTAGATAATGCAACATATATGATAGTGTAAAATATTCTGAAAGTGCAACATTAACCAACAGCCCTGGCCATCAATGACCATCAATGACTGATCAGGTTAAAACTGAATTAGAGCTGAAGCCAGAGATTCAAACCCCACACCACCTGTACAGAAGGAAAACTCCAGAACCAAATACACCAATTCATCTAGACAGTGTCTACTGGAATGCACTATTTAGAACACACTGACTGGAGAGGTATGGTTGTTATGCACCACAAGAAGTAATGTTAAAAATAATGAAAAAATGTATAATATCCTTCCCTAACCTATCCTACCAATCCATCCAAGAAAACACATTAGTTTAAATGGGGTTAAGGTGATAATTATATGCACATATATATATATATATATATATATATATATATATATATATATATATATATATATATATATATATATATATATATATATATATATATATCTGTGTGTGTATATATCTATATATATATATGCATATATGCATATATGTATATATATATATATGATATATATATATATAAATATAAATATATATATATATATATATATATATATATATATATATATATATATATATATATATATATATATATATATATATATATATATATATATATATATATATATATATATATATGTATATACACTACTAGTCTTATGGCTCACAATCAAACACCACTTTTCATAGCAGCCAACAGCAAGAACAGTCTTGCACAGTGTTGGAAAAGTGGCCCTTTTTTGGAACTTTTGCCATCCAAAGAATTATATTCTCCAGAAAAAAATACACTCCTTGCATTGGCTGGATGAAGACATGCTGCGTAACTAGCAAGACAGCTAGATGTCATTATACAATAGTGATAACTTGGGTGGAGAGGAAGATTCAGTCATACTGGGTCCCCTACCACATAAAGTTTCCAGTATAATTGAGGATAATACACATTTGTTATTTCAGGTCATCTATAGGCACATTCCAAGAGGGGGCAGGAGTGAAGCTGAAAATGAGATGCCAGCCAGATTGGAAGAATATCAGCTTGCTAGCATGCACAAGTACAAAAGATGTCAACAGATGGCAAAATATGGATCACTGCAGTCCGAATATAATTTTAATGCCACTGAACATTCCATATTTCATAACATTCCCTCTTCCATGTCATTCCAAAACATTTCATTTGTGCATGTGTGATTTCTGGTGAAGTGCAGGTGAATTAATAAACAGCCACCAATGCTTTCATGTTTATGCTCTCCATTTGTGAAGAAAAAAACCTGAGAACAGAGTGCAGATGTGCCCAGAAGAATGTATGGATGAACACTAAGAGCTAGAGTGGGATCCACACAACAGGTAAGCCACAATGTGTAGCACTTCCCGAAATCCCCAAAGTACTGGTGGATATGAGCCATGTTTTGCCACAGCAAAAATATTTTCATGGGCACTATTACTTTTCCACACGTTTTACAAACATTTTACCTTCATGAAGCATATAAAGGTATTAGGTTTGGCTAAGTTATGCTAGCTTAGTTTTTTGGTAAGTTAGACATTTATCAAATTCCTTTGGGGATCATTCTGGATTTTAAAAAAGTTCTTGAATTAAGAAACCGCTCAGGCTAGCATAGGCTGTTTGGTTAGAATAGGCCATTTACTTTTAATTTTTTAAAGGAAAAATCGCCTAGAAAATTTCCATTAAAAAGGGCTTTCTTGCATCCAGTTAGGCTGCTGCTTTTTTCTTCATTTTTAACATTACATTTCATGGTATATTTCCCAACCAAACCTGAGCCACTTTTTTGGTGTCAGTTTGCTACCGAACTGCACTTGCCAAAAAATTGTGTGGTCACATCTGTAAGTACATACTTTATGAACACATTCAAAATCATTGCACAAAAACAAATTTCAAGAAATCAAATCACCTTAAACTGCAAATTTGTCCATTCAGAAAGTCAGAGACCAGAAATGTTAAAAGCATAATGGTATTCAATGGAGAATGGGGACAGGATGCACCCAACAATTCCCTGAACATTTCATGAATTCACAAATAATGCTTGAATGCATGCATATATAAATATCTGCAGTCAATGTGCACTGAAGAGGCCCAGCCCCCATTTCGAAAGAAAAACATTCACGCTTCAAAATGTGGTAAGTGAAAACAGGATTTTCCAGACAAAAGCAAAGCAATCAGTTTTGTTCATTACTACGCTTGTCTGCAAAACATGGCAGCAATTAATATTATCATGTCCTGCTCCTTGTATTATCTGAAGATATCCCGTCACACAACACAAGCTTACAGCTTTGGTTTATCCAAATCAATAACTCGAAAAACCGCGAAGATACTTGATATAGGTAAGTAGGTAGGTACCTACATAGTCAGGTATTAGTATCAATCCTCATACCTCGAGCCAAACACGCAGTCAATTCCATCCGGATAGCAGCGAAGAGCTTTAAAGAAAATCCTTCGTTGAATAGAAAAATCACTACGCCCCGCTAACCAAATATAAGAATTCACCTTTACCAGCCCGTCCGCATAGGAAGGTTCGTTCTTGGATTCAATGAATCCACCGCTCTCTATTTCCCACTCCGGCCGGAGCTATTTAAACCATTGCCACGAAAAGCCATGCATAATGCACATCTTCTTGCTTCCTTGGAGAATATGTTCTGCATCAAATGGGATGGATAAAGACGTTCATATTTATATTATTTAGCTGTCAGGAGCGATACACATAAAAGATATCGGAAGGATTTTCCCCATGCAAATTGCCTGAATGGTACCAAAACGTTCCTAAAACCTGCTAACACTTTGCTTCAAAATGAAGATCCATAGAGCCAGAAATTTCACCTTCTTTCGATTTCATGACTTGTATTGTTTCCGAATTTCATGACCAAGCGGGAATAGTTGTATTCATGACACTCCGACCGCGAGGTTTTCCCACTCCGGACAAATTCAGATTTACGTGTGCTGACCTAATCTTCTACACTCTTATAAGCCTCATTCTGATCCAATGATTAATTTCTTCCCATAATCCTGATTATTATTACTTGGGAAAAAGTTCCTGGTAATTCTCTTGGCAATTTTCTCTAACTTATTTTCATTTTTTGGGGTATTTCATAGCAATCCTGGTGCGAAATTAAATGCTAATTTCCGCTCGTCCGTGATGATAGTCTGTTTTACAGCGGCAATTTGCCCGCCCGTCTACTCGCTTTTCATCCTTCGAAGTCATTCATTGCTTCAACTAAACATTCCAGACATGAACTAAAAAGTGCATTGAAATACATTTAATATTAATAAGAATTTACTTCAATATTTTTTCCCACCTTTCTCATTTGAAAGAAGAAAACTTCATGGTCAAGATAATACAAGATGTTGGACAGATTGTTTTAGTATAACTTTCCTTAACAATTATATATTCCGAAACCCATATCCCGAAGTAGCATTTTAGACCCAGTCGGTGCACGAACGTCCTGCTTTCAAGGTATGTTGTGAATTTGTATTAGTTGTGCGGTGTTGGTATGTCTGGAGTGGCAGGCATTGATATATAAACTTGGTTGACTTCGATTAAGTATACTTTTGTGATCATTTTCTCTACCATTGCTCAGGAAGTTGCCTTATAAGTCATTCACGTAACGTGGATGACTTCAGACGACGATGTGTGGTGGACCCCATCTGGTTGTCTGTGAGACACTAGGATAGGAACCTAACAAATGACTTGAAGGCATTTTATTCTTGAAGAAAAATAATTATCGGTTATTTTACGACGCATTGAACCGCAAGGTTGCATAGCGTCGCCAACCTATCACACCGGTTGGTCGTGGGTGAACTCTGCAAATGCCGCCGGCCGCGAGATTCGAGTCCCACGCTCCATCATCTAAGCTACCGAGGCCCCGGGATTTTATTCTTCATTCCAGGAAACATCACTGCATTTTTCAAAATGTATACACTTTGTTATTTATAAAATGTATATACTCCGTTGCTTGGTGCTTCAATATACACCCCATAATTTGGCAAACTGGTAAATTATACATCCCGTAACATAGTGCTTATCAAGATTATACACTCCATACTTTGGCAAGCCAAAAAATTATACACTCCGAATCCAAGACCGAGAAGTGAAAATCCAACACTGGACTCTCGCATACTTCACTTAAGCAAAAGTCTGATTTGCGCAAATGTATATGAGCGCAAAAGTGCGAAAGTACAAAATTGCATGTGTACAAATTTATGTAAGTGAAAATGTACGTATGTGCAAATGCACGCAAGTGTAATTTTACCTAAGCACAAACGTACGTAGGCGCCAAAGTATGTAAGTGCAAATGTATGCATGGACAAACGTACATAAGCGCAACAGTACGTAAACGTAAAAGATGCAACAGCAAATGTACGTATGAGTCAATGTACGTACATTTGAGCATACGTGTCTGCGTTTAAACACATTGCTTAGATGCATATACTGTATGTACATTTGTTATTACGTACATTTCCTCTCACGTATATTTACCATGAGTACATTTGTGATATGTACTTTAGTGCTCAGGCATAAAAAGTCGTGCTCATATCATCAAACCCACAATTCTTCCAACTATTTCACATCGGGAGTACTATTGGGGTGAGGGGAGGGTCAGAATACATCAAGGAAATGATCTGGTCCAAATGAATTTGGGGCACACTCCATATGGCCCATTTTGATAGCTTTAATTATGGGGGGACAAAGCCAACATTGTGGCAATTGTAAGTCATTATATAACTCTTTTCCCCCAACAACATATAACACTACATACCTGGTGGTCACGCATAATAACCACATCCAACACATACAAAATGCCAATGGGATGAATGTGGGCAATTTGAGAAAATGGAATAAAAAATATATTAAGATAAAAACCAACATCAGATGCAAGGAAAAATGAGATAATTGATCACCAGACAATGTCAGACCTAGCCCATGACTATGAAGGTCGGCAGTAAAGCGTTTAGCTGGGATCTTGTAATGCACAGTGACAAGTCGGTGATGCTATATGACCTACCAGCTGAATGTGTCCTAAAATAACCCAAGGTTATTCTTCTGTGCCCATGACTGTTGGTCCAGTCTTAGGCTGTTGCTGATGCCTTGGCTTTCTACAGAGGTTGATCCATAAATTTGT